>JAVKLA010000061.1:6213557-6243689 GCA_034782735.1 Sagittarius serpentarius
GGGGGCGACCTCAAGCCCGGAGGCCCCCCGCCCCGCTGAGGGACGGCTCCCCCCGCCCGCCCCTGGGCTGCCTTTGGGCGACGCCGTCACCTTCCCCTCACACCGCGGCCCCGCTGCGGGGCCCGGCCCGGCCCGGCCCGGCCCCGCCCACCTCCCCACCCGTGTTCGTGCTCCCCACCTGCACGCGTGGGGGTGCTTGCGGACAGGGATGCCTGGCTGTTTGGAAGAACAGCTGAGAAGAAGGGAACCAGCTAGCCTAGACGCTCGGCTCCTGTCTGAGCGCAGCCGAATTTCTCCCGCACAAAATGGACAAAAGCAGCAGAACGAGCTATGGCAATCACTGCACGATAGTCCCTGGAGTCTTTTGAAAGCCAGGGAACGAAGGCCAAAGCTGCGGTAAGCCGCACGAGAAGTGAAGTAGGATCAGTCACCAGTTGATTCACAGTCCTCCCTCTCCTCAGAGCCATGCCGAGGCGTGTGCAACACGCTTATGCAGCCTCATTCCAATTCACAGTACACAAGAAAAGCTAACTTTCACAACTGGGATTCCTATTCTGATTATTTACTCTTGCAGTAAATCCACAGAACTAATAACCTCTGCCCTGAGCATGAAAAGAAACAGATCAGGTTAGAGATTTACTTCTGGATTACAGCTACAAAAGATCATAAACTTAATGCTCAAACACGGCTTTCGGAAGCTTACTAGGATGCAGCAAATCTCACTGAGGCATAAGTGAAATGTATATGCTGAAACACACAGCGTGTGGCACCCACAATAAAGCACACACCTTTCACTTCTCATTATTAGTACGAAAGCCAAATCAAGTATGGTGTAAAGTTTTTATTTTATTACAAAAAGGTTTGCAGAAGATTGGCTCCTGAGCAGAAGCCCCCCGCTAGCAGCCATCAGCACCGGCAACGCTGTAGCATGGTAGAACAGCAAGTTAAAATGAACATAACTTAATTACAACAAAATTGGGGGGGCAGGGGGTGGGGGGGTGTACAAGCTTAAACTGCTGCAACTCAAGAACAGGATAAAGGGCCAAAGATGACTAAGAAGGAAAGATCACTTCAGTTTATTTCCACAGCTTGCCTTTTTTTCTTGTGTGGTTGTTTTTTTTCTTCGTCTTTTTAATCTTTTAACAACAGCATGGTGAGGGTCTAACAAGGAAGCTGTCCTCTGGGTCACTTCTATCTGGAAGCATACAGCATGCCTACAGCAATGCAATAATTGCTTACACTAAATTAATACTAAGATTTTTAAATTATTATTTTAAAGTTATCATCAAGGCAACTTAGTATCCAGAAACAAACTAAAGCAAACACCTGAGGAATAGTCAGTTCTTCACTAAAAGCTCATCTAAAAACACTCCTTTAACAGAGGATTTAAATGTTGAGACCATATTTTATGTGGAAAGATCTGTCCTTAACTAAGAAAATAAAGAACTTTCTGTGAGATACTGCTCTACATTCCTCAAAAGTATGAATGGTTAGCAGAGAGGAGGGAGAAAATGCAGAATAGACCATAGAAAAAGCAATCAACTTAAAAGATACAGAGGCAGCTTCTGAGACATACTGAGTGATAAGATAAACTGAACCATGATGTATGCCACTGTTGCTTTTTCTGACATATATTGACACTCATTTTGTAACACAGCCTTCAGATATGGAACCCAGATAACACTAGTGAATGTTTTTAGCTTCTGTGAATAAAGGAAATTTTTAACTTGTAATAAAATCCAACTATTACAGTAAATACTTTGCACAAACAAAACACAGTCCTTGTTCAACAGATTTACTAGCAAGCAGCATGACAACATTTATTTTCCACTATAGCATTGAAAACTGGTAATTTATGTTTTCCTCTGTTGTCTTTAAGAGCTCATAGGAAAGAACTGTCAAATCATACCAAAGTTTAATTAAGAAACATGTTTTCCTTCGCCTCAAGCAGAACGATGCCAAAGACTTATTCAATTATGCAATACAGGATTAAGAAATAGAAAAAAATTACCTGTCCACACTGGCCAGGAAAACCTTCCTACCAAACACACTACATAATACACTGCTGTATTTAACACAGCTTAAACCACAGTGTGTCAACTTCACCCCAGTCATGTCATCTATCAGTTCCTAGACCAGAATACCCAATTTTAATCGCATCCTTGGAATAAAGATGCAGTCTATCAGTCAACCAAAAGTTAACATAAGCCACATAAATGAAGAAGGTATTACAACAAAGCATGAAGTGAGCTTATGAATAAGGAATGTTTTTAACTTGTGAAATATAGTACTGCAAAATATTAAATAAATATAGCTTTCAATACCAGAATTTTACACACTGTCAGACTGTTTAGTGAAGAGCACTTAAGTTGTCTTCTGTCTCCCCAAAATGCAACACACACGACTTTGTAGCTTTTCTTTCATTACAAAAAGGAATGCAAGGCAACATGAAAAACAGTGATCATTGCTTCTGAAACATTTAACATTTAAAGTTATATACAGTTTTCTATCTATCCATGCCACTGCATTACAAACCATACAGCTTGAAGCGTTTAAGGGGGTCTCTACAATTTGGAGGTTAAGACACCTTCCAAGAAGAGGTATTTCAGATGCTAGCGAGTTTGAGCAAAACAAGAGCTTTCACTTATTTACTGAAAGACGACAAATGCTGAAATGAAATCAAGTCTAAAAATTGACATATGGAACTGGAAGGAAACTGGAGCATGACAGTGTAGTTTGAGAAGTTAATAAAAAGTGTCAGTCACTTTACACAGACAAATGAGTGGATCATATTTAAATGACTCTGCAGAAGCACACTTATTGCTCATTAACAAAGTCTGTCACTGAAGTGTTCACCTGAAAGCCTGAAAGCAAAATGGCTATTGCAATTGATGATAGGGGAAAAAAAAAAAGAAAGAAAACAACAACAACAAAAAAAAAAAAAAAAAAAAGACAAAATTCTCTGAAACTACAATATTGCCATGGGATGCCAGACCTTAGAGAAAGTATTAAAAAAAAAATCTCCTTGTTATGGACTATGACCTCAACATTATCATACTCAAATACTCGCACTCTTAAGTAATCAGAACAAAAATAGCACCTATGATTTAAAAAGACTGTACTCAAAAAAAAGCTGTTTGGATGGATTCAGCTGGTTTAATAAGATGAACTCAATGTCACTGAAAGAGATACTGCTCTATTGTTCTACTGTTCACAGTAATTCAAATCTACAGGGAAGGAATCTCAAAGTTTGCTCTATTTTCTTCCTATTAATGAGAAAGCAGAAAAGACTGTCAAGATCACGTGGCTTTTGGCACTACATAAGTCCTGTTACAAGACAGGAGCACTGCAGAATTTCACCGCTGTCCAAGATGTAGCACACGTTGCTCAGCAGTAAACACGTGCTTGCAGTCACATGTGGACAAAAGCTACAGAATGACTACGCTATCGCAGCAATTAAGTTAGAGCAGAATACTGCTACTACTTGAACAACTATGACAACGAGCTACTGATTTCATAGGTTTCAGTCATGACTCATATCACACCAAATACTCAAATTTTGAAAGATTATCTATGATGTTTGTCATTAGCTTTTGGATCTGGCAGCCACAGAGGAGAAACTGAAGCAGCCTCCCCAGCAGGTTGTGAAACACTTCTGTTTCCTTTTGAGGTTAAAGAGACCACAATGAAGGAGTAACAGCAATACTAAAAAATTGCTTACAATTTATCATGCACAGCAGCCTCATGATGGAAATCACTAGTACCAAGTACTTTTACACGTCACTACAGGCGACTTGCATAGACCTCCATGCAGAACTTCCACAGCCATCCCAGAGACGACAAGGGAGTTGCCCTAACAGCTTGAAGGCTTCAACACTCCCAAACTTCATATCCAGGGTTCTGCCTTTAGTGGGGGGGAAGTTGAAAACACAAGACTTTCTCCCCTGCTGCTGGAATAAGTGGACATTCCAGAATCAAAGCCTTCCTAAAAGATTTTTAATGTATTTTTAATATAAATAGAACTGTATGTACAGATACGATAAATGGGGGGGGGGGGGTGTATTCCAATGGATGAGTGAAGCTGCAGTAAACACAGAAAAGTGACTTACTGAGCAAAAAATTTAAGGTGGTAGGAGATAAGAATAAAGTCAGGTTACGTAAATCTCCCTGAAAAATGAGCAAAGTCAGTCCTGTAGTAATCAAATTACATCAGCATCAAAGAGTATCAATTGCATGCTGAACACACAGTCCAGGTCCAGCTTTGCACCTCAGTGTCAGAACTCACTGGACCGCTTGAAAGCAGAGGAACCTGTAATGACCCCCTGTGGCAGCCCTGCTGAGCTGCTGGTCCTCAGTGCTCACTGCATAACTCCTCTTCAATTGTGCTCTTAAAAAAAAGTTTTAAAAATATTTTTAAATACATCAGGATTTTAAATACATCAAATAAATCTCTAAAAGTTTACTTCTTCAGTGCATAATTCAGAATGCCAGACTCACATGGATAATAACACACAAGTTTAAAAAAATTTTTTTTTTAAAAAAATCACCATTGCTAGGAATTATAAAGAAAAAACATGCAGTGATTTCAAGTGCTATCTTAAATGTCACCTCTTTTACCATCAAATTGACCTTTGCTATTGTAACTATTGGACAGCACATCAAAATACATAATTGAAAAATTCCTAAAACAAGCAGTAAATGCACTGCTTTCTGAAGCAGTTACTGAACTGGGGTGGTGCAAAGAAGACACTGCTGAGACTCATTCAGAAAACCTTAAAGCAAGAATATTACTTCTTGAAAGCAAACAGGAAACTTAGAATAATGTGAAGATGAAAAATAAATACTTGCCTTTAACTGGAAAAAACAACGCGAACGGGTTACTTCACAAATCTCTGTAGCAAAGACTCCCCAAGCCATGCCTGTAAGTGGTCTGCAGACAGTCTACTGAACCAGTGGAACTGTTTTTTATGTCACTATACTAACAGTTCACAAGAAAACCTGTGGGCTCCAGTGACTTGCTTCTCCAAATGTCTGGAAACCATTGCTACAAAAGCCAGATTAACAGGCATTACTCCCAGGAGGCAGGGTTTTAAAAAAAACCCAAAGAACAGAACAACCACACACCAAAATTAGCCAAATGAGTTCCCAACTCTATGATCTGAATGAAATTAACTTACAATAGTCAATCTTTAAACAACTAGAAATGCTCAAAGCAAAAACTTCCCCTCACTTGCTCTGGAAGAACTCAGCTTTTCAAAAGCAAGAGAAACTATTTGGCCTCTAATCCCTACCTGCCTTTAGAATACAAACACCACTTACTGCACAAAGGGACTCGAGAGAAAAGGAATTAAATGAAAAGTGTTCTACACAGCTTCATTTTTTCAAGAGAGGCCTAGGTTGCTGTAATGAAAATCTGAAGAGGTATCAACCAATTTCTGTAGTGTGGCTGCCTTTCAAAAGGCATCAAAAAATAAAGCAATCCACCTAAAACATTTTTAAAGGATAAAACAGTAACAGAGACAGAGATTAATTTGGCCAGTAGAATGGGAGGAGGGGAAAGGGAAGTACATAAACCCCCAAGATCCTATAGAGTGATGTGAAGGTATAGATAACTGCTGCCACAGATGTTTCCATGACTGTAAAAATCATGTAATTTGCCTTTACGGCTAAAAGTTAAATTTCACATTAGCAAAATGGTGGGCAATTTGCTTTTGTTTCATTTAATATTTTTCTTCCTTCATGATTCATTACTTTTTTATTACTCGAGCCGGTGTCAAAAGGTGTATCTAGCGATGTAAACCTCTAGACAAGAAAGCTATGAAGGTTAATGACTAAGTCCTAAAGGGAAAAGGCTTCTAGAGAAGTATCAGGAGGCAAGAGGCAAGTTTACAGATTAAGGGAGAAAGGTATTATGACCACATGAAGTGAGATGACTTGTAGCTAGGGAGACAAGGTTTAAAAGTCTTCAATGCTTTCAAAATTTGCCTTAGCAAATTTAGAATGAGAGCGAGCAAGAGAACGAAAGAAAGAATGGCCGTTTATTTACTAAAGAGCAAGTAGCCAACATCAGATCTTAAAAAAAAAAGAAACAGTATTATACGGAAGTCTCTTGCCCTCTAATTGTCAAATGAAACAAATAATTATTGCATTATTGACTGTGAATTGCAAATCCCCCACAGAAGGAGATGATGCTACACAAGACAGTAAATGAAGATGAAAACATTACTGGGATGGGACAACT
Organism: Sagittarius serpentarius; assembly: GCA_034782735.1. NCBI lineage: Eukaryota > Metazoa > Chordata > Aves > Accipitriformes > Sagittariidae > Sagittarius > Sagittarius serpentarius. The sequence continues at coordinate 6,219,799 of JAVKLA010000061.1, forward strand.
TCCTGGAAGCAGACTCATCATCTCTGCCATGCCTACAAAATATTTAGCAATGACTAGACAGACAGTCACGCTGCAGCCACCACTTATTACGCTGATCAATTATTATATTGCTGTTGCCTTGTATTCCTATCATTATGTCTGCCTGTCCAGAGAGAACATTTTGACAAAACATAGGATGGCAAGACTGGTTTTAAATTGGCCAGTGTACCTAATGAATCAAAAAAAAAAAAATAAATTTAATAGGTTACATGACTATTCTATTCTTAGAGTAACTTCTTTGTCTTATCTAAGAAGCTCCAGAACACTAAACAACATGCATGAAAGATACCAATCTGTAAGGTAAATAGTATCTGAAACTTCATGCTACTGAGAAAGTTATCTTTATTTGAAAATAAAAGGGAGGTACAATGTAACTCTGTGGATAGAAAAACAGCTGAGAACAAACAGCCTACACAGGACCTGCTCTATAAACCAGGCAATTTGCTGCAGCAACTCATTTATCTGCTTATCTTTAAAGAGAGAAGCAGTCTGATGGCACTTTACAAGACAAAATTTTAGTCTTAATAATGTGATTAACTTCTTATCGACATGTATAAAGGATTTCAGGTATTATCACTGCAATTACTCAGTGGACCCAAAGCTGCCATTTAAGAAGTCACCCTGAAAAATTTACTAAAACAAACAGTGACTAAATTACTGCCTGCTTTCAGCAGTTTAACTCATTGCTTTATGAATAATTCAGTGTTAAATGAAAGACTGCATGAACCAGAGTTCAGTTTGAACACTAACAACACACCTATAATTATCCAACATATTTACAACTTCATACTCTTGCTGAAAGAGATTGTATAGACAGCATTCTTATTTTAAGGGATTTTTCATACACTTTTTAAGCACCAGGTGTTTAGTAACTTGGGGTAGACAGCAGCACCAGCATGAGTTTTTCTTCAGCACAGTAACGCTATTTAGCAGAAAGATACCAACCTGCCTGTCTCACTAACCCGGCTTTACCCATTCCTACGGTGCCACAACCCTTTGGCAGTCATCACAGCAAGAGAAAATCTGCTGAAAAGCCTGCTAAAAATCTTTCATAGTTCCTTTTCTTAGTCTGATGAGCTTTGTTAGCTTAGGTTACACTTTTAAAAAACTATCAGATCAGGAAGAAAGGAAGGAAGCCTGCTTCTGGCTCCCACGTAATACTTAAAAACCAGTAACTAGAACAGTTGACAAAACAAATTATTTTCTTCTATGATAAGGAAAGGCTGAAACATCAGAAGTGTCATGACCTATTATAACAACAGCTACTGCCCTTGCACTACCTTCTCTTTGCTGTATCTAGAGCAGCAAGGCTATAGAAGCAACTACCTTAACTCGTCATGTCTTGTCTCTGCACATTCCAGAGATGGTAGTATGATTACATCTTTGCTGAAGACAAGGCACTTGGTCCCAACCTACTGAACACACCCTAAACAATGTGTTTTTCCAGTATCACACCCCTCTTTATGTTTTACTGCTTTACTGAGTAATGGACTTAGCTCTGGCAACAACAAATGCTAAGCTCTTCAGCAATCACCACTAGAAAGGCTGAAAAACTACTCAAAGAAAAATGAACTTCTGACACAGGGAAGAAAAGGATACACTCTCAATTGGAACAAGGGCAGTCCAAGCATGACAAAGCATTTATGTTCATATATGACACTGTACTCAGCATGCTATAGTCCTGTGATCACATTCTTGGTGTTTGTAAAAAAAGACAATTGACTAGCAATTAAAATGAGTTTATTTGAATAATATCACAAGCACGTTATGGGATTGGTGATTACGCTCCCATTGGCAACTCCCTCTTTTCTTGTGAAAGCACAGAAAAGCATACACCTTGATCACCTGGACCAGCATAATTTTTAGTAGTCAGTCAGCTACATACATTTTCATAACTCACTTCTGTATCATTTTGGATGAGTACAGTCCACAGTTTCAGACAGTTTTGAGGTCTCTCTAGTAAACTAAATACTATGACTGAATGCTTGCTATATACTTAAGCAGCAAAAAGGTTTTGCACCTTTACCAGTAACATAAAATGTTGCCTCACATGGGTTAGAATGATTACATATACCACTTGCCCAAACTAGCTCTGGAGGTAGACCAATTCTGTGTAGTTACTTTGTTACAAAGGCAAAATACTATTTGCCATTATTTCAGATTCTGAAAGTCTGAGAATGGATTCATACTTACAGCAAACGCTAATTGCACTGCTCACTCCTGGACTCGAAGTATGGTGAGCTTTGCTTGCACTACCAGTAGCATGGAACAGTAGCATGAATATATTAAATCTCTTTTTTACCTAATACTGACATGATTTTTTAAACTGTTGAAACACTGTTAATCTGTCCATATTAAGAGTTTAAATGCAAAAACAATTTCCTAGCAAAGAACAGCAATGGATAATAATAAGGATTTTGCACTGCAATTACTTTTATAGACACGGGGGGGGGGGGGGGGAGGAACCCCAAACTTTTAGCTTTATACCTTAATTTACCTTTAAATAGGACACATCACTCTGAGCTAGAGAAACTGCAACGTGCACATCAGAGACCTCATACCTAGGGTCTAACATCCTCAGCATTTCTTCCTGTTATTTTCAGTAATGCTTTTAAAGGTCTTCCTTTATCACTGGAGATTTGCTAACACTGATCTTGTTTTACCTCTTCTTCCTTATGCTTTCTGCTGTGCAGAGAAATGGATAGATATGCAAAGTAGGTTCACAGGAACTTGACAATGTTTACAGGTAGCTAGTAGTTCTGGGACTAGGCTTTTGTGAGAAGAGGGAAAGGAAAACAAATCACATTCAGGAGAATAACTTTAAAAACTGTTCTACAATTGTGAAAAGGCAAGCTATCAGAGTTAATGGTATTTCCTTCTCATTTGACAACACAAGCTTAAATCCAGGCTTCTTTGCTGAATAGTAAAGCAGTCTAAATCACTTGTGCTCACAAGAAATTACTCCTTTTAGCCTAACCATGCAACTACCAAACCTGTTTTAAAGGTGTCTATTATAGCAAAGCAGCATGAAATTGCAAACCAAATTATCTACAAACTTGGTCTGTTAGTGCTATGGCAAATCTAGAAAGATGCAAAAACATCCTTGGGTACACAGTGGTGACCTATACCATGCCACATGATGCGTAACTGCTCAGTTGGGATGCACAACTGGAAGATCTTGGGACTTTCTAAGCACAGTATCTGACTATATTGTTCTTGAAGCAGTTCTTCTTTATAGAAGAACTACTATGGGCTCTAATTAGCACAGTGCACCAAATACTACAACAATCTGAATTATAATATGGAAGCAGAAAGATAGTGTTTATAAGGAAGAACGGTAAATAAAGCCTGCCGTGTGTGCGGGTTTGACTTCCTCATATAACACATTAACACATTAAGAATGAGGACACAGAAAACAGACTAGATACAGTCACAGAAAAGGTGACTAAAGGGGGTACAGGATATGCCAGACAAATATCCTGAATAGCGGGGGGAGAGGGGAGGGAACACACACTCCCCCCCCCCCCCAAAAACCCCAGAGATCAAGTATTTTCTACTACTTACAATACAAGGGGCTTTACATGAAATTACCAGAATATGAGTTTAAAGGAAAGAAAATCCTTTTTCATGCCACATATGAAACTTCTGAAAGCTATGAAACTTTTTGTCAGAAGATGCTGTGGAGGCCAAGACACCTTCCCAGCTCCCTCCAGCCCAAAGGCAGTGGCACTAGTGCAACACAGGAGGTTCACAAAGCACAGTATGCAGGTTTGACACTCTCCAACAAAGGAAGCCATGGCAGGCTGAAGGGAACAGGAAAGGGGAGGGACACTGCTACAGGGCACCCTCCCGGGCCCCCATCTCATGGCTCTGGGATTTCCTGATCTGTGGATGGTGTCTCTGCATTTCAAAACGCCCTATCAGTGTGCGTCCCCACTTTTCAAACCAGTAGACATTACAACATCCAGCAGACATTACAACATCCCAGCAAGCAGTGCCACAGTTTAACTATGTTATACAAAATAACTCTTTTCTTTTTGCTTTAAACCTGCCCTCTGATGCTACATTCCACATTCTCAGGTCTCACATTGCTTCTGTTTCACCTTCTCTTGCCACTTGTGCTTTCCAGACTTCTAGCACATCTTTCCTCAGTTATCCACGACACTAGGGCCAGACAGGCACGTCCTACTCTACTTAGTCCTTACTGCTACAGCGGCCATTTGATACTTTCCTTGTTACAACTTCTTTACTTTTCCTATACCTTTTTAAGATGGAGGAGGAAAGGAAGGCTGTTAACCAGGCTGCACTTAGTGTGCAAGATGAAGAAGCACAGCGAACTTACACAAAGCATGTATAATTCCCCATTCACTTCTGAAGGCAAAGCAATGAATGGAAGAAGATTCCATCAGGAGCAGTGAAAAGGCACGGAGGCAGCCTGGCCAGGCTCAGACACCCTCGGGGTTAGCGCAGCAGGGAGGGCAACTTGCTATACCTCCCCTGCCCTAACATTTAACATAAGCATCTGCTACTGACAGATCTCAAGACACCAGGTTAAACAATTTTTGCTCAATCCAGGGTAGCTAACCTTATGTAAATATGCAGGGTTTCCATAAGAAGCTTTTGAACATTCATACTGAAAAACCCGTTACCAGCCTAAAGTTTAAAAAAAAAAAAAAAAAAAAAAAACCAAAATTCCTGACTCAGAACACAGTTTTGCACTGGCTATAAAAAAAAAATGCCTGTCACAGAAGTGTTTAGCAATTTGCATTCAAAACAAGAGTGCACCCAAGTCACGCTTCTCTTCCACTTCAAGAAAAAGCATCCCAGTTGCCGAGAAGCATCCATGCGGTGTGGGGCAGGGAGCAGGATCAGCCCCGGGCTCCCCACCCAGCCCTACACCCACAGGTGACAGCTTCGTCTCCCAGCCCAGCGTCGGTCCTTCTGACAGTTTCCTCCTCGTTTGAGCGTGCCGCACAAGGAACTGCATCGCAGATTAGCGGCCGCAGTAGTAAAGCACAGAGCTGAACCAATTAGCGTGGGTCTGCCCAGCACTGATAATCCTAACCTCATGTCAGGGTCACTTTTACAAGTCTAGATTAACTGTGGGGAAAAACGACAACAACAATTAAACCATTCAAGGTTTGTTTTGGTTTTGCTGGTTTTGGTTTTTTTTGTTAAGCCCTTTCTGTGAACTGATACACATGCACACGTGCACGTCCTGGTAACAGGAACATTTACTGTTTCCTCCCAGTGATAAGGAGCACTGCTGGCAAAATCATTGTTTTCTATTGAAATTCAGTTTTCTCTATGTTTATTAACACGTTTCAAGCATAATAGTAAACTATGATTTTAAGAGGTTCCTACTAAAAAAAAAATCTACACTTTGAGTTTATTTTACCATTTGTTTTCACTGTAATTAACAAGAAGTAATTATGCTCTCATCTGAAATTAACAACTGCGGAATGAGCAAAACAAAAAACATTCCTTTTTCAAATGAGATGCTTTACAATGAGCTGGACAAGAAGCTGTTTTTTTGTTCTCCAAGACACAGATTTCAGGGTTTTCTGTTCTCCAACAGTTTCTAAATTCCTGAAAGACATGGTTCCCAGCAGTTTTTGAGATTGTTACTTAATAAGCTCAATTTTCCAACCTCGTCTCTTAGCATTGTTCCATGTCCTACAAAAACTTCCCCGAGCCAAAGAGGACAAGCAGAGAATGACTGTACGTGGGAGGAGCGCCTAGCTGGGACAGTGGACTTGGTGATGACCCTGGCTTTGAACAGGCAAAAGGCTCAGGGCTGCTGCTGCCCCAGGGAGCAGGGACTGTGGGGTGGTTTACCCCATCCCGCTCCCATTTGGCACAGAAATCCCCCTTCCCCTACATCAGAAGTGTCCCCATTTTGACCAGAGTCTCCACGAAGATTTTTGGGGTCTGGACACTCCCAAGAAACCACAGACATTAAATTTCTGGCCTGCCTTAATTTACTGAACCATCTGCCAGGTGGCTAACTCTGCCTTCTACTTTATAGCATGAACATTAGCAATCATTAAAATAATTTTAAAAGCCTTAACAGAGGACTGAACCAAGAGTCTTCCTTGGTCTTTACAACAGAACCATTAGGTCCCAAAGCAGTTTAGGCTTTCTTCAGCATTCACTTTTAAATAAGATTTAACCTTTATTTTCCCTTTCCATTCTGACAGCAACCTTTCTACCCCCAAGTGTTAATGCAGAGAAATAATTATTTAGGCTCTGAGAAAGAGCTGATTATTGTTGTAAAATGTTCCAAAGATCAGCTTCTCTTTACTGAAAATATAGGTTACTGTACTGAAAACATCCAAGTGTTAGCAAACGAAGAACAACTTTCTTCAAAACAACGCAGCTGAAAAACTGTTTTATATAGAAAACATAAGAATCTCAGGCATTAGCTTCCATTATTTACCAAGGCATTCTTAAAAGAATGCAGACCGGAAATTTTAAAATCCTCAGTTAAGCACTCCACTGACAATTTTAGCACTTTTCTGTCAGCAATTTTAAGTCACTTTTTTTTTTTTTAATGAAAACAAAAAAAAAAAACTTTTAAGAAGTGACAAAAGGAAGCTTTTTCTGTTTAACTATTGAGTGTCAAATAGCCAGCCAGTTGTTCTGGTGGCAAAAAGGCTGCCATGGGACCAGGTAGCCAAGTCCACATATTAGTTAGGCAAACACAATCAGAAATGAAGTTATACTTTGTATTCTAGAGAAAACAATATAAGTTTAAAAAAAAAAGGCACAATAATACAGTCATTTTGAGCCTAGCCTTCTTTTTCAAATCCTTATACAAATTCACCAAAATCAATGAGGCAAAGTAAGTACTGACATCTACTCCATACCCACATTAGCTGAGAACAGCTGAATTCTGATCTCCTGAAGCTACTTGGAATACAAAGAAGAACATAAAAAGAAAAAAAATCTACTGATGAACACCGGAACACCTGTAAGGCAGCAACAATTTTTAATACTATTCTTTATCACAAACAGAGCTTCTTGAACCATGTACATCATATGGTAACACTTGCAGCTGCAAACTTCAAAACTACATGGTTTATGCAAATCATGCAAACAACTGTTTTAGAAACAGAAATTTGAGAGAGACATTCAAGAAATGAGACCTTGCACCTATGTAATTTAGATTTCATCTTGCAGTGCAACCAAGTGGACGAAGGGTGGAGGGAGGATGCTTCGGATGGAGTTTATTTTATATGATGGGGCTCTTGCATATTTCAGCACTCTCATTAATGCCCTGATGTGTCACCACCCCAAATAACCACCCAAATTAGTTTTTCCCTGAAAAGGGAGACAAAACAAGTTGGTCAAAATTCTTCTCCTTTTTCTTCAGAGAGCCAGTTAGTTCACATGTGGCAGCAGTTATAACTAGCACATTTTTGTGCAAAAATACCTTCTGAGAAGGAATTTGTACTTCACTGCTCACATGTTTGTTGTGTATTTACTTTCTTATTTATTACATACTACATTTTATTTTTTGTTTCATGAGCCAAATCCTCAGACAGTATTTCAATAGCTTTCTGGTCAACTATTCTTAGAGCATAAAGGCAACAAAACAGACTTCAAAATGTGTTTTAGAACAGCTGACTTCTGCATGTCACCCAGTGAATTACATCTTTCTTATGCTCTGCAAAACACCCTAATTCCACAAATACATTCCCAATCTCAATACTCTATTCTTTCTGGTAAATCTTCCCAACTACTTCTATTTTTGCTCCATTGCTAATGCCACTCATCTGAAGCAAATTTTGAGGAATTCCAAATTAATTACTGCCTTCCTGCTTTGCCTCTGGCTAGAAGCTGGTATAAACATCACCACCAAATTAAGCTGTATCTCAAATTCCTTATTCTATTGACGATGAATGATTCTTCCTTTGTCTCAGGAAAACTGTAAGTCCCTTAAATTTTCTCCCCACCCTTTATTTTTCTCCCTAATAACGCAGCATTTGTGGCCTGTGTCATCATCAGCCGCTACAAACACACACAGCTGGGACAGAAACCCTTACTACTCACACTTCTTTGCTCTACCTAGTCCACTTACATTTCCTGCTATAACTTTTATACCACAAATGCTCACAGTGTTTTGAGTACACCCCTCGAGCATGCCAAAGCAGATTTTTTTTGTCAGTCTTCCCCACTACTGGATCCTCATCTTATTTCCTCTCTTTCTTTACATGGACTACTTTTCCATGACTTTAAAACTGCTAATAGTTTTCCTTAGAGGTGGGTGAGCATGGGACAGTGCATGGCAGAGGATCACAGGGGAGGAGAGGTCCAAACATAGAGGTACACCACAAACTGTCTAGTATGTAATTCCTGGCACTTTCTCAGCTCCAGACCTTTTTCACAAAAAAAAAATTGTTTAACAATCTATAATGATGTTTCTCCACTCAGAAGCAGAGGACACCATTTAAGATATCTTCCTTAAGAAATAAAAGTACATACAAAAAAAAAGTATCTGCAACTAGTATGCATTATTTGAAGGTTTCTCATCTAAAAGTCACTATTTTTTTTAATACCTCAAAGTGCCAGAATAGAAGCAGAGACCTCCAGTTTAAATGTCATTATAGTCAGGTCTGACCCAAACCTGCAACAAGCTCCAGATGTTCCTTGGTAAAAGTCAGAATAAGACCAGGATTTAAGCATTAGTAGAGACAGTAATAATTTAATTGCAACAGTTATCCGTACAGGAATACCTTTCCCTTTCTAAAAAGGGAAACTTTGTTTCAGAAAAAAAGGAAGAGACATGCCATGCCATGCCTTTGCAGTAACAGTAAGAGATATAAAAGACAACAAAGACAAAACAGACTGGAACTGAAAACAGAATGGTTATTTTGCTGGAGGTTATCAGGGAGAAGAAGCTGCACTCTGGGACACAGCACTCAGACCAGCAAAAGAACCAAACCAACCCTTTGATACAGTATTCAGTTATTTCACCTACAAAAAACAGGTGCCTACAAGTGGCAACGTGCTGTGTTTGTCGGGCTGGTAACACAACACTGGCATACTTTTAACAGCTAAGCTACACAAAAGGAAATTTATCTGTGCACATGCAACAGGAGAGTCTTTACCTGTTTAAGCTTGCTCACAAACCCCATCAGACACAATACAGTTCAGATTTTTACCTAACAGATATACTTTTTTCCCCTCCATTACATCCTTTGACCATAAAAATGTTAAAATAAAGAAATAAACATACAGTTTTGATTTGCTCCAATTCATATGGCCAAATTCAGGTATTTTAACATCCCGGCGGATGTTTTACCATTGAAGCATTTTCAGCACACTCCTTAAGATCAAAGAAACCCGGGCGGGAGTGGGACAGGGAGGGGTAACAAGCAATAGGGCGAGTAGTCTGTCTCACTTCGGCTTGGACAGTCAGGGTAAACAAGAGACTTCACTAAACATCCAGATGATAATCTGTGGGATGCTAAAGATCTCTGGGATTTTATTAGAGAACAACTATCAAGCTGTAGGATCTCCACATACTCTGCAAGGTAAGGCCCTGGGACTTAACGCATGCACAGCCGTATGGCAGGAGAGAGGAAGTCCACTGCAACGACCAGACTGCATGCACAGGAGAAAAATCACACCCACTACTGCTGGGTTGCACAATCCAAAACAAAAAAGTGTTCCCTCATCGTACAAACCACTGCAAATGCCACCCTCTTTTCTTTGAAAATTAAAGTATTTGCTTCCACATATTGACACAGAAAAAATGACCCCAGGACAAAAAGAAACACCTTTCAATATATCTTACAGGCACCTGGTTTTAGCTTTTACTGTTGCTTCTGCCATCATACCTGCCTAATAGATGCAGTATTCACAGCGAAATTTGGGTTTTTTTTTGGGGGGGAAGAGTGTTTTCATTATTTTCTGCAAATGCTATTAGCAACCAACTTCATGAATTTCACAAGCTAACAAAAAGGCTATAAATGTAAGAATTTCAATGCCAACAGTGCTTATTCCCTATCACTTAATACAATCCAGCATTCTTTAAGTCCAAGCACACTTCAAATCCCTGCAACCTTCCTTCTCAGGCACAGCGATTCTGAACTCACCCTGCTGAGCTGTACAAGGAACATCCACTTGAATACAGAGCTCCAGCTACTGGGGGAAAAGGAAATGTTATTCCAGATCCACCCCTAAATGCACCCCCCATCCATCTGCATACATGCAAACTAAAACTCAAGACACTGGTGTCCAAAGCACTCCGACAGAATTACGGCATTCCTCTACAGCTGAAGTTAAGAACGTGCACTAAGTGACAAACTCCTGTTCCACGAGAGCATGGCCTGTGCTGCATTAATTGCATGTTACAACTACTGTTCTAGGAATAGTTTTATACCTTATTTTCCCCATTTAATTTTTTTAATGTACAAATATAAAATTTTTAAAGGAATGGCATTTTGAGCATAAAAAAGCCTCCTGGACATGCACAGTTTCCATGTGATTTCTGTTATCAATTTTAACAAGTATGCAAATAGGCAAAAGATTAGATCAAACAAAACATAGCCGCCTCACTTTCTGTGCTACAAGTCAGGAATACAATCAGAAACAACAGTATTGGCATTATTTACAGTATTTAGTGTTATTTTACTATTAGTGATACTATTATTGTAATAGTCAATTTACATGAATGCTTTATCCGGGATCAAAGAAATGACCCCTACACTTTAATTCATATGCTAGTGTACTTGGTTTGGCCAGATCTCAGACTGAGATCTATCTAGCAGCAATCAAAGTGCCAGCAATACAGTTTCTCAACACCCAACTATCAGTATCTCTGCTTATGCAGGCTCATAACCCTCGTAATGCTTTATCTTAAAGTGGAAACAGAAAAGAAAAACAGTAGACAAAAAGCATGAGTTCTAGGTCATTAAGGATTTTCAAGACTAGATTGCATTTTTGAGTTCTGTTTAGAAATACAGAAAGGATCAGTGGAAACCACGACACATACATGATGTACACAGAGGAGCTGTTATTGCCGGTGGTGTGTACTGCTGCTATCTGCACTGGTGCTTTTTAAACTTTTTACAATGGTAACATGCATTTCAATACAGCTTCAACAACTTAACTCTAGTCCTTATATTTGATTATCGTTGCTTGAAAAACACACCTGAAAGAACTGGTAGAGCTGTGTGAAAAGGAAAAGGTATTTCTCACCACTATAAGTGGCATAGCTACAGCAATTTGTATTTTCTCCTAAATCTTACAACACAGCAAGTGGTTACACAATCTGGGTAGGCCATAAATCAAATTATTCAGGTATGTCCAGGTACTGAACTACCATTAAAATACCATCCTAAAATAGCTTTTTCTGCCCCTGAATTTAACAGGGACAGTCTGAATTTCTCTGCAGATCCAGGACCTGACAGTTACAGATCTCAGTGAGTGAAATTTACACAGGAAAGAAACATGGTAGATTGAGCAAAGCCTTCCAGCTCCCAGACAATTCATGCCCACCTCAACATAACAAAGTATACAGCTATCTTTTGAATATAAGCTGAACTTTTGAAGTTAACATACACCGCTAGAAATTCTGTGTTATCCGTCTGAGCACTGGTGCTACTCCTTGCCTGGCAGGTGGTTAACATACCACCTTCTCAGTGGCGGCAGGGGAAAAGGAGGAGATAACCCTCCAGCCTCTCCTCTGCTCAGGTCCAAAGAGCACCCAGACAAGGCTGCAACCAAGCACAAGGCACTCTTCTCAGCTGCCCACTTCCCCAGGTGCTCTTCTGAACTGAATCAGGAGGTAGGGCAAAATCATTCCTTTGGAAGTAGTCACCTATTTTCAAAGCTGCTTCTCCCAAGGTACCCCTTCCTCTACCTTTGGTGCACCCTCATCCAGGAAACACAGGGCATAAAGTAGGCTTCTGCCATCCCCGCCTCCCCAGCTGGGAGATTGCTCCCAAAGAAAAGAGCGCTGCCAGTAACAGGACAGTGGCCAGATTAACTGGTGATGCATACCCACTAGAGAAGCAAGTGACCAGATTAACAACCCCTCTCCAAATTTCTGAGCATGATGTAGAAATCAAAAGTGCAATACTACCATCAAGCATGGGCTTACAACAGGAGTTTAACTAGCTTTTCATAGTATGCAACTATCCATACTTAGGGTAGAAATTACCCATAAATTACTCAACAATTCCACTTAAAAAAATTTCTTACTTCAGAAAACACAAATCTCTCTCTATTTACAAAGTTGTATCCTGCCAAAATTCCAAATGTTTTTACTGTACACCTATCCTTTGATTTAATAAAGCATGCATCTGAGGTGGTTAATGTGCATTTCAAGGTATACTAAACATGCAAGATCAAAAATTAACATTAGCCCAGTTAACCTCTGCCAATATTTTGCTCCAGCTACACTAACTCGACCCTGTCTAGCATTAAGACAGTCGGTACTAAGCCAATTTTATATTCTTATATCTGACCTGTGAACACGCTACTAATAGCAACAGGTATACTTTTATTTACATTTAAAATGACTGAAATTTCACGCATCTTCTCCTGTAAACGTTCCAGATTAGGAAGCAGGTTAAGTGAAATTTCTTTTAACAGACCTGCTAAAAACTTGTATGATCCAACCACATTCCAGAAAACAGTGGCTCCTGTTTAAATTAGGACCATTACACTGGCCAGAGAGCTTAGCTGATAGAACAGCTGCAGCAAGCATCAACTCCAGGTCTGAATGTGACCTGGAAATTTTTATCACTGTGCTGAAAATATCAGAAGAAAATCTAGTTTGGACAGGAGGTTAAAACCCCTACAAATACATTTAGATTATGATTTGAGGTAACTTTGAGATTTTAATAGGTACTTAAATCACTTAATATAGGTGAGAAAGCTGAAGATCCTTCAGATATATCTTCAAGTTGGAAATTGCAAGAGACTATTTTTAGCTACAAGGAATACCCTGGTGCAAAAAAAAAGTAACAAGTGAAGACATTCAGAAGCAGACCTGCAATGGGAACAATCTCATCCCCAGAAGTGGCTTGCATCTGAACAACATTCAATTTTTATAATGGTAAAACCATGTGTCTGCACTAAGAGTTCTGTAAGCTTGGATTTGATATTCACCCTTGGAACTTTGCTACAGCCCTGTCCCCTAATGCATTTCTTGGCGGAGACAGGCCCAGGTGTCAAATAAAGGGTCTTGGGAAAGTTTTTAGAAAAAAAAAAGTTATAGAAGTTATTAATGGTTTAAGAGCTTTGTCTCCCTCCTGCCTCCTCAGTCAAGCTGACCCACTTGTTTGTGGGGCCAAATGATAAAGCAGACCAGTGAACTGAGCTAGGTTAAAAATAAACCCAAAATAAGGAAGTTATTTTAAATTCAGATCTCTTCATTCATCTCATTTACCATGCGCTCCCACACAGTTGTGTCAGTGCAACTGATGAGGCAAAAGGTAGGCACAGAGGTAAAAAAAAAAAAAAAAACAACCTGCTCTAGAAGATACCTCTTCTCTGTAGCAGTGTTAAGAGTGAACTAGACACAAACTTTTCTCTTGGCTCCCAGGAGCATATGAAAGTCATCTGATACAATGAAGCCTAATGCCCAGACCTATATCCAGGACCTTCCCTGCAGCTTGTGCTCAATTTTGGATTAGACTGCTCTTTCTTGCAGGCACTATTCTCAGCTGGACTGCTGCACAGCCCAGCCACCTGACACCACACCAGTTAAGAGACGCTCCTTGGATGTGGGAGATGTTTGATGCCTCTGACTCCAGAGCAGTCACACACACCTGCTAACTGCGAGTGGGCTTCCACTATACTAATTTGAGCAAAAGCTAGGTAACAATAATATTCTTGAATAAAACAGCCTTGAAGACATGCTCTGTGTTGAATTCAGTGCTACTAGTTTAACTTTACTAGACAAAAAGCACGTGTTTACACATTTGGAGACATAAGGCATTAGGAAGGCTCCCACGGCTCTCGTTCAGACCTTGACTATGCTGTACTTAAGCAACCAAGTACTTTTCTTGCATTTGACTTGAGTTTTGTTCTTCAAAGGTGCCACAAAGTATCTATATTTTGATTAATCTTAATCATTAGTTTGCAATATGGATTTATATAAGTGCTTCTGGGGCACGCATAATTTGTAAGACAATCAACAGATAAACATACTGAATAGAATCGCTCAAGGCACGGTCTCTCACTGCATTAATGTCAACACCCCTCAGTTCATTATATTGAAGGCTGCTGAAAGGTCTTAAAGCATTAGTCAGAATGTTTTCTTAATCCAGCAAGAGAGGTCACTGACCAATAAAGCCGAAGTGTTTTCATCCCAAGTTTAAAAGTCTGAAGACAGATGCTGCGCTTCCACACACATTTCTTCAGCTGCAACGCCAACGTGCCCAGTCGCCAGGCTCATTCACACCTCTACACCCTGCTCTTTGCCAAAGCCAGCTCAGCTCTTTGTTCAGCTGCAGGGACTGGAGACCCCACTGCTTTCACTACCCGTCTCCAGCAAAGCAGAGGGGACAGAACAAAGTCACAGCTGAATGGGGCTCCTTATAAACAGACAACTGACACAGGTGAAAGAAGATCCATTTTGTGCAACTTTCTAAATATTTTTCCCCTTCATCTGTGCTGTTACCAAGATCAAGAGAGGGTTTCCCCAGCAGAGCTCCGCTGGTAAGCACAGGAGCTGCATAGCTTTCCCTCCTTCAGAGGTAAGCCCCAAGAATCCTTTCCAGTAAGGACCCTATCCCTCCCACACCAACCGTCTCCTGCTTTGGATGATACACTTTAGGGCACAGGTTGTAAGCCAAAGCATGAGCCCAATGAACAAAACTGGTTAAAAAAAACAAGACAAATCTGCTGAGAAGAAGAAAATATCTTAAAATCAATACGGAACTGAAGCAATACATTTGAAGAAACAATTATTATCACGTTCTGTGGTTAAACTTTTAGAATAAACTACTTAAAAGAATTATTAGTAAGTTTCAATTTCTGGCAGATTTTGGTTTGATATTACTGCTGCTTATTTTTAACTCCTCAACTGTATGGACACTTTAAGAAAGAAAAAAAAAAAAAAGAAAAACCTCAAAACCTTTGCTTATGGTTACTACCTTCATTACATGACGGAAATATTGCAAAGCATTATACTAGTTTTCAAGGGGACTTTTTTTCTGGTGCAGGGTTGAAGTCCAACAAGTATCTGAAACAGACTGAAACAGAAGAGATAAAAACCACACAGGAAGAATGAGAAGAGGGAAAGGAAAGCAGAAGAAAATTGTGAAACACAACTCCTGTAATTGCTACAAGCAAGGAGAGTTTTGCATGTGGCTTGTGACCCACTGTTTAATTCATATAATTTACAGCCACTTTGAGTTATCTCTGTGTTCAAACTTCTAATAGTATCTACTCTTCTCCAGAAACTAGGTTCATCCCTTGATATTATTAAGCAACTGACACTTAACCAGGTGAAAAATTCTTTAGAAGAGGTCAGTTCCTTGCTACTCCCAACAAAGAAGGAAATCTAACTATCCTTAGCTTGATTTAATGAACAACAAAAAGAGGGTTCATGCAGCCCCTGCTTAAGTAGATTTCCTTTTTAAAAAAAAAAAGTACATCTCACATTGTCTTAGGGCTTGAAGCCTGTAAACCCCTGCAACAGCATCTGAGCATCTAGGCAGCTCTAACATGTGTAACAGAAGCAAACCAATCATTTACCTAAATGGAATAGTTAAGACATGCTGTGAAGACAAACTTTTGTCCAAAAATCATTACCTGATTACGGCTACCAGAAATATTCTGGTGATACGTAACTGAGATGCATTTCATGACTACTGAACAGCAACAGCAAAGAGTTGGTAGCATCAGGAGAGTTGCCTGGCTTTACAAACAGGAAGGGAGAATCTAACTTCTTCCCCACCTCCAAATGAAGTGATCTCTGTTCTTGGGGGGGGGGGGGGACGGGACAGACACCCCCAACAACCAAGACACAAAAAACAACCCAAAGGTGATGCAGAAACCACCATGCCCCAGTACTAAGATTGCCAGGTCCGCCTTGACTGCCTAAACCACAATGTATTTTTAGATGGGGGTGGGGGTGGAGGGGTGGGCAGAGGAAAAAAGAAAAAAAAGGAACTGATCACTCCCCAAACACTTTTCGATCTCTTCATTCTTTTCCAGTAATCAGAGACTATCGAGACAAAAAAATGCAACGTTACTGTCCAAAAACCTATATAGTCCTAAGTAAGTGCAAATCAACACAGACACTTCTCTAGTCGTACAGGGGCTGGGGCAGCCTAGCAGGACCAGATCAGAAAGGGTCCCTATCACAGCTGATGGATAAACCAGTGATGCATGAACATACACATGCATGGCCAGACACAGGGTGGCCAACCTTTCTGATCTTAAGGCCCACAAACCAGAATGTTCACAACACTACAAGCCACAACCCCCCACCGCTGCCACCACCATGTCCAGCGCAGCAGCAAAACTGCAGAACACGTGCAAGTTTGAAACACCTACCCAAAAGTCCTCACCCTCTACCAGGAGAGAAGGGCTAAACTGCACATCTGAGTAACAAGAGGGGGTGGCACACCTGCCCCAGTGCCCGTGCAGGGTGGCTTCCTGCCCAGCTGGGGGGTCAGATTTTACCCTAGCCTGCAGAGCATCCCCGAGGTGCTGCTGGGTCCCAAGGGACCGCAGCCATGGGCAGTCACATGCAAGATGCTCAAGAGTGCAGACAGACCGCCACATGGCCTAGACTTGAAACCATAGTCCATAATTCATCCAGTATTTTCATGGGTCAGAAGTAAGTTTTACACCAAAATTTTCCTATCTAGTCACAGACTAATATGTTGATCTTACACTGGGAAGTCTGTTTCTTTTCTTAAGGATATAGTTTCCCTTCTCTTAAATAATGTTTCTATAGATCAACTAGTTTATTAACTTCTTTACTACAGATGTAAAGTCTGTACGTTTTTAATTCACAAATTAGCCACTTTATGAAACAAATTTACACCACTAATCCCTCATCTATTTAACAATAAGAATATTAACCTGGATGGATTTGGAATTTAAAACCTTCACCAAGTTTTAATACATGTTTGCACGCTCATACTTTTACCAAAATCTCCAAAGTTCTGCTGGACAATATCAGTGATGTTAGAAAATAACTCACTAAAACATACGGGAAGGAAAATCTCTGTTGTGGAAACACACAAGCATTCCTTTTTTTAAACACAACTCAATGGAAATTCATCAAATTGTTGTATTAGTATAACATCAGATTTAGAGCCCTAAACCAGAATTTTCCTTAGATCTTTACAAAAACACACATGCATAGCTGGAGATGCTGTATTTTTTAAGAACATCCTTACAGTTGCACCTTGTAAAATCACCAGATGATCAAGCTTGGAACTACGGTGAACACCAACGATACTCTTACACATCCTTTCCTATTTACACCAGGAAAAGCGAAATTATGAAAAATGACCTTAAGAACTTTTACAGATTCCTGCATTTAAAGCAAATTCTACTGGAGTGCATTCAATCCCTTAACGTACAAAACATAAAGCTCCAAGTTCTGTTTTCCAGCACTTTTATGATGTTTCATATCAAAAAGGTGTGAATGTATTAACAAAACCCCTCATCACCTCTCCTAGGCTGCAAAGCACTGCAGTACTGCTAAAAAAAAATAATTCTATTTTGAACTTTCTTCCCATAGGACATGCCAGCTCACTAGCCACATTGTCCTCCTCTGGCTTGTAATATGCTTTGGAGTGCAAGTCAGTGTGCTAGTTTCAATGCAGAAAACCCCAAGATGTTCAGGATGCCTGAAGACTATCTATCTCCACATACCAGCATATATGCAAGAATAGACTGAGGTACTAGTGCTTTCCTCAATTTAAACAGGATGCTCCTGGCACATCTTCTCTAAGTGGCATCGCTCTGCAGCTCACATTACAGCTGCAGTCAGGGAGAACTCCAGGTTTGCAGACACTGAACGTCCTGTTCTCCTAAGATGTTTGATGCTACAAAGCATGATGTTTTGTTTAAATCTTCACTATTAAATGCGTCAGGAATGACTTATATCAGTAATGTGTAAAACATCTGCCAAAAAGCAATTAAAAACACAAACTGAGATATGCTATAGCAATTACATCATGCAATTTCAGTTTTATCAAAATTTACCATTTAGTTTTAATCTCCATATTTTTAAGAGATTTTGCTTAACAAATATGCACATGCTGTTACACTGAATACTGAAGCTGTATTATTCTAGATGCATGTTAAGTCCAATATAAAAAGAGTCTTCAAATGTGTTTTTATATTCTGAAGAGAATCCCAAAGATTCCTAGGCACTATGGTAAAAGACTAACACCGCCTTCCCCAAACTGCAAATATTCAGTGCAGTTTCAGTATTTTCAAAATCCATCTACTAATTTCGAGAAGCTTAATTATTTCTAGTTGACAAAATCTCAGCCTTCTAGGGAAACTAGGCAAATACAAGTCACAATAAAACATTACTTCCAAGCTGACCACTCTTTTGCTGGCAAGTCATTCAAACTCCATTCAGCGTTTCTGAACTTACAGAGCTTGTTTTACTACAATCAGTAAGCCAAGCTGAAAAAAAACGGTTTAGCGGAAATATTAAAATGTGTTAAGTCTAGGCCTGCAACAATATGCACAGTTACATTATGCTACAGCCACTGCCACTGATCAGGTGCACTTTTACTCTTTTTTGCTAGTGTATCAAATTAAAATGCTAAAACCACTGGAGCAAAATACGTTATCTTAAATGACCAATAGAAAAAAAGTTTCAGAAAACAACACTGGATATTTAATAACCTGAGAAATAAGATAGCCAGTCTCCAGCCCCCATTCTACTTGCCAAGACACTTTATAATAACTGTTAATGCTGTTGCTGGTAATTTCAAACTAGCACATAGCAGATTTTATATGTTTTAATATACATATGTATTTGAAGCAAAAAAGCACACTTGTTATGAATTACTAATGCCTTGTATTACAAGCCACCCAATATTTTATTCCTTCACAATCAACATTCTACAGTCACAAGATACAAAGTTAAAGGAATTGATTCGAGAGACCTCAAAGCACAAACTAAAGTGAACGATGCCCTATTTTAACTTTACTATCATTTAAGAAAAATTGGGTGCTCACAAGCTCTAAACAAGTTCATTTTCACCCTTACCCCAAATATCGAATGATGTCATGCAAGATGTACTGGCTAAACTGGTTTAACTGCTACAGGCTGGATGCACTGTTTAGATTTTCTTGTGATAAATTATTCTGCAGCAATGAAAACGATTCAGTTAGTCTCAAACAACTATCTCCATCTGCTTTTTTAAAGTTTGGGCTTATATTACTTTTACAAACACCACTTGCTAATTTACATAGTACAGCTACCTAGTAATGACAGGGAACAGATTTTACTTCTCTTACGAATGCAGTCAATAGCATGGAACAACTGGAGCAGAGTAGGGAAGCCTGATTACATATATAGTTCATCCTGAATAGCGTGTTATGTACACCCTTTGCATTTTACACACTTCTTACCCTATTCCACTATTTCCACTTCTCCTTCACAGGAAGTTTACTAAAGCTGACAACCTATCCAGCACCCAGTTCATGAAGAATGCACAGAAGAAACTCTAGACATAGTTAGCACTCTCCAAAAGTCACCAGTGCCGCTTTCTTGTCTGGCATGAAGTGGCTGAGAACGATGCCATGCACATCTTTTCCCAAGGCCAAGCATGCCGTTTCCAGAGGTACTAAACATTATCATTACTGGGAATAAGAGGCCAGGCCTCTCGTTCCTCACTATAGGCATAACCTCAGAATTAACTTAATTTTGCTTGTTGGCTGCTACATCACTGTTTTTATCTCCCCTCAGTTGAGCATCATCTATTTCATGGAAAAATGTCAAGGCTGGAGAGGAGAATGGGCAGGAAGAACACTTAAACAAGCAGATACACACAGTTGTATGATGAATTTAGTCTGCAGATTCTCCTCTCAAACATACAGCCTCACTTTATCATCACTTGGCTAGAAGCAATATAGAAGGCAGCTAAGGAGCTCGGGGAAAGAGAGGGGGATACAGGCCTTCAAGATAAAGGCATGGAAGCAGGCAAAAAAAGAAACGAACACTGTTATGTATGCAAATGCTATTAAATTGCCAGGAATTAAGAATACTAGTGAGGACAAAATACGAGAGGGAAGTAAACATTCAGAAGACAGGCAAAAAAATAAGTTATGTACTTCAGACCAGTATCACACAGTGGGTCAGAAATCTAGTAAATTCTGTCAGTAGTGAGCAAGACAGGAATGAACAGCAAGCAACCCAAATTGTCAATTGCATGGGAACTGCAGGAAAGTGCAATTTTAAACTTTTCACGTACATACACACTGATATGTAAATTTTTTTTTTTCCTTGTTCTTTGTAAAGATCTTTCATCATTTCACCTGGAATTCAAATCTCAGCTAGGGAAAAACTAAAAGATGGCATTGCCTGAGAGGCTGCAGAGCTAACACAAGGAAAACACAAGTGTGCAACCGAACTACCGGTCACCGCATGTTCACGCACTGTCACGCTGTCTTGATAAGCTTGTGCTGGCTACTTCGGAAACGAAGCTTCCATAATGCGAAACATGTGTGTACATAACTATGGGCAGAGGCTGAACCTACAAAAAAGCAGAGTCAAACCATAAACAAGGGAAACTTACAGTTATTAAGCTGCAAATGAGACTTCCCATGAAAGAACTTTATGAAATATGTAACTGTAGATTTGTATTAAGCCAAGCTCTTTGAAGTTCAGACACATTTGTGAAAAGACGTTACAGAGGAAGCATATATAAAGTATCAGGACTTGGATTCAATTACACTCTATAGAGCAACTCACTAGCAACTAAACAGCTGTAATTCTTTGCATGATAAAGCAACCTACATGCCCTACTTACGAGTACAGAAAAACTATTATTTAATTTTTCCACTAAATTTATTTAGCATACAAATAAACTCTTCAGAATTTCTACAGGATAATTTACTAATCACCACCCCAAACTCTTAATTTATCTAAAACTCAGGCACCAATGGCTCATCTGCACACTCCCACTCTGTTTTGGCTCAAAGGCAGCCATGGCAGCCAGAATCACACGCTTTTATGCTGCAGTGGCTGAGGGGTGCACACAACATCCATGACTAGTGACAGAACTTGGCCAGATAACTGCCAGCATCCATACCACCGCAAGCAGCCCTTCTCGTTCCTTCCCACCTCAAAGCCAAACTTTCACCACATTCAGACAACACTACATGGGGCTGCAGGGTGAAGCAAATTAAAAGCCTAAACTACGTTTCAAAACCTCACTTTTTGTTTTTTATTTTGATCATTTCATAGTCACGGGGAGGTGCACTAGCCCAACCGCTGGCACAGCACACAAGATGAAAACGAGCAGCACCAAACATTGCATTTATCCAACTGTACCCTCAGCTAGGGAAGCGACTGCCTTCAGCCAAGGGGATGCAACCTCTTCTGACAGTTCTCGTAAATTTAAAGTTTCTCTGTCCACGTATTACTACTGCCAAACCTCAGCGAGGCTAAAGCTGATTACAAACAACATCCACAGGTAACAGAAAACTAAACACACAGTGATTTGTAACACCACAGCATTCTAGCTAAGTATTGCAAGTAGGTGAGTCTGCATCACACCTGGTCCTGCTGAGCAGATACCTGCCCCGTATCAAGGCTATCGTTGCTTCTTTCCTTCACAATGCAGAAATTAATTTTTCTTTCTAAAGGGAACACCTTCCTCCCTCCTGAAGTCTGATAGCCCTGCCTAGCACTACTTTCATTTACACAGTGTGTCTATAAGGTCATCAAAGAAAAGTAAATTAGTCATAAGGGAAAGGGAAGGGAAAAAAACCCGGACGTGAAAGAAGACACTCAAAATACCATATCTGATTTAATCCTAAAGAGTTTAATTCCACACTTTTTTTATCACATCTGAAAAGGTTATTTCATTCATCAAAAATTGTTCATCTAGTATAGCTGTACACAGAATAAGCAAACCTTCACATAATTCAAAATCAAGATGTGCAATTTTCCACTGTGCATTCTTCACATACCTCTTAAATCTAACGTGATCACTCACTGAAGAATGGCATCTGACACTGTTCTGTGCATGTTAAAATTAAGCTAACTACATGTTATTAAGTATTTTCCTCACCGCTTGAAAGCATCTGTCTCAAGAAAGCACGAACACCCATACATTAAGATGATGAACACTGCTTTACACACTAAATGACATCAACTTTTAATAAGTTAGCAATATTCTGATCTCTGCAATCTTGTAAACTTAAGACATTTCTCAAAAAAAAATATTCAACTATTACAAAAAAACTCCAAAGACTAAACTTTTTTGGTTTTTTGCACGAACAGTTCTAGAAACTCTCACAAATTAGCGAATTTGTAATACCACTCAGAATCAGCTGTGTGCAGCCTAATAGATCTCAAACAGATTTCTGAGATAATGCCGTATTCTCTGTGTTGCTACACTGGTATACACAGAGACTCTTTCCTCACCCCTCCAATGGAGGTGGCCACCAGCGTAAGATTTCCACAACTACCAAAGGGACTTCCGCATGTATTTCGGACCCCTGTATTCCCACTGACAGAGGGGATGCGATCCAGGGAAGTTCAAGACACCTTTATACTGCTCAAAAATGTTCAGCATTTCACAGTGTGCCCAGCATGGCAGAGCATCCAGCCCATAAAAATGAAAATAAAACCATTAAATACAGTCAATATTCTAAAGGACTTGAAAAGGATACTGAGAAAAAGCAGATTGCTAAAGGCTATCAAACAATCTGCTAGAAAATATAACCCACAAGATGTTAATATTTGTATGCATACAAATATGAGGTATATTTTAAATCGCCTCCTTTTACGTATTTGTCACACAGTATATAAACACCAGTTTGGAGATTTTTTCTAAAACAAACCCAAAACCAGTCACTCTGATAGTTATTTTACGGAAGACTTATGTTTAAGAAAGCAAGGCTTTATGTAATGACCTTCTAATCTTGAAACGTAATCTCACAGTCACTGTGACAAACTTCCACTGAAACACCTTTGCTCCTGATTTCAGTGGCTATTATTTAACAGAAATCGACTGTCACATCTCCAAGAAAAATTATCTTGTGTTGGTGAATATTTATGTCACTGTTGATTAAAACGGTTGTAACAGAATTGGCATCTTCACAGCCAAGAATTCTAAACGATATTTAGGTAGTTGGTGTTTTTGACCTCCAAGTCAAATACCATCGGTATGAGCAGCATACTGTGGCTGCCCTTCCTTACGAACAAAATCCTGCCGTACATTTGCCCAAAACAATTTTACATCGTTGAATTCAGACGGAAGGTGTTGTTCAGAGGGGGGAGGGTGTGTAAAAATAACAACACAATGCCAAAAAAAAAAAAAAAGAAATGCTAAAGGCACCACTGGAGACTACACCGGGACGTAGAGTAGAGAACAAGCCTGAAAATGTAGTGCCTCCTTTATGAAACCAGCGCAACTGCATGACGGTGCAGGATCCGGGCCGAGGGCTGTGCAGGCGCTACACATGGCCAGCGCTGCCCGCCGACCCCGCGCTAGGCCCGGCCGGCGGCCCTTGCTGTAAATAACCCTCCGAGGAGGGTTAATTAAAAATGGCGAGCAGCGTGGCTGCCTGCATACAATGAGCGGCCGGGCCGAGCCGCCGCGCCGCCCCGCACGGCCCCGGGCAGGGCTGAAGCCCACCGCCCACCCCGGCGGCGGGAGCGGGGGACGCCG
>JAVKLA010000061.1:6245629-6273499 GCA_034782735.1 Sagittarius serpentarius
GTGGGGCGGGGGGCTGCGGGCCGACCCCCGGCACCTCAGGCCGCCGCGGAGGGTCGGGGGGTGCCGCCGGGCTCCGTCTGGGCCCCGGGGGGCGTCCGTGCCCACCACGGGCACGTTTCCCCCTTTGCGCACAGGCGGGGTGCGGGGCTCGGGGCCTGGCGGGCCCTTCCCGGCGCTGTGCTTCGGCCTCGGAACCGGGGCACGGCCGGGGCGGCGGGGCACTTGCAGCGGCCGTGTCTGAGGTGGGCCCTGCTGGGGGCTCGCCCCGACCCCTGACAGGGCGCCCCGCTGCCCTGCGTCCCTGGGCTGCCGCACTTGTAGGGCACGAGCAGGCAGATAAAGGACGAGTTTGCATGATGTGTGGAAAAAAAAGAGAAATCTGCTGTAAACAAGACTGTTCCTCGCCTGGATGCCGCTATTTTTTGTGAGCCTTGTATGGAGGATCTAGTTCCTTCCAGGGAAGAGACCTATCTCTTTTCCTGGGATGGAAGGAGAAGGCAGGGGTGCAGATGCATAAATAACACCTGGCTGGTCCAGTTTGGGGTTAGAGCAGTGAAGGAAGTAGCTTCACTTAGGGATGAAAGAGTAGTTGGAAGGCTGCGGAGATGCATTAAACAGTCCACTATTTGCTTCACGGTCTTGGGAAAGAGGATAGTCAGGCAGCAGGATAGCCTGACAGGAAGGGCTCAGGACGTGCAAAATTGGGCCTCCTGAAGGGACTGAAAATGTACCCAAGCAGACAGTGCTGGTCTGACTGCATTCAGTGACTGATCCGTGAACTAAAGGTTTATTTCTTTTTCTAGTTTACAAAATGAGCAAATCAAAACCAATCTGGGGGACAAGTCCTGCCTGTCTGGGCTCCAGCTGGCCCCTTCTCAGCAACACGGGAGTCTGCAGGGGTGGGCAGGAGAGGAGAATAATTTTCAAGTCTGAAGCCCTGCCTTACGTAGCAAAACTCCAGGGCGAGAAAGGAAAAATAAGGGAAGTTGAGGATATTAGTAGGAAGATCGGGTTTTGAATACAGTTAATTTTATAGTTTGCCTTCCAAAAAGGACATTCTGACTTTCCCTGTTGTACCTCTCAATTTTCAAAAGCTGTTTAAAGAAAAATGATTTACAAATCTGGAAGTGGTTAGTTGCTATTGACCCAGGGAAAAATATGACAAATCTGCTAAATCCAAATTTACAATATGTCAGCAAAAGAGGGGGATAGGACAGAGGTTTGGACAGAGAATGGTGCACGTATCTTTAGTTTCCTAATGTCCTAAGCTTTGAATTCCCCACTGCCAGTCTTTCCCTATAATTACATCCCAAAACAATTGCTCTTTCCTAATGACTTCCATTCCAAACTCCTAAATCATACACAGGTTTAAACTCATCCCTCTGTCCTCCCTCTCCACAAGTGATCCCCAATACAGGATGAACCGGTATGTCACAACAAGAAGGTGGCTACGGGTTGTTAATCTGATTCTTCAGCCATGGACACTGCGTTTGTGGGCAAGGAACAACTGAGGAAACCAATTTCACTACTGCAAAGAATGAGTCTCTAAAATTAACCATAAACTGATGTTATTGTAAGTGTTAAAAACATTCTTTTGTACACAAAAACTTCTCAGAGCTTCAGTTCATTTTAAGGTAGCTAATTTTCCAAAATTGTTGAATTCTGCTGTTTTAGAGGAGCAGGAGTCACGTAAAATGCATCTGTACAAATCCTTTGCAGGATAAAAGGCAGTATGGAAGAGAGAGGCAGGAATTTTCTTGTCAGTAACTGGACACAGGAATGATGTATCATCAGTTTGTGAAGACGGCATATTGCAATCAAGCACGTGATTGTATATTCCTAAGTTAAGTGAACTTTATCTTTTCAGAGTCCGGCTACAATACAAAGTACCTTATAATGTTTTGAAAAGACATGTGAAAATGCGTCATTTATATTGTGTGAAAATAGCTGCGAGTAAAAAAAAATCTATTGAGAATTGATTCAGGTACTTATATTTAAGAGGGAATAAATTTTAAGTATGCGTATATAATAATCTCACATGCATTCTGAAATAATTAAGTAGTAGGCATTTTATACCATCAGCCAGTGATTGTAGCACTGTGATTTGATTGTTTCTAGACAGGAAATAGAAATCTTACTAATTGCCAAGCCTAAGGAGAAGTCCAGATCTCAACACATGCTAACATTTTATCCCAACTACGTAAAGAATACCTCTGCTGAGTATTTCTGGCCCATTGCCTCTCCCTCCTGAAACTTTCTGCCGTTCACCTTTCTCCAGCACAGGACACAAAAGCTCTGTCCTTTGAAGGAAAGGACGGTCACCTTTTGTGTAACCACCTGGCCATATCAAGGGTGCCGGCATTTCACCCAGCCTCTATTCCAGCACTGATATCCAATCAATTTTTTATCCAGCTGTCCCGTAATTGCCTTCTATTTTCTTAATAAATCTGTCTCTGCACTGCACACCCCATCCTCGACAGCCACATCCCTTTGCAAGTGATTCCCGTCTACTGTAGTGCTGATGGCAAATTCCTTGTGCAGAAGAGTTGGGCAAATCCCTGGCAGGGGTTACTGATATATAAAAAAAATAAAAATAAGGATCACGAGTGGAAACATGATGAATACAGTCTATGTATCCATTCCTATTGCTTTTATTCTTGTCCTTCCTTCTCTACTCCTTCCTTTCACTTCCTACACCCACTTACTGGATCTTGTCTAAATTTAGGCCTCTATCCTGTCAACTCATCCAGTCCCTCTTGGCCCTTGTGCCCACACAAAGCACTGGGGAATCTGGTGAAGCTGCACCTGAGCAAAGGATTTCATCCTCCAGGTCCGGGTCATAGATTAGTAGGCAAAGGAGATCCCTTACTGTGTGCTCTCGGGGTCAATAGGGCTGTCGGACTGGCCGCAGCCTCCCAGCATTGTAATGACAGATGAAGTTAAAGAGGTGCTATCATCTTTAAAATGCCATTGAAGAAATGAGCTTTGTTTTGTGAGGCTGACCTGCTCCCGAGCCTCCCTGAAATTTAAAAATAAATAGAAGTCAGGAGTTTATTTTTAAAACGCTCACAAGCCAGTGTACGTCTGCCTGTATGCCAGGCTGAGCCTTTCGGAACCGGAGCGAGCCCTGCGTCTCCGCTGTGTTTCTGCCCTCCAGGTGAGAGATCCTGACCACCGTGGAGCCAGGGAGGCTCACCCTGCCCTTCTGCTGCCCTGCGGTGGGATACCCCCCATCTTCAGCAGAGCTTGGTGGCCATTGCAGGGAAAACTGTAGGAGGGAATCACAGAAAACTGGGCTGAAGGAAAGGAGGAGGATGCTTGGCCCATCCTCTGCCCCGTGGCAGAATCAATTAGACCAGGAGTGTTTCTGCTAGTCTGCTTATTTCCTCCCTGCTCCTCAGCTGCTTCAGGAAATCTTGCTTCCCACTTGGCTCCGTTTGCTGCCCCGGCTTCAGCTTCAGAGATGTCCTCTCCTGGCCAGTCTCTACGCTTACTTCCAGCACCACTTATGGTGCTCCATAACGCGTGCAGGTGGCAGTGTCTATAATTAAGAAAATTTATAGCCGTTTAATGACAGAAGAGCGATTACACCAGCACACACCCTTAATATGGATGCACTAAACCAGCAAAACTGGGGTTGCTGCTTGCACAGCTTACGCTACTATGTTTCTGGATGAATATACATTAATGCAAACGTGCCTCTGTGCCAGCACCGCGCTTCCTTAAGACACTGAGTTTGCGCTCGTGGGACCATACCCACAGTTATACCAGGCTGCCTTCCCTGCTCAGGCAGCCTCTTCTGGTCTCTCACAGTTTTTCTCCTTTGTCCCATATCCATGATCAGAGATGCTTGGTATTACAGCAATAAAAGATGTTGAAGTATTCTCATTGCTGCCAGAAACTCTGTGTTCCCTTGTTCATGGCCCTTCTGATGCTTTGCCCCATTGCTAGTGCTGCCTGGCTTCCTTTGTACCTAAAGCATGAAAGGTGGATCCCAGGAGACCTTGTTTAGGGAACCAAAGAATCAAATCCATTGTCCTGGGCGCTCTAGATTAATGCCGTCACAAATCAGAGACCTTCCAGTTGAACCAGGCCATCAGTGGCTCTTGTGAACACCTTCAAGCTGAGTGTGGGGAAAGAAAATAATCATGAGCCTCCTGCAGCACGTGAGTCAGGAAAGCAACAGCAAAAGGCAGAAAATGTTGTTAAAGGCACAAAATGAGGAGGAAAAACTAGATAATTTGTTCAGCTGCAATGTATGTATTTAGCTATAACAACCTGTTGCAGAAGTAGTGGGATGAATGGAGTTTCACATCCTGTAAATGTATTTTCCACATTTTCTAACCCTTGACATCCTCCAATAACCCCAGACTTTCATGGCTTTTCTTTCCAGAAAGTGACAAATAGCTCCAAACAACCCCAGTCTTTCTCTGAGCAGGTGCTGGACCCAATGACCTCTGAAAGTCCCTCCCAACTGAAATAATTCTGTGGTTCTTTAATGTGCCAGCAATTTCCACAAAGTTTGCAGCTATTTACTAGTTCAGTCTTCTACCTCTTAATCATTTTTTGTTGAGAGTGATGGGCAGGCAGACAGTGCAATAACCTGCACTCTGTTTCCTCAGAAAACTAGGGTAAAATACATAATTACAAAATTTTCAGGGATGTTTTCAATTCAGAGATCTTTGGTTTGATGATTTCTCTTTAATTTAACAAACTATCTCTTAAGGAGAGATATAAATCATTATTCCTTAATAATAAAAGGTGGTAAATCCATTACAACTGAATACATCCCATAGTTCAAAGCTTTACATGATTTAAAGTACTTTTTTGAGCAGTTTTCCAAAGCCACACCTTTCATATGACTTTCACAGAGAGTCAAGACATCTAATATCATCATTATTTAAAAAAAAAAAAAGTGAAGTTTAATTTTCACAATAAAACCAAGCCTGTTTTGCTAAAAAGTTGTATGTTTACATCTAAGCTGCTAGGTGGTGACTCAGTCTCTGTTTACCATCTTTAAAAAGTCCAGTGATTCCTTTTTCTCATCAAATTTTGTTGGACACCGTATACTATGAAGTCAAGCGTTACAGTGATATACATCCAAAGTAAAAAGGGAATGGAAGGCACTTTACTGGTCCATCTTTTTCTGTACAACTGTAATTAATCAACTAAGGGTAGCTGTAAAAGTGATCTCTCACTCTGAGTAGAAGGCAGAAGGTGAAGCTGAAAAGCATCTATGCAGTTAGGTGTACTTGCAACAGCCCTTTTTAAAATAAATGTATTATTAGTGGCAGACGGGGACTGCCAGTAAGAAAACTGATGCCTCCCGTGCAGCATGCGTTGTTCTGCTGAAGCGCTTCAACCTGCAGAGGTTCTCAAAACGCTTGTAATGTGGTGTTTGAATAATCTGTACATCTCCTCCTCTCTAAGGGAGGTGAGGTGTTTAAGATCACCGTATTTACAAACGGGCAGCAAAAGATGAAGTGACTTGTTGTGCACCACAGGTCATACAGCAGCTAACTCGCTGTCAGCGCCAGAATGTGAGCTGTGTGTATATTAAAGACATGAGTTTTGTGGTCTTTTTTACAAAAACTGATGGTTTGTATGTTCTGGCCATCCCTGTATCACACATCCAAGGAAAGGTGGCACAGAGTAGTGGGATGAAAATTAGGTGAATTCTTCAGGCATGGCATAGCAATTGATCACCCTGCTGCAAATTTTCTATCGTTTAAGTCTCTTGACTGTTGATGTCAAAAGCAAGTATCACCTGTAATGTTATTTGGCCACTTGTCTATCCAGCTGTGGAGGATCCCAAAGAATTTCTGTGCCCTTTGCCCAGAGAGTTCTTGAAGACAACAAGAACAGAAAGTTCTGAGTTAAGGTACCAGGCTGAGACTTAGGAAATGGGACTTCAATCCTTGTCTTTGTCACAGACCTCCTCTGTGACACCTCCTCTGCAAAGCACCAGGTGTCTGTTCCAGAAGACTGCAACACACATTTAAGTTGAGTCTTGCTAACTAGAGGAGTTAGTTTTCTACTTGTCTGGTCACAGGAAAGGGTCCCAGAGATGGGCAGGCACTGTCTCTGCTAAATAAAATGTTTCCTGATGCTGACCAGGTCTGCCAGGTGTTAGTGCTGCTAAGCAAACAAACTATTATGCAAACTATTATGTTCAAGTGAAGATAAATATAGAATGTAACATGAAAAATCTGAGTACTTCAAAGTTTGAGCCATTCTTCCTCCCTGAGATCATCTCCCATTGCCTGGTCGCACATCAAATCCCCACCCGGATGCTGAGTTTAGCTTTTGTGTACCATGAAGCTGATGGCAGCCCAGGCGTCAGCCTGAGACCTACAGTGCCATCTGAACACTGCAGTTGCCTTTTCTCCTTCCTCTACCTTCTTCCTCAGAAGCAAAACCTGCCTCCACAAACCCTTTCCTTCTTTCAAGTGTCCACATTAATGATCACCTCCTCTCTGCCACTGATTCTCCTTCACCCGGGTCTTCACTTTATCCTGACAGTTTAACCAAGTGTGAAAACAGGGCAGGGCAGGGGCAGCGTAAGCACAGGTGGTGCTATGGCTACATCGAATCCTCAGCTATCATATTAGAATAATCTGTCATATGTTAAGGGGTAGATGTGATGTCTTTTCAAAGTGTTAAAATCTGGCAGAGTTCAGTACAAATGTAGGAACTGATCCTGCAATTTGATCAGCCCAGGTAAACCCAATGAAGTCAGTGGAGTCTGCACAGGTGGATCGGATTCAGTATTGGAGATTATTCTTGTGAGCTGTTTAACATGCAAACCTCACAAAATCTGTAGTCCCAAAATGACCAAATAAAACAAGGCAACTGAGATCTGCAGTTGGCATTTTTACTTCAAATGAATGTTACAGCATTGGCTGAATTAATCCATTTGTTTTAAGTGGCAGAGAAAAGATCCTAGAGTGGGAATAAATTAAAAGAAGTGAAACTAATAACAGAAAGAATCTTTAAAAAGATAAGCTTGGGAAGATAAACCCTTTGCTTTGACGTGAATAAAACTAGGTCCTGGAAGACATGACTCTCTTTCTGTCACTTTCAAATGAGAGCCCTGATCCTACAGGGTGCTCCGTGCAGGCAGATCCAAGAACCAATGCAGTGTCCTTCAGTCCCTTGAGTTTTGATTTCAAGTCAGAAATTCCCAGTAAAATGAACAAAAGTATTTTTCCTTTTTTTTTTTGTGTGTGTGCGTGTGAAAGGAATATCAGAATTATGAAGCTTCATTGTTCCTACAATAAACTGCTGAAGTGAAAGCCCTTTGGCTTTTGATAAAGATGTGACTGCTGATTTTCTCCCAGAGTAAGTTGCCTCCTAAGTATCGTTAGAAATTTGAGTTCAGTAGCAGGAAGAAGCAGTTTCATTAGAAACCCCTGCCCTTGGATTGTTCAGATATCAGCCCTATTGTCACTGTCATCCTCCTAGTTGTCCTATGCTATCTGCCAGCTAGCAAAGCTGGAGAGGTCAAAGTGCGAGCAAGCCAAAAACCCAGGACAGAATAGAAAAAGGTACTTCCAGCCTTTTGTCATAAAAACCGCAAGAAACAAATGAGATGCTTTTTTTTTTCCTCCTCTTTAAGATACTTTTCAGAGGCACAGAGGCATACGTCAACAGGAATGATTGCTACAGATACTTGCGTAGAGACTGAGAATTAATTGCTGGAAAACTGGTCCTGTATGTGGGGTCTCACCACAGCAATGCCAGAATTGTGCAGAACGTTGCAGAGAGGAGGAAGATACCAATTAGAGTAATACAAAGAGCAGGGCTGGGAGCACAGAGATAAACATCTGGAAGGCTCCCTGGGGCAATTGCATTTGAAGACTTAAAAATAGGAAGGATGAACTTAACTGGGATCCTGAAATGGAACTGAAACTGGTAGAGTTGTTTGACAGTGGAATCACATAATTGCACTTCTTCCTATTGTCAGCGGTAGTTTACATTCAGAGGAGTTTAGGAAGCTGGACTTTTAAAGAACATAGAAGGAGAACTGACAATAGAGTGTGGGAGGCAAGATGAGAGCATGAATTAACATTTCCACAGTGGTGAAAAAGCCAAATGTGGCATCTGACTAACTTTATTTGTTCTCAATATTTAGCAATGAATATTAATTATATTTAATACAAGCTGTTTTGTTATTTGAATGTGAAACTTACTTAAACATTCAATTGGTGCTAAAGCAGGCTGTCATTATTTCAGCATGCCTTGCTTTCTAGGCAACCTATGTCCACTGTAGTGGAAGTGAAGCGGCCTTTCACGCAGGGTACATTTTGGCCAAGCTTAGTTTTTAGCAAGAATAAACCATTTAAGTCGTTTGAGAAAACTGGGGGGGGAGGGGGGGAGAGATTTTTTGGGGCAATTTTAGATATATCGTATTTTAAATACTTCTGATGCATGGTGTGGTTGGTAGTAGTAGGGCATGGGGAGGAAAGAGAATTATCAATTTAAATTTTTCAGATATGCTATGCATGGGAAAGCCTTGAATTGATCATTTTTAAAGATAGCTTCTGGTCAGAATTCACTTCCTGCTCTGGGATCCTTAGGATAGGATAATTTTCAATAACTTCTGGGTTTGATCCTTGATGTCTGCAGTTGCTGCATTAAGGAAAAAGCAGGATTCCTACGGTCATCGTTTACCCTCTCCACCGAGCATATGTATATGTATATTTAATATCCCCCATCATTTCTTCCTGACTGTACCTGGCAAAGGAAGTCCAGAATCATCACTGCTTTACCATTGTTGAAGGCTGTTGCCTGGAGTGATATGATGCATGTAGGAACCTGCTTTGACACTCGATTTCCCTGGCTTCTCTGGAGGCTACTTCAGTGTTTTGGCAGACTGCTGTTGTTGGTACTCATTATACTTCTAGTCTAAATGCTCCAGGTGCATTGATACTTTCAAGAAGTTTTTCTTTAATAGCTTAACACGCAGTATCTTCTACAAAAGTGTTAATTTGGTGCTTCTACATGCTCAGTAGGATGGCTTTTTCATATTTCTGTCCATAGACCCAATAAACTACCACCATCAAACTGGAGGATTCTGCCGAGGGTTAGCTCATGGACTTATCTGAATGCCTTGGTCACAGCAGGTGAGAGGGATTCTTCTTTATTAATAGGATTTCAAGCTTCCGAGTAGCTTCAAGGAAATCTGTCCCAGAGGTCCTTCACAGCAGAAGCTGAAGGAGCAAAAGCCATCTTTCAACACAGACCAAGCCCCAAGAGGTTGGAATATTTAAAGATCTTGTCAGGAGCTTTCTAACAAAGGCAAATCTTTTACCTCTGGCCTTGGATCAGAACAAGCAGAAGATTTTGAGTGATGTTCAGGTGGATTTCAAATCTGGGAAGACCTACAGCTGAACTTGAAGAAGGACGGGCACTTTTATTTGATAATTCTTTGGTGATTTAGTCTGTCAGAACCCAAAGCTTGAAGCACTGAGCTTCCCCAATACACACGGGAAGCAGTACATCCAAGTAGTCAGGCTCCCTGATGTAAAAATGCCAGCAAGTTTTGCCCAAACTGAATTACTCCAAGATAGACTCTTAAGAGTTTGTTACAAGTTCATATGGCAATGGCTATTTTTGAAACGTCCTACAAAAAGCTCTGTTCTAGGGTCTTTATGGGGTCTGCCATTGCTGACTTCTCTGGAACCACTCATTGTCTGCTTTCTTAAATACTTTCTTGGTGACATCAAGTGAGTTTCATGCATCAGTCACTTATTTATCTTCTCTTAGATTTCACATGGTAGAGTGCTGCAAAGAACTCATCTGAGAATCACTGCAAAGAAGATACTTGAACTACTTTGCCATTTCCACCCTGCATCTTATAAAGAAACCTTGTTCTAAATTTTTGACAGTAACCAGTTGTAAAGTGTTACTTGAGCAAACTAATTCCCTTTGAATGTTTGTCTAACTTACTGTCTCACTTGCTATCAACACAACGGGCAACTCTGTTACCAATACCTTGACTAACAGGTAAGCTACTCCAGTACATTTTTGTTTTATAACCTATCTGGCCTGAAGTTATAAATTATGTCAAACTGCATTTGATTTGAACAAAGCAGCCTCCACTATTTGTCTCAGGGATAGTTCCATCAAGGGCAACTGCAAGCTAGTTATGTGGACATTTCTCCATGCATTTAGAAAACAACTATGATTTAGATTTGGTCTACAGCAAGAAATCCTATTTTAGTCATCCTGTGCTATGGAAATTTTTTCCAATATTATAGGAAACAAGCTGTTCAAGCCGGCAGAAACTTCATCTGTTGCAGGATAACATTACTTAGCTCTGAGTTTCTTTTGCTGTAGTCTCGCATGCAGCTTTCAGAATAAGCAATGCTATCCTGGAGATAGCTCTGAGTTGCCTTACCTTTTGTTTTAAATATAACTTGGCTTCTGTATCCATCCCTTTCTCCTACCAATTCCATCCTTACACGGCTTGTCTCATTGTTGTAGCTTCTTTTTTGTCACCTCTTGATGCTCCAGGGGTAAGAATCCAGACAGACCTCTGGAGAGGGCCAGCCACTCACTAGAACTGACTTCCCTGAAGAGACTGTTCACCTCTGTCCTGTTGTTGGAGAGTCTCTGATAAGATACTGATTTTGTAACTTCTGTATTGTTCTGTCAGACTTTCTGCCCATTCCCATCCTCTTTTATTTTTTGCTCTCCGTGGCTGATTTATTTCTCTGGTAAAACATTAACTTCTGCTCAAACTGGGAGCTGCATGGACCAGCTGATCCAGTTGCGGAGACCACCAGTTTGTGTTTGGCAATACTACCAAGCCACCACTCTATGGACCCAAACCTCTCGGGGTCGTAAAGGCTTGCATTTACCTCATTCGGAGTAGTCAAGCTGTAGGACTGAGAATTTTCACTGAAATGAGAGTCTAAATGTTCTCTTCAAATGCAAAAATTATAGGTCGGTAACTTTTTTTTTTCAGGCAGTTGATATTTCACAATCAATACTGTCTGGGACGTTGCTAGTATAGTATAAGATCTTGGTAGGCATTCACAGCATTAAAGCTTAACCAAAGCTAGAGAACAAACCAGCAACTAGGCAAAACCATGCATACATTAATGTAGAAATGGATTATTCTATGAAATATTTTGGATTTACACAGGTACAAATGAAAAAGATCCATTATTTGTTCTGGGAATTTGAGCAAAAGTAGGAGAGGAGAGAGAATATTTTTCAAAAACTTTAGGCTGAGTATGTGAAAAATGTCTTATTAGTGCTACTTACTAAATCATGGACATATTTTTCAAGGAAGAAGGTGGAAGCCTGTCCCTTAAGGGGTTTAAAATAGTAGGAGGCAATCCCGCATTAGCAGATAGGATGGACTGAAGTACTGGTTGCACAGATAGTTAGGACGTGAGGAAGGCAATAATTGCCTTAGCCAGCACAGCTACAGCTGGAAGAGGATGAGTCGTGAAACCCTCAGGCTCAAACACAGCTTTTCAATGGGGATATTCCTATGCATAACTTTATACATACACATTTTCAGACCTGCAAATCAAATGCAATTGATTTCTTCCTCTCTATATCCCGTAATTTGAGACAGGAAAATTCTTTACAATAGAGGGATTATTGTTTAAACATGAGGGTAACTTGATGTTTAAATAAGTTTTCTTTAAAGATACTTCCAACTTGTTACTGGTCATCTCTCAATACAACAGCTAGGCACTAGTTTCAAGGAAGCAGGAAACTTCTTCCAGTCCCATGTCCTCATTTCCTATGTTCCTGAACAATAATTTATAGCAATGTCACACAGTCCCAGAAATATGTTGCAGAGGTCAGTATGCTTAAAGATGTCACTACTGTTAGTCACCTCTTCCATCCTCTTGCCAGGTGTCACTGCCCTCAAAAGCAAGGACAACTTTTTGTGAATTAGCGCTGGGACTGCTGCAGTTCCATATTAAGGCCAACCCAGGCCGGAGTTATTTTCCTCCAGTATATTGGGCCGACAGTGGCAATCTAGGACCTGATTCCCCAGAGGATTAGGTGTCTGCCTTGGAGAGGAGTAAGGCTGAAGGCAGCGTAACCTCGGAGTGCTGGTTTTAATCTGCTGTCCCAAGTGTGCTGAAGCTTGGTTAAGCACCAGATAGTGGCAGTGATGGAGAGGTTCTGGGCTACGTGACAGGTACTAGAGGCCAGGCAGATTGTTGGTCTGATTTTGCTGGCTGTGGAGAGCTTGGACATACTGTTAAGTTTGTTTTGAATCCTGCCAGGCAAAAGCCTGAGGTCTGGCTATCTGGAAATTCATGGGACATCCTCAATCCTCTTCTGCCCCAATGGAGGAGTCAGGAAAGTGAAGTAGTTATCCTATATACACAGCAGCAGGACAGCAGGGAAACATATGGAGGCGTCACGGCTGGAAGGACCCTAGTTGACTTGCAAGGGGTTGCAAGAATGGCCACTGATTTTGGGAACTGGTGCCTAAGTGGAGGGAGTTACAGCTGAGTGTAGTGGTGGGAGGAGACAGGATTGGAAGCCCAGGCTTTACCCACTGCCTGAAGGGAAGGGAATTTCCAAGGGTAGGCAGAAGTCCTGGCGAGGAGGGGTGACACAGTACGGGCAGGGGCTCCTGAGAGCAGGGAAGCCCACGCACATACCCAGATCCTATGACAGGGTGCAGCTCCGAAGCGGGATACAGTCGTTTGACGTGTACATCATTTTGCAGTACGACAGTGCATACCGGCTCATGGTTTTCTGCCTGATGGTCCGCGTGGTCTGAAGCACTGCAAGGGAATTGCTGTTTCACAGGGAGAGATGTGCAACCACGTGCTCCTTGTGCAAGGCTTACGCTCCAGCACTCACCCTCTCTTCTTTCTCTGTCACATACAACTCAGGTTCATTATTTTTCCTTCCCCATTATTCTGGAAAAAAATAACAGTTTTTGGGGAAAAAAAAAGCCATTTTATAATCATCAGGGGGGGCAGAACTTTTCAAAGCTTAATTCTTCAGAGCGACTTGAAAATTCCCACCAGAAAACGTCATATGAGGAAAGTGGAGGGAGCAAGGCTGGTTCAGGAGTCATTTCTGGGGATGTGAGACTTCAAGGAAGGCAAAATAGCAATAACCTGCGTGAAGGAGAAAGGCCTATTGGTCCTCATGTTGTTCTTCCTGTTCTTCTGGCTCCATCAGCTCTCTGCCCGTCTTGCCCAGAGGAGCTTCCTCATTCTTTCCCTGTTATTTTTGAATCCACCTCTTTCCATTTCCAACAGACAGAACGTGAAGTGGATGGATCAATGAAATAACAAATCTCGTGTTTCCTAAAGCCTAGCAAATGCTCCCAGAGCCCGCCTGACAATCCCCAGGGAGCACCAGCCTGCACCAGAGGGGAGCAGGAGATGGCCAGACCCAGCAGCAGCAAGGCTGACAGGGTGCGCTCTCTCTTTTCTTGCAACGAAGAGAATTAAATCTTTTTACAAATCTTTATATAGAAAATCTTATTTTTGTTTATTTTCCTAGATTGATGGTGTGTGATTCTTCCTGCTTTATTTATGGAGAGATTATTTGGCCACATGATTAACTAACACAACAACAAATTACATGCATATTGTAGTAACTGGGAGTTTGTATACAGGAAAATTACCACAGAAATTATATTAAATAGGCTCATCTCAGTGAAACAGAGGAAGACAGAGGAAGACCAGCTATGAGAGCAGAAAGAGTGCAGGCTGTGTCTTCCCATATAGATCTGTAATCTTGCTTTGTATTAGCAGACAGAGATTCTTTTTCAAAAAACACATTTGGTGACATTTTAAAAAATCTGCAGTTTACTAGATGCTCAGGTGTGGCATTTATTGTATCAAAGAATGGTACAATGCTTTTGCTATGCAAAAGACACTTGAATAGGGATGTTACAAAGGGAAGGTGCATTTGTGTGGTGTTTCACAGCCAGCTGCCTGGTGTTGCCTCTGCTGCTTGGGACAGTTCCTTAACCCTTACACTGCAAAAAAAAAAAGATTAGCTGTTGCAGAGGTCCTGTAGGAACTGCCCCCAAGAAATAAGAGGCTTCAAATATCAATGTCTTCCCTGTTAGGAAATTTGAATCTTTCCTTGAAGGACTGGATAGCCCTAAAGGTTGAATCCAGGAAGCAGAAAAAAAGGTTAAGTAAGCGAAAGAAGCACGAAAGGATAAAAGTAACCTGTAGGCAATCTCCATTGGTCCCAGAGGAATTTTGTAGCAGAAAGGCAAAATGGTTCCGCAATATATATGGAATCAAAAATTCACAAATTCAGACTTCCTACTCCCACTCCCAAAATAATTTGCTGTAAGGTTTATCACCATCGTAGCACATAAGCTGGATAAGATAAGCTGGAAGAAATGCCAGCTAATTCAAGAACAAAAGGGACTGGGCAGCAAGGTAAGGAAAATGAAAAGTTCTGTGATTTGTATCCCACTCTAATAAAAAAGGTCAGCACCAAAACAACAATTCTAAGTCTAATTTTTCTTTATGGATTTAAAATCATTGTTGTACACCAACCAGGACAATACATCTGTATAGCTACACTATTACTGTCAACAATGTTAAGAGAGAGAAGGAAAGGCAGTCGTTATAGTCACCGAAAGTATAAATATAAAATTAAGGTTAAAGGAAGATACCAAAAACTGATAAAGGGAGCAAAAAAAAATTACTTGAGCGTATCCTCTGAATATCCTGGTCTTTCACAGAGAGCACAGCCTGGAGCAGCTCCCCAAAGAGAAGCACGCATCAGCTCATTCACCAACCGCAGCTCGTCCTGCGGGCAGAACACCAGACAGCAATGG
Source organism: Sagittarius serpentarius (assembly GCA_034782735.1). NCBI lineage: Eukaryota > Metazoa > Chordata > Aves > Accipitriformes > Sagittariidae > Sagittarius > Sagittarius serpentarius. The sequence goes on from JAVKLA010000061.1 coordinate 6,260,436, forward strand.
GCGAACGCAGTCCCCCTCCCAGGGAGCTACAGCATAGTCCGATTACAAAATTGCAAAGTTGACACAGTTAACATGCTATAGGCTTTGCAAGCTAAACCCTCAATTGCTGTAAAACTGAACAGTTCAATGCAGTCAACGCATGTATGTCAGTTCAGTCCACTGGAGGATTCGGGGCTGTTACGCACTGCAGAGTATGCATCTTGCAAATCTCAGGTGACACCACGTTCCTGGAGAAGCACAATAAAGGGGAAAACAATGTGCCATAAACCACGGTCGTGTTAAGCCACTAGCATCAGGTGACTTTCCACGTAGCCTTTACGACGGCCATAAACCAGGGCTGCATCGTCCGCCCGTGCCACGCGCTCATAAGAAATGCAGACATCTTTACTGCAAAGCAAGTCCTGGCCACTCCTGTTTTCCTTATATTTTACATACTCTCAAATGATCTGTTCACTGAGAGCTTTAAAAGGGCAAGTTATGCTAGGGCTGCTGGAGTCCCAGCTGATGGGGCTATCATTTTGGTGATTTGAGGCCAGGGGCTCCCCATGTGTGCAGTGCTTGGGATGAGCCAGGAGCGCCAGGAAGGGCTGTCCGCCTTCTCCTGCCACCGCACGCGCTCTGCATGGCTGGAGAAGGGCCGTGGGAAGTCCATTAGGAAAAAGATTGCCGTTTAGCTTATAAAAGCAACGACGATCCCCAAGTTAGGCACGTGGCGTTACTTGTGATCGCCTGGGACAAAGCTCAGGTGTGCCAACCTGCTTTTAACGGCAAGGAAGTGCCGTGGGTTGGTCCCCGGCGTGGCTGTGTTGGGGTCAGGCTGTGCCCTACACAATTTTCATTTTTCGCAAAAGCAGCAAGGAGATTAGCTCCCAAATGAATAAATCCAGAGTGTTCCACGTGTTACTCTTAGAGTGCTGCGCAGGGGAGAAAGCCACCACATCTTCCCAAGAACAGAAGCTTCAAGAGCACAACTGTGCTATCAGACATCAGAGAATCTGCATGGGAGAATGTGCAGAAACCGAGTCTCATCGTTTCTCCTGTTCGTAGGGCGTTGTTTATAAGCAACATTTCTTCCTTTCGTAGAGGGTCCTTAGCCCTAACTGACTATATTTTAGCAAGATTCTTGTCTCTCTTCCCTTATTTCTCAATGGGTTGCCATGCTGAGAGAGCAAAGGAAGCGGCCTCCTCCGTTCCCTTCCCTCCTTCTCCCCTGGGGATCTCTCCCTCCCCAAATTGCAGGCAGATTGAGATGTCTGGCATTCAGAGAAGTGGGAAAACAAACAACTCTCTCACAGTCCCAGTTCCACTTTTTGCCTCCTCTTTGAGACCAGCTTGGCTGGGCGTGCTGGCTGCAAGTACGCAGGCAATGAGCTGGTGCACTGCCGGGCTCGGACGTACCGGGCCGTCACTTCAGCGTGCCACAGTGACTTTTGTCCCTGTGCAGGTATGAAGAGACACATGCTTTCGCACTCTCATTCTGGCCCATGTGAGGGACGTTAGACTTCTGAAAAACTGTCTACCTTAACTTTATCACCTATGTATTTTTTTCCAAGCTGCAACATAGCAAATTAAACATCTAGAGAAAAAGGCCGCTGGTGTTTTTTGCAGCTTTCAGTGGTTCAGTTCAGGTGAGCAAGGGGCAAGGCAGAGGCATGCCTTTTCATTGCCCGCTATAAACAACCTAACTCAGACTTTGCACCATGTAGAAGGCTGTGTTATAAACAAGCGCAGCTGCTATCATATCACCATCCTGAGGCCCATTTATATAAACTGCCTTTTGAGCTCTGATGAGGCTCAAAAAACCACGTGGCATATAGGCAGAGCAGATTGCTGGAATGAAATTTTCAGTAACACTTCTAATTATTCAGGTGCCTACTAGTGGGACATTTCTGGTTCAGGGAAGTTGCGTGCAGTTTCTTAAGTATTTTAGGAGGAAGGTAGTTAAGCAAATGAGGATGGACTGCTTTTTGTCTTTGAAGAGGTTGCATGTATTCTGTACATGCTGTATATTCAGGAGCAGTAACTTCAGTTCGGTAAATTGCTGGAGGGACAAATGTATTGTAATGTTAAGGTAACATGCAAGGAACTGCATCAGGTCTTTTTAATTTATTCTGTGGAAGGAATATTTGCAGCCAGTGAAATCCAAGGCGTTTTCAGGAATAGGTTCGGAGGTCATGATCAGGGCTACTTAAAGTGAACCTGCACGGCTCATGCTTAACTATAAAAAGACTTTCTATCAAAGTGTATCATAAAAAGAGCACTATTTCTTCCACTCAACAATTCAGAAATCACACAAGCCCTTGATTATAGTCTTGTGTTCTGCTGCCATGACATAAACCCCTCCTCCCCCAGAGATTTTTGAGGCAAAGACTCCCTCCGTATTTATGTGAAGAGCCAGACATACCTATGGCTGAGAATATATTAACTCATGCCTGTTCAAATGGCAGTGCAGTGAGGCTGGGGAGACAAGAATTAAACATTGCAGTGGAGGCTTAGCTGCTTAGAAAAATGCTGCAAGCAATTAGGCAACTGCCCAAAAATAAACTCCAAAAGGTGCAATTTAGGGCCGCAGTTCAAGCCCTACGTTACTAGAAAAGTAGTACAAATGTGCTAACCCTTATCAGTCAGAAGTCCCTGCTGTCCTGGATTCCCATGCAATTGAAAGCAGAGTCATCTGCAACAATGGGAGCTTTATTTATCCTGCACAATTGCTGCCAAAGCAGTCCTGGGACTTCCATGAGACTGCTATGAATATGTTTGGAGCGGGATGAATCTGGCAGAGCGCTGCGAAACTGCTGTATCACCAGTCTCAGGGCTGCCGGCTGGCTGCACTGACTGGCAATTTTTGTGCAGGGTTGCTAAGGAAATTTTAAAGCTTTTAGGAGGCTGAAATGGCACTGTTCAACCTGCCCGCCCTGTTAGAGACTCGTGGTTGCTCTACCCTCTAGAGGCAATGGAGAGGATATAATTGCTGCTCCTGTGACAGCCGATGGAGATTTAGAGCAGGGACTGCGGTCTGTGCCCAGCCCTGCATCCCGCACATACAGCTCCCACTCTGACGGTGGGAATTTCGAGGAGTAATGAATAAAGAGATGAGTCAAGAGTAAAACGGGAATCATTTTGCATCATCTTCCTAATGGCTTCCTGGACCCTGTTACGAGATTGTCCATTCTTTTCTGTAATCAAAGCAGAAGTAGATGTGCACCTGAGGAACAAGAATTTTAAGCCTTTCCTTTGTCAGGGACATTCAGCACTTTGGGATGTGCCGCACGGTGCTCGTCAGCTGCAGCAAGGGAGAAATCTGTGGCCTTCTGGGTGTCCTACTGAACTGATCGTAATCCTGTTAGTCTCCCTAATACGACCTACTTCTTCCCAGGGCTAAGAGTCATCCTGCTTTCATAGGAGACAATAATGAAACTAAATCTGCTTTCCAGCATGTAGGGCTCCTGAAAGAACAGTCATTTGCGGACAAGTCTGGACTTCATACTAGAGAGGCAGCAGGACTGATAAGTTCCCACCGGAGAGCAGGCTTGGCAGGTCAGAGGACTTTTCACTGGACATTATTGCCAGGTTTGTGGGGCTCAGGGAGCAGTGAGAATTTGGGGGCATCAAACTGGTAACGTACCTGGAGAGCTCACTGATTGCATCCCAGAAGATGGAGCCGTTACAGCAGAAGGACTGAAGCACTCTACGTCCTACGAGAGCTTGGCATCCTTATGAGACGTGAAAATACTTCACTGCCTCACAGCCAGGAAAAGCTCTGGGTCTTTCTCATAGGGAGAATTTTCAAATCTTCACTGAAAATAAAATAACAGTAAGAATTTTTAGGAGAACAACCTTTCCTGTTTCGTGAATGTTCCTTTTTGTTTATGCAGTCTTTCTGGCTCCTTACTACAAGGACCCTCCAGACTTGAGGGCTGAATCAAAGTTCAGACGAGATTAGGATTGCTTTTGGTGAACACGAAGAAACAGGGGACAGCAAAACAGCATGGAAGGTATTCTCTGAGGTGATACTGACCTTATTTCCTAATGGGCTGAAAAGAGATAGGGAAGAAGCAAATACAAGATAAAGAAAATTGTATATTAACTGCCTACTTGAACTCTTCCCAGAATGAAGGTAAGAACCACCTTGACAGCCAGCTTCCAGGCATCCATGGTTCTGCTCTTGGGTAAATGTAAAGGAAGCCTCATAGAAAAGCCACTTGATTCTACAGTTTGAACTGGGTTAGTTAAAGATTCTGGGGGCATATTTCTTAACATATGACCCTTCATGTGAGAGGAACACGCTCAGAAACTCTGGTACCCCAGAGCAAATGTGGATGCCAGGTACATGCCAAACTTGAGAACTAGAGTCTCCAATGTGTTACCTTGTTCCTCAAGGAAAAGGCTTCTATTCTGCTTCCAGTATTAAATTTGTACTTTTTTTTTAAGATGCGTATCGAAGTGAGGGGCTGTTGGTGAATGTTTCCCAGCAGGAGTCATTCTAAGCTGCTCTTAGGATTGGCTTGCAGAGGCCAGACAGAGCAGCAAGGGTGAGCATATATTGAGGGGTTCTCATGTCAGATTTTGAAGATTCTGGCTTGTCTTTGAAGATATAAACTTCTCTTGATGATCGGCTGCAGTAAGTTTCCCACTATAAGGTCTCCCACATGGTCTCCATCATTAAGTGCACTGCACTCCAAGTCACGAGTAAGGTGGGGGATATAAAGGCAAACTTTGAGATATACTGCCCAGGCAAAAGGAACTTGTCATAGATCCAGAATTAGAGCCCAGTGTAAAGCCCAGAGTATCTCAGTGGAAAGCCCCTAACACGTTAAATGTCACAAACTTCTCAGCAATGCATGTAGATGTAGCCAGAGTTTCTGTGCAACATTCAGTTGTTATTTCTATCTTGAGATCTACTGCAGGAAGGACATTATCACAGCTTGCAAGACCACAAATGTGAGGTATGCAGTGCATGCAAGACCACATAAGAGAAGGATTCTCCCTGGTTATCAGATGCCTGAGAGAGTCTGTGTCATCCTGATACTAAGAGCAATAAAGTGATAAGTCAATGGAAAGCAAAGCCTGTAGGTTGACAGTAGCTCAAAAAATACTTGGCAGTTCCCAAAATGTTCATTTCCCCCTCCCATCGTCACCTCCAGTTTGTTTGCTGTCTTTTGCTTTTCATTTTGGTTTAAAACTCGGTTAGCTCTGCCATAGTGTCAAACTGTGAAAAAACAACTTGCTTACCTCTTGCCTCAATTCCTGAACCCCAAAGCATAAGACAGTTTTCAGGGGGAGAAGCAAAACCTACTGCCCTGCTTTATTAAGAGACTGTAAGGACCTGCAGTGCTCTTGTGAAAAAGTAAAAGGCAAGCCTCAGCGGCAGCGGAGGGCTGAAGGGCTTGCAGGAGGTCGTGGGAAGGCTCTATAGCAAAGAGACCAACTTTCATCTCCCCTCCATTGGTTTAGCCATATCACTCTCTAAATGCGTATTGCAGTCTCTGTCCTGAGAAGCTTACAGTTCATGTTACAGGCAGCTATGATACAATACTCAAATATTAAGGTGGTTGTTTGACAGTGATAACACGGCTCAGTGTGGGAAGGCTCTCGGTGGAGAAACGGGTATTTGGAGTTCAGCAGCGGCCAAAACACCGGTGTGTTACCAACACCTGTCTAGCCAGCAATAGAGAGCACGGCGCTATGAGGGCTGCTGTGGGGAGAATTACCTCCACCTCAGCCAGCCCCGGCACAGGAGTACAGTGGTGGGAAAGATAAAGGTCGCGAATGCTGAAGTAGAAATGTCGCTATTAGAATACAAAAGGATACAAAACAATCTGTTAGTATGAAAACATGATAAAATAATGTAATCGTCACTGAGCAAAGTAACACAAAGACCTATCTGAAACCTCCCTTCAGTCCTCCCGAATTCAGAAGTATCAGACGAGTAATTTTATTTCCCTGTCACAGCTCATTATGAAAGGACGTGACATGCTCTGCATCCTCTGTGTTTCTAAGATGGGTATTTATCTCGTAAAGTTCTGTATGTGAAAGTATCCTGTTCTTTGGTCGACGTTAGACCTCCCCAGATAAGGTTACAGTAATTTCACTGGATATTATCTCCAGAGAAGGCAGGATTAGGAACAAAGGTCAATTTAAGGTGCATGGACAGAGCTGGATGCTGAGCTGTGTCTGAGGAGTACTCCAGACAAGAGCAGTGCACAGTTTCAATGCTGTATTTCAGCTCATTCTGCTCTGCGTGGTGACTAATATTCCACTGATCCAGTGGAATAACATAAAGTATCAGATGAAAATAGTCTTTCAAGTACAGTTTGCTACCAATCAGGTTACAAGTGGGGTGAAAAGCTTGAAGGAAACATTGACTCATCAAGTTGAAGCTGTTTGGTTTTTGCCCAAAACTTTCTTAAAAAAAAAAAAACTGCACCAAGAATCCCCAAATCTTTAATAACATGCCCCAGTTTAAGAAAGAGTATAACCCAGAGGTGCAGGCTCTCCTATGTCAGCATTTCTTGGGTATGTGTGTATCATCGCTACTCAGCAGCCAAACATGGATCTGGTCCTCCAGTGCCAGCCCTCGTGCTGACTCTCCCGTCCTGCTCTGAGCAACGGGACGCTGCACAGTGCCTCAAATGATGCTGTCAGGGACCACGGTGTGAGGTAAGCGTGATGACACCCTCCCTTAGTCTGTTAAAGAAGGGCGTAAATATTATACAGGTTGTCTTGATTCCAAAAGAAAAAAATGATGAAGAGTTTTTAATGTTTCTGAAGACAGTACATGGCCGAGCCACAGGCAGACTGCATTACATTCCTGTGAACTGGCAGTTTCTCTTTTTTTATGGGAGATATTTTTCATTCCTTTCACCAAGACAGGAGAGAGCTGTCTTCCTGTCTGCCTCCCATTCTGCCTCCCACAAAAATGTTTCACTAGAACTTTTTTGATGGTGCCAAAACCTGATAGATAGCACATAAAATACGGCACTATCAAAATATGGATCGGTCACGAAGCACCTCACTCCTGGTGAGGTGACACAGGTTAAGAACCAGACTGGGGAATTCCTGATGGATTTTCTGGAGAGCCTCAGCCTCCCAACCTCTTTTACTGTTGTGCATAAAACAAAGAACATTTTTATTTGCGGAACGTATCAACTTGCTTAGAACAATACAAGCAAACGAAAACACAGCCTTGCCTCCTTTTTTTAGAAAGTTTGCAAACCAGCATGGTCTGACCATTCATCCAAGAAAATTCAGAGGAATCTGACACTGGCTCCCTCCGTGGCAGGATAGAGGACTGAATTAAATGGGAAAGCCAGCTCTTGACAGCAGAGAAGGTCCTTTCCTAGGTGGTACCAGACATACAGGTTCACATCCTCAGCTGTTAAAACAGAGATTTATGGTACACCAGGAACCATCTCTTTCTCTCTCAGGTTGACTCTGATAGGGAAGATGAAAGGAGAAAACATTAAGGAGGAACCAAGGTATTAAAAAAGTTAATATTTATAGCACTGACCCATGACCGATTTGGACAAATGAACTCCTGTCATCAAATGGCTTGGTTATCTGAAGGTGCCGTACGCCAAAGAGAGGCCACTGGCATCGGACGCTGGGGTGGTTTGTAACCGGGGGGGCACGCTGTGCCCCCCTGGAAACCCTGAGCACCCATAAACCCCAGGGCCCTTAGCCACCTTCTCCTTCAGAGTGCTAGGGGAGCACTCTTCTGATCAAAGGTAAGGCTCTATTCCTCATTTACGTCAAATAACATGAATTGCCTGTAGTCTGTCGGGAAAGGTACAGGCAGAAGTACTGGCAATAACAGCGCAGCGAAGTCTCTGCAGGAGCCTGTGGGCTGTAAGTGTAAACCATGGACCTGGCGTGCTGCCACCTCCAGCTGCCGCGTCGCTGGGGTGAGAGCGGCCGGGTGAACTTGCCTGAACAGCACTGTCAGTCACCGCCGCCGCTCAGGGCAGGCGGGCAGCCAGACTTCTTGTGCGACGTCAAAGCCTCACTTGCAGTCTCCTCTCCTCTCCGAAAGCTCGCTCGTGGATGACCAGTGGACGGGAGCCTTCAGGCCAGGGATCCTTGTCCTTATTCACTCTCACTCAGTAAAAAACTGACTGATTTCCGTCTGGTGGCTTAAGGAGTAGTTTCTATACTCAGATTGCCTCAGGTGGTATATTTTCTCTATTTCTACCCTCGCAAAAGAGAAATAAATACAGGTAGATGACATGGGAAAGTGCTCTGAACCAAGCAGAAAGCTTTAGCGATAGCAGTTTTATCATATCTTTTCCAGAAGATGCTTTAAGACTGGAGAAAATGGTAGAACAGAAGTGAGAAGAAATGAAAACTGTTTGTATTTTTATAGATGAGCTGTAAAGCACGACACCAAGGCAGTTTTATCCTGAAAAAGAAAACCTAGCCCCCTAACAGGTTTCTATTACACTCAATAGTTAAAAACAGATGATGGTGGGTAAATTTTAGATTCTAGACAGAATAAAGCGTGCCCCAGCTGCACTACATAGTTTATTTTCCTGTCTGTGTGTGCACAGTGTGCACCCTGTGTAATGAAGGGTAATAAAGTCAGTACTTAACTATAGATAAAAAAGCAGACGAGTGAGATGCCAGTGATGAGACCAGTGATGAGATCAGTAGAGCGATCCTTCTAAAGAGACAGATACCTACTTGCCACATGGTTTGAGGCCAGGTCTAGGACTAGGGTCAAGACACTATTTCTCTAACTGGACTGTTGCATGACCCTGAGGAGAGCATTTAACTTTTCTTCGTCCCATTTCCTATGTGGTGCGAATTAAAGATGATTGTTCAGATGAACGTCACCTCTCTGCAGAGGACCCATGCAAAATTCAGGCAATATTTGAATCGTTTAAAGGTTCTTTCCAAAATGCACGAAAATGTAGCAAGTTTACAGAGGAGCCCAAAGGCTGGAAGACTTACAAAAAAGAGTTTAAAGGGACTATTTATGAATTAGCCAAGCACTGATTAATGGACAGTGTATAGAGGTAGCCAGGAGGCGTGCCTATTATTTTTATACTGTAAAAGCGCAGAAACGTTGTGAACAATAATCAAAATAATAAAAAGAATCTATCGGGAGGCCACCCAGCAGCTCCACCAGCCATCCCAGCGCTTGCTGTTTCCCTGCATCAGCCTTCAAGATGACGTTTTGGAGATACGCTTCTCAAAATCTGGCAACGGCTGGTAAGCTGTGAGCAGTGCAACTTGGAGTCTCAGTATCTGTAGGAAAGGGAACTCGTTCTCCATCTCATGATCCGTCACTTTGAATTCCCTTTTTAACACATGGTCAGCAATGGATTTGTAGTGACAAGTGTGAACAGGGGGATGTAACATAGACCACAAGCCATAATCAGGACTGTAATCAAGAATTAGCTGAAAACTTTGAGCTTTAGCATTAGTCGTCATTAAAAAACAAACAAACAAACAGAACACCAAAGAAGTTACCACTTACTGTTTCTGGCATGGATTTTGTTCTTATTTTAGGAATATTCAGAAAGATGGGACTCAACCTGTCTGCCCAGGACAGGACTTGGGAGACCTGAGACCTGCTCAGGAGAGGACTCCAGCTGAAAATAGCCTCAGCAGCTGCTTCAAGAGCAGGTTTCTCTCAATAAGACGGTCCAGGAGCAACCCATGCAAACCCTGTCCTTCTCCCTCCTTGGGTCGCTCTCAGAACAGATCCTCTTTTCCTGAGATGCAGAGCCAACATCTCTCCTGCTCAGGAGCTGACGGGTGAGGAAGAGGAGGGAATGGGCAATGGTGAAGCCATCAGCTATACTCTTGTAGGTCCAGCTGTTGGCACAATGATTGGGATGAGTCTAAGCTGTGCTGTAAATTGTGGTACTGAACACGGGACTTTATTTTAGAGGCACAGTGGGAGAAGGGATTAAGGTGGGGAGGGAGATATGGGAAGAAAAGGGGTTTGCGGGAGAGAATAAGGCAGGGGAAAGAGGGGTTGCAGAAGGGGAAAGGAGCCTGGAAGGGTCAGACAGCAGGGAAAGAGTGGGAAGAGGCTCTCCCTAGACATCAAGGACAGTGGAAACATGTTCAGCGATGCCTGGGAGGTGGTGGGACCTCAGCAGGGAGACCTGAGCATGGCTGGGATGCTCCCTTCATGACTGAAGTGAGCGTTAAACATTTGATCTGGGCAGTGCCTGGAAAAACGGGTCTGGATCTAGAACCCCAGATACTGTTGGAAATGTGCCCCCGAGTGCCAGGTGAGGATCATTAGTCTTCGAGCCCCAGATGAGGGGCCATGTTTACAGTGCAGGTGGTTTCATGGTTAGTGACATCAAGAGGAGGAGACCGAGGAAGAAGTTCGCACCACCGTGTGAGCAGAATTGCACTGACTTGCGAGGGAGCCCGCTCAGCTGCACAGCTGAACGCAGAGAAAACAGGGGCATTGTTAAAAACCATTCCTTTGTGGGACATTCCTTTGTGTTTACTTCCCCACAACACTTTTAAAGGCCATTCATATAATGCTGGAACAAGAATGGGAAATGCCTTGTCTCAGACTTCCTGTTGTCAAAGCAAAAAATAATCCAATATCCTCCTGCACAGGTGCTGGCGCAGGCCCAAAACGCACTTTATTACGGCGCGGGGGCCTTCGGATGGCTCACGCTGGAGCGGGGCCGCGGGGCTGGCACGGCACGGCACGGCATGGCACGGCACGGCACGGCACGGCTGGGAGCGCTCCCTCTGCCGATGGGCACCGCGCCTGCTCTTCCGGGTCATATTTTATTTTTAATTCAGCTAGTCAGAGGGATGGAGAGAGGAAGAGGTGGGTGCTCCCTGGGTTGAAGTCCAAGGAGCATTGTTTTCTTATTATGAGTACTGTGTTGCCATCATGGATAATTATAATCTTACATCTCAATTCATTTTTTTTGAAAACCATACAAAGGCACTGAAGCCAGAGACTCCTTGGTGACAACCCCGGAGATGTCTGTTGTTCTTCCTGACTGTGTATTTTATCTTATGGGGATTCTAGGGTATTGCCGTGGAAATGCCAGATATTAAAACCTTATTATAGTTCTGTTTGCAAAACAGATCTTAATCGCTCACCATCCTAGACAATTACCCTGGCGGGCAAATTCTGGAAAAATTAACAGCCCAAAAGGATGAAAAATCTTTTCTTTTGCTTTGTTGAAGCAGCAAAATCTGCATGCAAATTCACTTAGTCAGCCAAAATACCCTGCTAACACAGCCCTATTCCCAAGGAGGCACTTGTCCAATTTTCTAAAGCGAAGCTACTTTTGTCTCCTAAGCCTTGTTCTAACTATAGCTATAGCATAAAGTTAAATGTTTTTCTGCAACCTGTGCCAGCATATAGAGCTTTGATATGAAGCGGGGAGATGCACTCCATCCTTACCCTCAGTCGCCTTCCCTGTATAAACCGCACTCGAGGCGAGAAGTGCAAAGCCCCGCTGGTCCCGGGTGGTCAACGCTCAGGATTCAGTGCAAAAACGCCTTGACATTAAGAATGAACACGGCAACACTGATGATTTCTGGCATCTCCTTGTCCAACAGAAAAAAAAGACTCACGCACTTTGGCTGGAGCAAGTGAGTGATTCTCACTGCCAAAACTGATAGTGTACATGTGGTAGGGCTAGCATGGATTTACTGCAGAAAAGTAGTGATTCTAATAGAATTGTTTCAGTTTCATGGGGATCCCGGTCCCGGTTATTTCTGTCCTCGGGAGAGTTTGAATTCCTTGGGGTCTCCATCACATCAATCGCAGGTCTCCTAATTGTCAGTCAGGTCTGTGCTTAAAGCAAAACCCCTCTCAAGAGGTTCAGGAAGTATTGCTTTTATGGCAGTTATTTGACTAAATGACGAGTATTATTGGAACATTTACTTGCCTCGGGGAAGACTGACTTCTTTTGCTGTTTCCCCCCCTCTAGAGAGTAGTCATTCCTTCACCCTGGAGAACTGACTTCTAACAAGATGGCACTACACGGCCTGGGTGCTGCTGCACCCAGCCAGTGCTCGGGCATCAGGTAGTTCCTGAGATGAGCAGCAGAGTCCCCCTCCTGGTCGCCTCATACAGCATCTCTGAAAGGGCCATGTGCGAGCTGACACACAGGCTAAGCTCACTTGCTTAAAGACGGTCCAGGTGAGCCCCTAAGTGCACAGCTGGCCAGCTGGGTCCGTACGTCTGTCTGTCTGCCTGCTCACAGCCCACTCCCCAAAGATTCAGGCAGAGCCTGCTGCCTCCCTCAGCAGCACCCCCTTTCTGGAGGGTGCAGGGGGGCTCCCTGGGGACCCCCCTCCGCTTTCAGCCCGTGTTCATCCCAGGGGACGCTTACAGGTGGGGTGCTCGCTTTCCTACAGCCACCCGAGGGGAGGGGAGGGGACACCGCCCTCACGCCGCCCCGCAGCCCCAGCCAGGCAGCAGGATTCTGCAATAAGTTAGATGCACCTAATACAGCATCTGAAATACCTGAAAACTAAAAATACAGGACCCCCCGTAGGTCCGTGAGATCTAGCGGGTGCGAGTAAATCACTGGGGTTAGTTTTGGTTTAGTGGCGTTTAGGCATTGCATTTTAAAACTAATGATGGGATGATGCGTGGGACAGTGATGTAATTCTCCTACGTAAGCTGGCTTCTCGCCTTGCCAGCCCAACAGTTCAGCACGGCACTGGCCTCAATGAGCCGGGAAATTTATGAGAGATGACCGCTCTCCTTCAGTGGCCGTTATTTTCTAAAGATGCCAAAAGATAAACGCACGTCGCGAGTTGCTTAATTCCACGTTCCACGTCTCGGCTCTCAGTGGCCAATAGATGTTTATTTACTTATTTCGTGAAAGTTTAGTACTGGAGTGGGAAGCTGAGCGCAGGCTTGAGTGTTCCAAGCCGAGAGCCAACATCTCTGTGACGGCTAAAGCCCCTCAGCAGGACAGAGCCCGCAGAGCAGGGCCGAGCAGAGCAGCCCCCCCGGCCCACGGTGGGGGGGGGGGGGGGCGGGGGGGGGGGGGGGGGGGGGGGGGGGGGGGGGGGGGGGGGGCGGGGGGGCGGGGGGGGGGGGGGGGGGGGGGGGG
>JAVKLA010000061.1:6279284-6293740 GCA_034782735.1 Sagittarius serpentarius
CCCGCCCCCCCCCGCTTCAGCGCTCTGTGGGCAGCAGCGGGCCGCAGGCCACAGCAGGGCACAGCAGGCAGCAGCGGGCAGCAGCCCAGGCAGGAGGGCGGAGGCTCCCCGCGGTGCTTTACCCGCCGTGCCCTACCCAGGCTGGCAGGGCCGGGTGAACCGGAGCTGGTTTAGAAACTGTTGGAGACGGTTTCTGGGACAGCAGGGAGCGCACAAGGGGAGCGTGGAAAATCGACGCGCGGGGGCTGGCGGCGGGCGCGTGGGTCAGGGCCCCCCGGCGTTCTTGGGGCCTCCACACCCCCCGTATGGATGCAGGGAATCCCAGCTGGGGATTTTCCCACAAAATTGCAAGCGACATAAGCAGAGATGGGTCGAGGAACCGCGGGCACCTAAATTCATAAAGGGTGAGCGGAATACTCTGCAAGCTGCTGGCTCGGCTGTTACAGGCAGGCGGGCAGGGACGGGACGGGACGGGACGGGACGGGACGGGAGAAGAGGCCGGAGTGCCCTTCCAGCCGTGTCTCGGTGGTACGGGCCGGTGCCACCGCAGGTGCCCTAAGGAGACGCCGTTCCCTTTGACTTTGCAAAGCAGCATCGATACAACGGCCGGGTGACGAGGCATTAAGGCAAAGGCAGTCTTGCGGAGCTCACGACCGTGTGCACGTGCTTGAAAAACTCTTGCATCACGGGATCCCGAGAGGTGAATACCGGCTGCGGTACAGTGTACGCGTAGCTGGTGTGAAGTCTAAATGCATCGCTTCCCAGAGCTTAGCTCTGCTAGCAACCACAATGACAACAGGCAGATCTAACCTTTCTTCTGAAGCTCAGATGCTCCAGATTTTTTTCCTTGCAGTAATGATCGGCTCTAGGTCTCCTGCAGACACCCAGGGGCTCAGCCAAAGGCTTCTTAAACCCCAGATGCAGCTAAGAGAGTCCAGCTGCCTCCAGGAGCGGCAGCAAATACATCCCACCTTTAGATTTGTCATACTTGGGTTTAAGCTAATTCTGTGTTCTAGGAACCACCTTCTTACCACCCTGGCTGTAGCCACAGGTCTCGAGATCCTTGTGAAGTTTCCAGTATGATTTTGATTCAACCAAAAAGGGAAAGCCCTTTAAACCATAGCAAGATAGATTTTATATTCGATCCTGTGTCCAGGGGGTTTAACAAAAACCTTACAGATGCACAGGCTACAAAAATTATGTTTATCAACTAGGGTTTTTTTTCAATATCAAATTTTAAGTCTTACAGTTAAAAATCTTAATAACATATGACACTTTTAAGAAATGCAACATTTCAAGTCTTTTATAAAGATAATTCTTGAGGAAAATAGGAAAATGTATGCGTTATGAACTGTATGAATTAGGAAGATGTTTTGTACTTTACATGCAAAGAAAACAGCAGCCTTCGAAGCCAGATTCCCCCTGTCAGTGAAGAACGTCAGAGCACAGATTAAGCCAGCTTCTTGAAATCAGGAACCAGCGGTGCAGAACCCACTCGTGCCACTTCATTGTATTTGGGGACCACTTTTCCACAGCTACTAAACAAAGTTCCTCAAAGCACAGGTAGAGACCGCGTTGCTTTGGGATATTACGAGCAAACTCCTGTGTCACAGCTACAGCGGTGGGTGAAACATCGATCCCTTAAGGCAGGCAGCGGGTCTGCGCCTGTGCGAGCAGGAAGCGCCTTTGCTATGGAAATGAAGATTTGCTGACAAAAGTACAAGGTAAAGTTCATCTCCTGTATTGGATCAGTCAAGTCCTCGGCTGGCGTGGCCGTCTGGAGGAGAAAAGGCAAGGAGAGCTGCGCGGCTGCGGGTGAGCGGTGCAGGACCGCTTCAGCGGCCGCCCTCTCCTCCCGGCAGGCCGGCGGGGCAGCCCAGCAGCAGGCTGGTGAAGAATGGTGGGCACGCAGCCTGATTGCTTGCACATGTGCCCACCCCGTGCCTTCGGAGCAAAATAGAAAAATAACTTGGTTACAGACCTTTGTGCCTGGTGCTGTTAAATATTTCCAGCCTGGGATTGTGAACGTTGTGGAAAACAGTGAATTGCAACAAATTTCTCCAAGTAAGAGAAGAGGCTTGATGTAGGCTGTAGGACTGCAAGCTGTGAACTTGGCTCTGGAGGAATCGTAGCAGCTATGGCTCCCTTCGTCGCCCCGCCAGTATTTCATCTCCCCCATGAAATGTCTCTCTTGTGACATGCTGCAGGAGTAAGATCTGCTTATTTTACTATGCGGATTTTTTTCTGCAAATCTTCCCCCTGCCCTTCCCAGGGAATTACTTGGGAGACAGTTTGGTTTGAGGCTGGACTCAGTTCTCCATTCTTAAACCAAGGTTATTGTGTGAAAACTTTGCTTCATGGTGTAACACCACCACTTCGAAAGTGTTACCCAGTGTGGCGCTGGCGTAGTAGAAGCTGAACACCGTGTCTCTTTCCAGGACTACATGGGCTGTGTGAGCAGGGGAAGCTCGTGTAAACTGTCCGGGCCACAGTTAACATCTCTGAAATGAACGTGTTACTCCTGGAAACACAATTTGAGATCTTCCAACAGAAGACTATGGTCTTATCCCTTTATTGAATCTGGAACTCTGAAAGTTCCAGAAAACTTCCTGAAAGGGAAAAGTGATTTAAGGTATCGTTAGTTAAGAAAATATATGACTTCTTAAATTCTACAAATTCAAATTACTTATGCCAAAACCAGTTTGAGGCAGCCAGTGATGATACACGTTGTGAGATGGCGGAGGCGTCGCTGGTGTTTGCAGAGCAGCTGTCACGACCCGCAGCCCAGCAGCCCAAAGCAAACCAGCCCTCCTGGCACCTAACCCCAGGTCGGTCAGGTGGGGTGAATGGGCTGTTCCTCCCACCGTAGTAGCTGGGATGCCCTGTCCTCGGGAAGGGAACATCTGCCAGGTGGGTCTGGCAGACAGCTGGCGACAGGCAGCCCTCTCTTCACGCTACCAGCAAGCTTGTGAAGTTCCTGTCAAACACCAGGTAAGATGTCATCCGGAGGGAAGAATGTATCAATGGTCTATTTTAGCAAAAATCCCCCCAAAGCATACCCTAAACTGTGCAATTCCTAATGCTCCTTCCCGGGGGAACCACCTGCTCCAGACTTTGGGGACCTGGCAGAGAGACAGCACCCACCGACCGCTCACACTCAACCCGGGGTTTATTCAGCCAAAGCAGCCCCAGCTGCCCTGCTCCTGCAGATCCCAGCTAGTGAGGCGGCGGGACACTTTGCTGCCCTGATACTGCGCACCTATTTTAGTTCAGGCACTTCAGCAGTCATTTGAATAGTCACTTTGCTTAAGGGCATTTTGCTTCAGGTGTACATCACTGAGAACAGCCCTCCCAGTTTCGGAACACTTAAAATAATAACTGTGTGCTGGTAGCTAGGGATTTTGCCCAAGCACATCATGTATTTCACACCTAGCCTGGCAAACTGCACTTTTTGTGGCCGTACCGGGGAAGGCAGAGTTTATAATGGGGCTCAGCACCCCATAGAGCAGTCCCGAGGGAAACAGCAGCCCTGCCACCACCGCTGCTGTGAGCCGGCACACGGCGAGCCCCACAACTCCAGCAATACAAACATGCTGCTGCAGTAAGAGCTGAGGCCTCTTCCTCCTCAGCAGCAGATAACACCCAGCTCATTAACAACCAGAGGGAATTTACAGTGCATTGCATGTTCCCGGTCCCCTGTAATTCAGCTTCACAACACAAGCACATATACGATCAGCGGAATTGTTTTCTTTCCATCGGTTGTGTGTGCAACTGTCGGAATTGGCATCGTTTCCTTCCTTCAGTTCCCACTAAGTAGCCTGAGTGCATCAGGACCCAGCGAGAGCTCAGCTCTCACGTATTTTTATCCACCCAGAAAACTGCCTCTGAAGACTGAAAAACAATCAGCAGTTTTTAAGCTGATGAAATAATTCTTTATTGTTCATTCCATCACTGTGCTCAGGAGCACGGTCCGAGCCGGCAACACATCATAGCTACCCTGTCGCTAATTGAATCAGGTGTGCTCAGGTGGTGCCAACACACTGCACCATGTAGCCACGTGTGTTTCTTGGTAAACATCCATAAGGTATAACGTTAACAATTTGCAGAGCCCGAAGCTTGTTTTGGCTTCACAATAACCTCCCTTAGAGCAGAAGGCATCTGTACCTCGAGATTTTCAATCAAAGCCAGTGAAAGACACATCTTTGCAAGAAGCCTGGCTTGCCACGAGCACCCAGGTGTGCTTCTGAAACCCAGAATTCCGTGGCGGGTTTCCGTCGGTGCGGGGCTGGCTGGCAGAGAGCTGAGTGGCAGAGCCCTGATCAACGCAGGGCTGCCTACGCCGCAGGTCCGCAGGCAAACAGCAGCAGAGTGAGCCTCTACCCGTCACCCTGCCCCGGGGGCTGTCACCAGAGCGCTCAGGGATTTTTATATAGGTCAAGTAATCTTTGAACATCGTGCCTCACATCAGACCTTCCTGTGCAGGAGGTTTTATTTATAGATATAGACACAGATACAGATACAGAGATACAGACTTCAGCTTTCACAGGGGAGTGGATGTTCCTCCTTAGACCCTTGGACCCAATTTCCTTTGGGATGTGTCATCTTAAAAGCATTGCCAGAGACTGCTGTATTGCATCCAGATAGAAGGTGACAAGCAATATATAACCAAATTATAAAATTAATCAAATCATTTGATATTTGAAAGAAAAAACACTTCTCCCAGAGCTCATCATTTATTAAAACCTGAAATCAAGAGCTGAATATTTATAGTGTACTTTTGTTCCTCTTTCTGGAGCTCTCTAGACAGACATTTTGTTCAGTTGGCCTAAAAAATCAGAACTGCGTTCAGAAAGAAGAGATCTGAAATGCTTTCCCACATTTCCTTCCTCTTGGAAGATATTAAGAGTTTTGCCTGTTTAAGTGCATGACTTTTCCCAGCTAACTAGCTTTCTGGCCCTCAGTAACTTGGGGTTTGTCTCATGCTGGTGCTGGATCCAGCACAAGCAGGGAACCACTGCTCTCACACCTGGAGAGCCAGGGCTCAGGTTAGCCCAAGGCCTTATGTAGTCCAGAGCCTTTTCATGTTTGCCAGGTTTTCCTCCAAGTCTCGGCTCTGTCAGCTGCAAAGCCTGTGAAATTTGCCTGAGCGTCAGACCGAGCAGTGGGAAGTTGGCACTTCCCTGGGACCCGTCGCTGAGCCCACCAGCTGGATTGCAAACTGCCCAAGGCACACATTTACTCACAGAAAAAGTCAAAGGCTTGATTTTTGACAACCTATTGTCTAAAGCACAGCTGAAACTGTCATGCTAGAGTCATGGTTGTTTGAAACTGCAGTGGTCCAAAGAAGAATTATAGATTATCACCTAAATTGGCATCTGCCTAAGAAGCTGGCTTATTTGCTTAAAAATCTCTGACAGGAGATTTTTCCCAAAGCATATAGAATAATTCAACATCCATTACAGAAACAGATCACCTACAATCATAAGCACATCTGGGCTGATTATTAAAGGCCGCTTATTCAAATTAAGCTCATGAGTAGCTCCTTAAAGAGAATGGACTGAAATTAAATTTAGGTAAGATAGCTATAGCAATTCAAACTCCTTGTCCTTGTGCTACCTTAAAGCTTAAACATTAGCAAATCCTCTCCAAAATCAGCTCATGTCCAGGGGTGGGCAGCAGCTTTACTCCTTCCATCCCAGTGAAATCCCTACTGAGGAGTGAAGCAGGTTACGTTGAATCCGTGGACTTTACATTCACATTCAAAATCAATGGGCATATACCTCCACGTGCAACAAAATGAACCGCACGCTAATTTTTAAAAAGTAGTTTTAGACCCTAAGTTGAGGGGTGTTTGTATAGCGGTCACTGTGCTGAAAAGGCAGAATTCAGCTCTGTGCCATTTCCCGGCCACTACAGCAAGAAAGGAAGGTAAAATACCAAGAAACTAAAAAAATATGCACCCAGCACTCCAGTGCATCAATGTCTCTGTGAGCACAGAAATGCCTGTGAAGAAGCCTTGGGGACCAGCTCCTTAAATTTGTATTTTCCCATGTTGAGCCTGCTCAGGTGGCAGTGAATATTCCAGCACCAAGAAGTGACTTTCTGTCCGCTTTCTCTTTCAGTGGGGCACTGCTGGGAACTTTTCCTGTTGTTTTTTAAAGGGAAGAAGAGCTGGAATATATAGGCGCTACGTGGTGTGTCGGGGCTCTGGCCATGGGCACTGCCCTGCCACCACCTCCTGACTGCTGCGCTGAGCCCAAGGAGCCTTTGCTGGATCCAGGGGCAGTTCACATGAAATACTTTTTTCTAGTGATCAAAAGAGAGTTCAAAACCCTTTTTAGAGCAGATTAACTTGTATAGCCATAGAAACTGTAATTATACTCTAGGGGTTTTAAGTGCTTGCCCTCTCCCCACATTCATTCAGCATGCGCGGGGAAGCGCAGCCTTTGCAGGCTCCCATCGCGCAGGAGCAGCCGCACCTATTCTGCACATGGCCCAGCTCCTTTCTGTCCCTGCCAGACTCAACCCCTTCTTCAAGCCTGATTGACACTCGTGTGAAACGACCACTGTAGTCGTCCAGTATAAACAGATTACACACATGCACGGATTCCGCGGTACTTTCAAAACGAAAGCGGCTACATAAAGACCCCACAGAGGATTTCCCATTCACTGGGGGAACAAAGCTCGGCATTGAACTTGCCGTAGGCTCCCCAGCGCTGCTGCTGCTGCGAGGGACGACGCCGTGACCGGCGCTCCTGCGCCCGCCGAGCACGGACGGGGCGAGACACACACAGCCTCTTCTTTAAGCGTAAGAGCAAGACCCGAAAGATGAGCAGGAAGTTTTAATAAAACCGGTGTGTTGAAGGGGGAAAAGGCCAAATCAGTAAGAACCATCTCCTCAACATGGGCCGGTCCTTGGACCACTTCCTACGGGCTTTCTTTAACAGTAAATACTTCCGTGCTTTTAGTTACACTTCAAAGCGGCGTGATGCATGGAGTAAAGTTTTAAAACGGAACCGCTCTGCATAAAGGCACCTGCCTAGGAGAAAAACTGCTGGCAAAAGTGAGAGCTGAACTGGTTCCTCTCTGCACTGCCGCAGTTCGTGAATTCTAGTGCAAATATAAAAAAAACAGTTGTTTTATTTACATAGGCAGAAGGACAAAGTCCTGGCTGGAGCTGTGTACAGTGTACTTCAGGGGTCAGGAAATCAGAGGAGGCATCAGCCCTGAAGTCAGAGGTGGCAGCGGGAGAGACAAGCGCTATGGGATGCTGGCTCTTGAGCGAGATCCAGCGACCAGTTTCCTCGCTGTCATACACATTGGTTCAGGAGGGCTCAGTACTGTGTGATAGGTAAGGGACAGCCGCGGATCTGGCCTTCCAGCTGGACGTGTGAGGAGTACAGAGGACTAACGATTCACTTGCAAGGGTTGCACTCCTTCTCCGGGACGTAGATGCCTCCAGTGGCAAGGTCTCAGTCCTGATGGCAACACTCTTAAATTGTGATATTTTCTCCCTGCTGTTCAGATGGAAGTTACTGACTTCAACAGATTTTTCTCTGCTTAAATTATAATTTCAAGTCAGAAGACACCACTATGAAAATCTGCTTAGCACATAGCAGCAAACTTCTACCACCAAGTTTTACACAAGGAAGCGTAAACTGCCCAGAAATGCAGAGGATTGACACGTAAACTTCAGTGTAACAAGATTTTCCTTCCAGCGCTAAAAAGATCATTTGCTCACGGGCTATTCAGCAGGGAGCAAGCAAGTGGCTTGCCATACGCTTCCTGCAACATACGCAATTATACAATACGGCAGCACTTTGCAATTACACAGCCTCTTTCATTCAAATGCCGCAAATCATTTTGCAAGCATTCATTAAATAACTTGCACAACATCGTTGTTGATAAAGTACACATGCTAATCATGTCTCAGCATCACAGGCTGAGGCACAGAAAGATTGAGAGACTCGCTCAGGGTCACACTTTGAGGATCAATAGGAATCACTGGCCACTTCCCTCTCACTATCTAATGCCAGTTCCTATATGCAACTTCCTCTGTTCAGATTTTAAATACAGATGACTGATGCCAACTTTCTATTCCTTTTGGAAGGAATCCATGTGTCAAATTTGAGTGTGAAAATACCGTATTTTGATATAAATACATGCCATAAAAGGAGACCGTGCTAGCAGAGCTTGCAAATTCATAGCCCTTTAAGTCCTGAAGCATCTCAAAGAGCAATTCCTTGAGTATTTATATGATTTTCACTTTACCACCTCTCAAGTGGAACATAACATTCCCTTAATAGCACACAACATTCCCGTAATAGCACACAGCAATACACAGCATAGAAAGTGAGGAACCATATCCAAGGATGGGGTCAAGAATGAGAAGGGATTTAAACCCAGAATTAGGGTACTGCTTCAGCAAAAGGCTTGATCTAGAATTCCAATTTATTTTTCCCCGCTTACCCGAAACACTGTTATGAAAATCTGCCTGATTTTCTGCTTATGACAGAGCAGAGAATTTGAGCTGCAAAGTTTTATACCAGGGAGTTTCAAGTGTCCCGAAGGGCAGACAGAGTCCCCCCGCTTACACCTCGGTGCAACAGTATTCTTCTGGATTGCCAAAGCGTTGCTCACTCCTGGGCCAGACAGAAGGAAGAAAGCTACTCACAGTCTAGTTTGCTGAAAACGATCCCATAGTATATAATTTCCCAGCAGCTTTGGTTTTATTTATAAAGGGACAGATCAGCAGTATTAATTAACAGACAGTTATTATTGGAAATGGATGAAATCTTGGACTCAAAGTCCGTAAGCCACTGCTTTGTGAGTGTGCATGAGGGCAGAGCTGCTCTGTTCTTGCCCTGCTGCTTGAGATGGCTGTCAACCTCCTTTGCCCTACTCATGCAGGCTTTGTGGTGGGAACTTACGGAATTCCTAAGTCAGAAGTGTCCAGACCACTGGTAATGAATCCGTTAGCTTCTTTAATCCTTTCATTTCAGTTCTCTTGTATTCAGAATGAGATTCTTTGCTGTGTTGAGTCTCCTTTGAATGCTCAGGTGCATTTTTTCTCACGTGCAAACGTTCGCTGCCCGAACGGCCGCAGCAGGCTCCAGCCAGAGGACGGCAGCCCCCCAGCAGCGTCGCAGGGATGGACGGAGTGGATGCTCCTGATCTGCTCCAGTGCCAGCTTCACCGCCCACCTTCTGTCTGCCGTGGATGCCATGTAAGTTCAACGCTCTGCCTTTTTATGGTGTGTACGGGTGAAGGATATGGACACTCAGAGAATGAGGGGACTGGGTAAGGTGGGAGACAACATCTCAGGCTGCCTCAGCAGCTACTGGAGGGTACACCTGAAGAGATTCAACTGCTCTGCAGCTGTGGGGCTTGCATCTAGTTTATACCATCATTCCCAGATCTATTTGAGAAACATAATATGAGTTTAAAGCTGGTTCAAATGCAGTGCAGCTCAAATCCCTGCTGTCAGTGGATACACATCAAGCAGTCATTTACTGTAAGCCATGTGACTGACACCATGTAAAGCCAAGACACTGAATTTTAAAGAACAAAAGTCATTGCAAGGGGTAACCATCATCATATCTAGGCTTGAGCCTTCTGTCCGTGCCCGAGACACTGGTGGGGAACATTAACAGGCACTCTAGCATCCATTTCCTTCCTTCCCTTCGTTGTTCTTCCCCAACATTTTTGATAAACTATCTTCCGTTCTTTTCTGATGAGCAACCTCTTTCACAAGCAAGCCTTAAGGGTGGAGAGGAACTGCTTACAGACAGAGACCTTTCCCCTTTTACCTGCTACTTGTATGGCCATGCCTGCCATCCAGAGGTCTGTTGAAGGTAACTGCTCAGCGTGTTCTCTGCTCCAGGAGCGCAGCCGGAGGAGGAGGCATCGCTGCTCTGATCTCCCCTACCACACGTGGTTTGTGTAAATGTGAAGTTTCTGTTCTATTTTTCAATTCGGTGTCCTCCTGTGAATGCCACCAGGTGTAGAAATTTAGGAAAACAAGTTCTAAATGTTTGGATGTTCAGATCCTGTTAATCAAGGCTGGAGTTTCTTAATGAAGGAAGTTAAGAGTAGCACTTTCATTTCGTTTTCATTTCTGTGCAGAGAAGAGGACTCCAGAAGTGAAGTGCTAATTTTATTAAATTATTACCCATTGAAATACACCCAGATTGGTGCAATAACTCAGCTAATGGCATCTGTAATTATTTGGTTACAGTTGCTGAACTATGGATCTCTGACTATTAAAAGTATTATACACTAATACAAAGCCAAGGGATAATCTAACTGTCATGAATTCAGATAAAACAGCTATAAAAAATCATATGTGCAGTATTAATCCCTCAAAATAAAAACCAGCAGTACCTCTCTTCCCTTCTCAACTCTAACTGAATGTGATGCTTCTAGGCTATTTAGAGAAACATATTACTATTTAGGATTTAGATTAACTGTCTCTTTTTCCCAGATATTTCAATATCTATATACTGAGACATATCTTCTCCTCCACCATCTTCATTCCCAACATCCCTAGAGCTGCCAGCTGTGGCACATCATGAGCCAAGACACTAAGCCTGCTCCAGACAAGGAAATTTAGACATCTTTTAGCCTATATGTATTTTTACAACCTGTTTCCACTGATTCACAGGTAAGGACTCGGCACAGTGATCTTTAGACAACAGAAATAAACACAAATGCACCTTTTTAAAGAGATACATGATGATAATTCTCCCCAAAATGAAGAAAACATTATATAGAAAACAAGATGTGCCAAGTGGACTAGAACAATCCAGTTTTGAAAAAAAACAAAACAAAAAGGAAGTGGCAGCAGCAAAGCATGACTTCAGAAAAAGAGTAGTAAGAATTCATGAGAAGCAGGGAAATGTATCAAATAGCTGATCACATTTCTGCCTCTCTGTGACAATGATAGTGGTATAGGGTATAGGAAAACCCCAAATCTAAAAGTAGTTTACAAAATATCTAACAAGACCAAACTGGTGCCCCTGAAAACACGTCACAGGTACCTTCTAGCCAGGATTTACTCATCGTAAACACTAAGCTACCGAACTTGTCCTGCTAGGAGTGGTCAAGTACAGTCTCTTCAAACCTCTGAGGGAGCTAAGCCAGCAAAGAAAACCAAACCAACCCTCGAAACTATGATAAAGCCTAGAAATTCCCAGTGCGAGCAGCCCCTCCAGGTCCTGCAGGCTATCAGGCACCAGGCACCCAGCACCTACCTGCAGACCAGACACCTCGCTTTCTGTTTTGCACAAGGGTATTTTAATAAACGTAAGTAACTGCCTGGATGGCAACGGCAAGAACCCACGGGGCTGGCAGAGCGCATGCTGACACAGCCTACTAAAACAGTGTACCTAGTAGGGGCACAAGGAATTAAAAATAAATTTGGAATGAGTTTTTAGCATGCCTTATTTGTTCTACAGGTTGTACTGGAATTATTTATGATTTTTCCTCATCATCTGAGCAGATACTTTCACCTTAGGGAAGGCCAATGTCTAAAAAAACCCCTCCTTCCATTATCTTCTTCCCTCCTGTCTCCTCCCAAAAAGAAAATTTAAAGGTGAAGGAGTTAGACAGCTAATATTTCACCTACAGAAGAGAAGAATGACTTAAAACACAGTATTTAGCTGTTGCTGATTGATGACTTTATATTGATTCAAGTCTGCTCTGTCACCAGAATGTGTCTCACCATCTCCACATCGCATGAGGCCAATAAGCCAGCTCAGGGAACTGATTTGACTGAAAACTAGTGGTTTTTCAAACACAGTAAGGTAGAGAAATGTGTTTTCAATCTGATCTGGTTTGGTATGTGGCACACAATTGTGAATGCTAACATAAAAGAAACGGAGGGAAAAATCTGGCTGGGGAGGAACTTTTGGTGAGTGCCCGTACTTTGCCTAAATCTCGTTTTGGTTGACACTGCCCTCAACTTCCAGCAAATGAAATGGGGCTGAGCTGGAGTGGTAAATGTACGCAGAGATGACCCAGACTGCCTCAAGCTGCAAGGCCAGAGCCAGAACCTCAGATCTGGAGTAAAAGGCAAAGAAAATACAGGGAAAAAAAAAAGTTTTTAAAAGAAAGGAAGCTTTTCCCACTTCCCTCTTTATTGGATTTAAGGGGCCGTTTCTGTTCTATTCCCGGGAGTAAAATACAGGAAGAGTTACAGAACATTTGTTGACAACAACTGACTATAGTGATGGGGGGAGAAAAATATGCTCCGGGGTAAGTGCTCCAGCATCCTCATAAATCTGCACTGGAATAGACTCTAGCCATTGTATTTCTAAGGCTGTTACAACAGAGCACAGCAGGACATACTCTCACCATAGCAACCCAGAAAACTGCCCCATCAGAGTACGTTTCCACTGTCTGCAACACCAATCTTTCCCTCTCCTTGCTTCTCAAAGGAAACTGATAAATTCAGGTCCTGAAGTAGCACTCGAAGCCCAAGTCCTGGCTCCAGTGCCACTTAAAGTCTCGTGTACTCCATCGAACAGCAGCAATGGGAAACATTAGTAGCATCTCTCTTATGCTGCAGAGAGTTATCGAAAAATGGGGTCAAACCTGGGAAAGAGTCTTTCCAATTCCTTCAATACACAGCAACCTTTTGGGGCCCAGCACTCGCTCTTTATGGCATGTATCGGAGAGATTTAATGATCTGAGATGAAGTTCTAGTTGTGTTCTTCACAACGTTACCCTCCTCCACTGTACCACTAGCCCCCACTGTGAAGAAGGGGGTTCAGTTCACAGCCTCAGCCCTGACGAAAGTGATTTTAGAGCAAGTCGCTGGGCTGCACCGTGGGAGCTGGCGTTGGGGCTCACATACAGCTCTGCTGCCCCTGCTGCTGTGGCTGTGGCTTCTGGCACATGCCAGCCAGGCAGCTAGAGGTGACAATGCCAGATTACATCTACTAAGCCAGAACTTGTCTGTTAAACCTCATATTCTTTAGTGTTTTCATCATGTTTAATTTTCAATATTTTATTAACACTTCACGACAAAAATCTGTTCTTATGCAATCTTCCTGGTGAAAGAAGGTACTTCATTAAGCACTTATGGAGTCAACAGGGCATCACCCTTATTTTCCTTGAACTAGAAACCAGGCATTCCAGAAGAGAAACCACATACATTCTCCACTGAGACAGAATGACTATTACTATCCCCAGTTTACTACACGTCCTGTTTGCTCAGGACAAATTGCTAAGAAGATTTTAAAGAACTGACACTACAGGGATCCCTGAAGGGCAGGTAATAATACCATACTTCTTACGGAATAGAAGTGTATTATCTCCTTTATACAGGTGGGGAATTAAGCAGAGAAGCTAGAGGACCCATTTTGGAGAGTGCTATGCATCCTACTCCCACACAAACTAAATGAAGTCTTCCCTGGCCAGGGTCCCAAGAGATTACTGGTATTCAAACAGCTATTGAATCCTCCGATAGCTGAGCTGCAGAACTGCAAATATTATATTTAGCACTTGAAATGCTTTAAACTCGAACAGTCAGTCCTTACAACATGGGAGTAGGTGGTTTTATTTATTTATTTTCTACTCAACTGATCAGAAGAGCGTGGGGAGAGATGTACTTTTTGAAATAAATAATTTTGTCAAGAACTGAAAGGACATTGCTATTGAAGCTGGAATCCGAGATCTGGTGTCTATCCTTTGTTCACAGCTGTGCACAATATGCCCACTTGCTCTTTTAAAGAAAAAGTTCAAATTCAGTTGTCCTTGAGCAAGCAAAATATTCAGCATCTTCAGTGGGGGTTCTGATGAGCTTCAAAGGTTTGATCAGGGAGGTTGCTTTTCACGGCTTATTCAGCCATCTAATCCTGCTAAAAACATTTCCTACAGAGCTCTGTAGGCACAGCTGAATCAGACCCTCCTGCGCTCCTGTTCATGTGCATCTAGTCCAGCTGTGAGTACTGTCCGTGAGGCTGAGACAGGCTCAGCTGTAGGACTGATGTGTGCTACTAGATAAAAGGTGGACATTTATTCTCGTTTGCAACAATATCAGGTATAAAAAGATTATGGGATCCCTGCTCTTCAAAGCTAGCTCCAGCAGTATAAAACGAGTGAACTCACAACTCTAGCCAACAAGGCTGTGTAGTAAACTAGTGCTCTACCTATGACCCTGTTTCTTGAGTTCAGAAGCGGTAGATTACGTGACATTACCAGCTGTATGGAGGTAAGCTCATGTCCTGGTTTTGGCTGGGACAGAGTTAATTGTCTTCCTAGTAGCTGGTACAGTGCTGTGTTGTGGGGTTAGTATGAGAAGAATGTTGATAACACCCTGGTGTTTTCAGTTGTTGCTAAGTTGTGTTTAGATTAATCATCATAGAATCATAGAACGGCTTGGGTTGGAAGGGACCATCAAAGGCCATCTAGTCCAACCCCCCTGCAGTGAGCAGGGACCCCTTCAACTAGAT
>JAVKLA010000061.1:6301343-6396598 GCA_034782735.1 Sagittarius serpentarius
CGGCCCCGCCGGCGGCGGCTCCTGACGCCCAGCCCAGGGAAGAGGCGCCGACAAAATGGCGAAGTGAGGGGCCGGCCCCATTGTGCGGCGGGGGCTGCGGGCGGGGGCCGGGCAGGGCGCTTCCCCGGCGGGCTGGGGACGCCGCTGCCGCACCCGCTGCGCGGGACCGGGCCGTTGCCGGCCCGCCCTTCTCGGCCCTGATCCCGAGTTGCCTTCGGAAGGTGGAACAAAATGGCGAAACCTAACATGGCCGTTCGGAGTTGGTGACTCCAAAATAAACAGCCTGTGTCCTTCCCTCCCTGCAGACCGGGTGTGCCAGCAGCCGGGGCTTTCCCTCTGGGTCCCCTTCCAGAACGCCGCCACTGCGGTCACCAACCTCTACAAAGGTAAGGGGCTGCCTCCCGCCGCCCCCCCCCCGGCAGCTCTCCCTGCTGAGCCGGGCCCGACTGCCTCCTGCCCCGGCTTACTCATAAGCAGGGCCTGTTAATGTCTCTTATTCACCCTGATAAAATCTAACCTGAGACTGCTTCCTGAATCTTGCAAGTTTTCCCTGGGCCACTTTAGCTGATGGTAGCTGAATCTTTTCTGTTGCCTCATATCGGTGACTAATAACTTAAAAGCTGTTTTACTTTGAAACCCTTGAAAAAAGAATGTTTTTAATGTGTGGCTTGCTCTCATGAATTCAAGGGAAGAGTGCAGTAGCTTATTAAACAGTACTTAAATTTCCTGCATTTTGAATATTTCATGTTGTATTAAATGTCAGGATATCAGTATATTTCATAGGTTGTGTTTAGTGTTTGTAAAATTCTGCATGGTTGTTATATGACAAAGTTTTATCTTCTTGTGACAGTGAGGCTTCTTAAGTAAGCCTCCCAGTTTATTTTAAGCACTAGAATGTCATTATGACTGTGTCCAGGGTGGCTGTAAGAAAACAGTGTTAGCCAAAACTTTGATAAGAGTGTAGTCTGCAGATGGCTGTGCTTTTGTGCTGTTTAACCATTTCTGTTTGTCAGGATCTGCTTCTGAACTCTGCTGTTCTTTGGGTTGTCACAAGAACGCTTGCTGCAGAAGAATCATTTGGTGATTTCTAGTTTGTTTAAAAGATTTTACAAAAATATCTATGTCAGTGGAGGCTTAAATTGGCACAGTGATTCCCATTGTTACTGTCTGCCATTCCTAGGAAGGAAAAAACTTTAAAGTTCCAAACTATTGGTTTTTTTGACTTGTAGTTTGGGGCTTTTTTGAGTTTTTTTTTTCCTGGTTTACACAGCACTATATATAGCTCTGCCTGCACATTCTTTTTGTCTCCAGTTTTCCCATTTTGGATTTGCTTTAAGCAGTTGAACTTGGTAACGTGTTCGTGATGGCTGATCAGGTTTCTGACAGATGTGGACAGAGCAAGGAGGAAATGTGGGTGTGTAACTTGTGAGACTTGACTGCTGCAGAAAGTGGGTTTGAATATTGTGTATGTGTCAAGTCATATAAAGGGGCAGCACATCACCTAACAGGGTAGGTGTTGGCCTGAGGGAGTTGGTCACTAGAACATCGTCTGGAACACTAGTCACTTGAGCTTGGTGCTAGAGTAGCAGCAAGTAGTCTTAACAAATTGTCTGGAATAATTATAGTCTTTTTTCAAATGGCATTGCTGTCCATTATAGCATCTTTACTACATAGGCTGCTTATTTTTGGTGAAATCATTTGATTACTTGTGCTATAGGTGAAATAAGCCCTATTTTTCTGCAATAATGTGATTAACAGAAGACACTGTATGTGGTGATCAGGGAAACTGAAATTTAAGTAGGAAGCTTGTCTTTTGTTTGGTGTCATGTAAAACTTCAAAGAGTAGCACCTGAAACAAATCTTTCCTTCAAACAGATCTTTAAGTGCTAAAGTAATTCAGTTACTCAGAACTGCCATCTTTCATTTTTAACTTCCAAGTGAGTAGAAGTGTGATGAGAACACAGGTAGAACCAGCGAGACACTGGCATACCAGGCAAGTTGGAGTCTGGTAATGAGAATTTGCCTTCTGTAGTGATGAACATGGCTCTTCACAAGTCTTCTGTTGTTTTCTCACATACTCAGTAATGTTTGTGTTTTGGAGGACTGTCAAAACACTGCAGAAGTGGTGTGGTAAACTGAACACCATAAACTGCTTCTTGCTCTGTCAGCTGGTTTCTGATCTGATAAATATTTGGACTTCTAAAGCATCAAGATTCTTTTTAACAAGAGCTACATGAGGAATAGTGCATAAGGAGAATGCCATGATGTCAGCATTTTTTCTGAAAATAGATTAGAAGCTTAATATCACATCACACTGTGAAGGTCTTGGATCATGAGTTTCTGATTGGTGCTGGTGATACAGGCTACATTTAAAGACATTTGCTTATCTTCCAGACTGCACTAATATAGTAAAGGCATGGCTTGTAATATAGGATTTAGAACTTAAGACCACTGTAGAAAGTCTTCGACATATATTGGAATAAGGCTTCTGAGCCTATGATTTAGCTGAATGTTTGCTAATGTTAGTTTTGATTTAGTGATTTCAGAATGTATGCAACTTGACTGCTTATATTTTGCCAGCTTAACTTTGTAAACAAGTTGTAGTTTTTACAGTAAAAATCTAATTTTTTCAGGGTAATGATGCTTGAAATTTGTCCATGCTACGTCAGCAGTCAGTGTGTTTGACCTCATAACTAGTTCATAGTTAGTCCTTTGTGAAGCATTCTCATACAAGGAAAGCAGGTTATTGACCTAAAGCTAGGCTCCTTACCTCTCAGAAGAACTTTCTCATGGTATTTCAGGAAGTGATTAAAAGAATATCGTCGGTTTCCAAATTGGCTCCGAAGTGTTTGGGTAGCTTTTACTGTGAGTGCATTGGAGTCTAAGCTGCTGTGGAGTCTAAAATGGCTGGAGGAATAATCTGTCATGTTGCCATTGCTTTCGCAGGAATTAGCATTTGTAAATCTTCTAGCCTTTTGATTACAAAGCAGCATAGGCAAAATACTCTTAGAGTGTATAAAAGTAACTAATGTGTTAAGTGTACTCTGTGTATACCTGTACAGTTTATATTCTAAAAGCTGCAAGATTTAACTATGATCAATTTGAGATGTTTTTCTTTTTTGGTGGGTTGTGTTATGTTTGAAGTGCTGCTCTTTGATGATATAGACTTTAGTGATGCCTTTTTTTTTGTGGACCATGCAGTGGTGCCTTAGAATAAGAATAGCATTTAGTAGTGATTATTTTTCTTTTTTTGAGTGTAAGAAAACTAGATTAGATGTGTATGTCACTGTTTACCTGTAAACCAATATCTTGGACAGCTGTTATTAAATAAATCTCGTAATACTGTTCTGGGCAGATGGTTGTTATGTTGGACTTTACTAATAAAGCAAGAATATAAAAGCTGTTTTAATCTGCTCTGCCAGATTTAAAAAAAAAATTATGGAAATCTAGTAAATGAAATTGGAGTGTATGTGTTGACATCTTTTAATGTAGCAAGAGCAACATAGCAGTAATTTTCATGAAACTGAAAGCTGCTGGCAAAAGTCTAATAACAAATCTGAGACAAACAAGATGAGCATAATTTTGCAGGGAATAGGGTTTGTCCCATATCTTACTGTTGTCTGAAACTTACTCATACTTAAACTAGTAGCCAGAAATGTATTTCACTGCTTTCAAACTTTGGCAAGTACAAGGCATTTAAGAGTGTTTTAGAGGCACAGTTTGAACTGATGCACACAGGTGACCAAGTACACCCATGGAGAATGAAATTGCATTTTGTAGAAGGAATAATTGCAAACAATGTGTTTAAAGCTTTTGTATATCAAATTTGCAATGGGATCTTAAATGGGGAAGGAAGTTTTCTTAGACTTCCTTTATAAATGGTATGTTGCCTAATTGCAAGGCATTGGGGACACTTGAGTTCTAACTAGTTTCAAAACTATGGCCTCCTGTGAATTGCCCCTGCAATTGAAATTCAGATGAAACTAGAAGGACTCTAAAGAAGTCTGAGTTTTATGAAAATTCCTTACCTATCAGAATCAAGAAAAGCAGCTATTCCTTTTGTATGTGGGGTTTCCTGACTATAATGATGCATGTTAAGAGTGTGTTTTGTAAAGTGCATTGTCTGATTTTAAGTACCTTCCTCAGACTGACAAGCTCAAAATGTGTTTTTAATGTTGGTACAATATGGTTTTGTAAACATTGCTGTAGTGTTGACCTGAATTATAGTAAATGCTGTTTAGGTGGTGCTTGAGTTGTTGTTTATTTTCTGACTTGTAAAGGAGTGGAACTTTTTTGCTAATATTCTCTTTAGGTGTAATAGGACTCATCTTCAATGCTAGCGAATTTGTTACAGCTAACTTGGTACTGCATTACAGTAACCTGTAGAAGATACACTTCTTTCCCATGCTTGACAGGAAGCAGTATCAGTGATGTGCCATACTACACATTGCTGTATCTGTAACACTAAGAAAACTTTTTTCTGTCTTCTTGCAGAAAGTGTGGATGCTCATCAGCGAAGCTTTGATGTAGGAATTCAGATTGGCTATCAGCGTCGGAATAAGGATGTGTTAGCTTGGGTTAAAAAACGCAGAAGAACTATTCGTAGAGAAGACTTGATCAGCTTCCTATGTGGAAAAGTTCCTCCTCCAAGAAATTCTAGAGCTCCCCCAAGACTGACTGTAGTATCCCCTAA
Organism: Sagittarius serpentarius; assembly: GCA_034782735.1. Classification (NCBI taxonomy): domain Eukaryota; kingdom Metazoa; phylum Chordata; class Aves; order Accipitriformes; family Sagittariidae; genus Sagittarius; species Sagittarius serpentarius. The sequence continues at coordinate 6,306,037 of JAVKLA010000061.1, forward strand.
CCGAGCTACTTCAACAGAAACTAGTTCATCTGTAGAGACTGATTTGCAACCCTTCCGTGAAGCCATAGCTCTGCATGGTAACAGTAATTTTTTCAATACTACTTGGTTAAAATTGGGTGGGGGTCCTTAAAGCATGTCTGGCTCTTGGTGTCATATGTCATGTACCTGATGTTTCAGCTGAAGGTTATCCCCTTCATTCTTCAAGGGAGTTTTTACATGTATAAGGCATGTTAGCTACTAAAAAGTTGCATAGTCAAATACTTTGAATGAGGAAAAGGCATTGTATAAAAATGAGGTTTGGATCTGTAATAGTCTACAGCTGTGAACTTCAGCAGTTAAATGTCCACTCTTGGTAGTGTTTTTGAAGCATGAAGAGACTTGGCATACCAATGCTAAAGTAAACAGTTCTTGGAAAATGATAATACTATGCTAGCAGCTAGTTAAATATTTAAGATTTGGGTAGTAACAAATAACTAGCAAATTTTTATGGGGTTAGGGAGGGAATTTAATGTCTGAAGCTTCTGTCTCTGGGGTATATTCTCTCACTCTAGTACCCTTGTTGTGATTCACTGGATAATACTGGATAATATGGCTTAGCATTCTACTTGAAGTACCCTGGAAAGGGTACTTCACTTGCACATCATTGCAATAATTGACTCCTGTTCAGAACTCGGTTTTAGTTCACTTTCAGACTTAAATGTCTTCCAATGTCATACTGAATTGCCTTCCTTGCCATCACCAACTGTGTTAGTGGTGTATCTTTTCTCCTTTTCAGACAGGAATATTCAGTACCTTATTCTGTATTGGACTATTACCTAGCAAGTGATAAAGAAAAATGTGTTTTAAATTGCTCCTGAGGTGAAATGAAGCAGTTCACCTGTGGGTTTTATGCCTTCTAAAATTCTGAAGGGTAGCAGATATCTTGAGTTATAAATAGTAGACCATTCTAAAAGTAAAAATTAAACTATCTAGAAGTACAGCCTGTGAAACTCAAATGAAATTTTTACTGTCTCAGCACTCTCAGTGGGAGGTGGAATTAATGAGTTAATTAGATGAGTGGTTTCCTGAAAATGCAGTCTTTGCTTCTGCTATGTTGTTGGTTTTTCAAGATACATAAGCCAAACACCGTCACTATCTAGGTGACAGCTGAATTCTGGTATCGTTTGCTGCTCTGTTGCCATTTAAATCGAGCTTGCTTCCACCCGGTCATGTAGTTTTTGGCAGTTTTCCGTTTCATACTGGAAGCTGGCTAGAAAATTCTGTGCACCAGCATTGCTTATTCAGTTGGTAAAGCTAATTTCATGAGAACAACAGCAGAAGCTGGCTTTTGCCTGATATGATGTGATAAATACCCTCTTAAAAAGAAATTCTTGTTTTCTGAAACTAGTTGAATCTGGTGTGCAGTTGGTTTTAACTATAAAGGCTTACTCTCAGGTGAGAGTAAGCTAGGTGGTCTCACTTCAGCACAGCAAGGTCTCAAGTGGAGTAAACTCAAGAGGCATTTTTATTGGTAATTATGGCTCTTTTCATGCCCTTGTATTGTTTCTTAGCATCTGCTTTGTATGGAGGTGGTTTATGGAAGTCACTTCTCTGTAGCACGGGAATCTGAACCATGAGGTATAAAGTTTTCTTTCGTATTTCATAACCTAATACAGGGTCGTGAGGACTGTAGGAAGTTCTCTTCCCTGTACTGGCACTGCAGGGGCTAGAGATGCACTCTTCCCCTTCATCAGCTGGTTGACAAGATGATGTCAGTCACCTTCTGGATTAGGTTCTCCTGATACCGGTTTCAATCTGGTCTTTGACAGAAATGCTTTTGTGCGAATCCTGTAGTGACTAGGCTTAGGCTTGTATTTGGCCTCATAACTGTTTCTAGGTTATTGCCTACAATGTCTGCATTCCTCCAGCTTCTCCCCCCACTCTTCTGTAACATTAAGGAAGTTGTGATTAAATGATCTCCCAAACTATTTTCATATTTATCATAGGGCTTCTCAGAACTGTGTTTTGATTGAAGCCTGGATAGGATCTTCAGGTGTGTGTAAATTAATGTCCTCTGTAGGGCTGTGCTTAGCTTCACTTTTGGCAGGCTGTTCAAAAGTGATTTGCTGCATCTAGGTATTGTGAGGAAACACGAAAAAACCTGATGATAGTGAGCAGCAGTCTCAGCAGGTAGGTGTTCAGGACTAAGGCTTTAAAGGGGGAATTTTAGACTGGTATGTAAGGGAGTGAGGCTTTGTTTTGTGCTGGTAGGCTTCCTGTGGAAATGGAGTGTTTCTCTGTTGGTAATGTGGATGGGCTGAATTAGATTTGAGGGATAATGCTAAAACTTTGCTGCTGTAAGCAAGACTTCTTTTAGTGAAGTAGGGATAGGTATGCATCTATGACACCAAATAAAGCTCTATGGAAGCAGAGTTGGTTTTTTAACTTCTCAGAAATAGGTACTAATATACGTCTAAAGACCATGGTGCTGTAACTTAATCTTGCTCTTTGATGGGGGAAATACCTGTATTTTGATCATGTAACCTCTAAATGCTTCGTAATCACATCTGAAAACTTTGACAGAAGCTGTGGTAACAAGTAGCTAATAATTAAGTATCTCCTAGACCATCAAACACAATTCTAGGTGTGTGCCTTAGACTAAAACATTATACAAGAGTATCTTTAGGTATCAGTACAATCTTAAAACCGTATGCTGCACCTGCAAAGAAATCTGTTAAAATTGGATTTTTAGCCTTGCCTCTTCCATCTCAAACCTTGTCATATCTGACCTATATTACAGCTCTGCAAGGTGGTTGATGGTTTTCTTGACAAAAGCTAGGGATTTTTAAACCAAAATCTAGTCTTGTGATATTAGTTATCAGTAGTTTTTGTGCTATAAGGAAACTTGTTCTTCTCTACTGATCTGCTTTCAAGACTTATTACAGTAGATAAAAGCAAAATGATCATGACAAAAAATACTGTACTGACACAAGAATGTTTAAGGTGTATGTGACCTACCTTTTTTAACTCTATGGCATGTATGCTGTGCAGCTGTTACTGAAATCTTTAGTGTAATTTAAGGGTACTTGGGAATTAACTTTTTGGAGCTAAGTAGCTCCTTAAGAGAGTAAACTCTGGTAAATAAAAAAAACCCTATGCCCATAATATCAGCTTTCCATTATTGGTGTGCTGATGGGTAACTCTTGAAATAAAACATGGCTGGGAACTTGAACTGTGAATACCTGAAAAGAAGCTAAAGCCTTCAAGAAAAGCTGAGTAGTTAGTATAAGGTAATATATGCTATTTTACTCAGAAGTTCAAGTGGATTTTTCTGAAATTTCAAGAACTGTGCATCTGATGATGCTTAGTGTTTTAAGATGATAGTAGAAGAGAAGATAAATACCTCTTACTGTTCAACATCCCAAATACAGAGTTGTTTTTTTAACTTCTGCTAGTCTCTATGCAGTTAGCATAGGCATGGATGTACCTTCACCTGCTTTCTGGATGTGTAGTGCCACATCCGGTTTTCTCGGAAGCATTTCAAATGAAAAAATTACATCAACTGAGGTAATAGTCTTAAGATTCCCAAAAGCTGACATGTGCCAGGTCCCTCTGCCTGGCTGTAGCTAGCATGCTAAGTCTTGCAGTGTTGGTGGCTGTGGAGGAAGGGGGAAGAGGCAAGCTTGGGAAGACAACACTTGAAGAAATGCATTGGACTCTTCAGCATTCTTAACTAAAAATAGATGTGAATAGGCAACAGCACAGTGAGGGAGTGTTAGTTTCTTTTGCTCCTTAGCTGTAATGTTGATGTATATCACTAATGTGATTCAGTCTCTTTGGGGTGAGGGGGAACCCTTGCTTCTAGCATGTAGACGTGTGTGGCTTGGCCCCTTTAAAAAGCCTGAATTTCCATTAGGCCTCTTTAGTCTCTTCTCAAAATATTAAACTGCAATATAAAACATCAGCAGTTGTTAGAGTGGAAAAGAAGCAGTTGGTAGAAGAGGGGATAGCAGAGCAGAGTCCTGATAGTTTTTGAAAGAGTTTAAAGGTTGTGGGTATATATAGGTATCAGAGTTGTGTATTGGTACATACTGCTAAAACTTGCTCTTTGAGCGGTACTGTGAAAGGGTGAGTAGGACATAGAGGAGTGACAAGAATCTATCTACATGCCATTTTGTATTTATCTGGGGTTATTAACTAATCCTGCTTTAGTCACACTTATCTAAGTGTGAATGTTCTTTTTGATACTTCCTGATTAAAACTTCTGGAAAACAATTGTTAACTACTGTTCAGTATAGTAATAGTATTATCTGCTATATTGTGCTGTGGTAGTGACCTGAAAAACTCATATTATGGACATGGTTGTAGTGCAGATAAAATGGCATTTACAGTTTTAGGCTAGTGTTGATAAACTTGCTAATTTTGAATTGACAGTTTCATTTACCTTAAGTGTTTCATACTCCATAAAACATATGCTTTTAGCCAAGCATTCTAATTACTTGATAGTTTTGGAGAGTACTTAGTTATAAATTAGCTAGTATTGGTCACAATTTCTTCTATATGGCAGCTTTTTCTAATAATACTATAATAAATGCTTTAGAATATAACTTCAGATAAAAGTAGAGTTTTTTGTGAAATTACTGGCTATGAAATGCCATATTGTTGATGACCGAAAGATACGGCAGGAATGAGAATGTAATAAGTACTGCAAAATATTTCAGATGTGTTCTCCATGTCAATCCTTTCAAGTTTAAAAAGGGAGAAAGTCATGTGTACTTTCTTAAAGGTCTCTAGTAAAAAAGGAAATGTCTCCTGTAGAAAGCAGTGGGAGACTTCAGAGGTGGTCATGAGACTGTAAAAGAAGTAAAGACACTAGTAGCTGTTTGAATCTCTCCCCAGTTGTATAGACAAAACTGATGTGCATGTGACGAGGTCATGTTAATCTCAATACAGAAATTTGAGGTTGTGAAATGGTGTTGCTAACTCATGTTATCTTACTGCTTCCCAATATCTGTTGCTGCTTGCTTTACTGCTTTAAATGGTTAAATGCTTTGGGAAGAGGTCCGAGTCCACTGAAAACTTAAAACTAAGAATAATTCATAATAAATGGTTTTTTCTGATTATTTCCTCTTTGCATTACAACTTTCCAAGAAAAAATGAACCGTGTATCAGAGCTCCTGAAAGACACTTTTTCTGTCAACAAATAGATCCTTTTTCGATTGCATTGCTGATTGTCTTCAAAAATGTTGCTTCTGTGAAATGGCAAGTTGCTATTTCAGTGCATGCCTTGAATTTTCTTTGACTCTTCCATGTTAGCTTGATTACCTAATGCTAAACTGTGGTCTAAATGTTTTTTTGACAGTTCTGCTCTCTTGGATTGATGTGTAGGGCTATGTAATATGGTTAACTGCCAGTAACTGATACCAAATTGTCACTCAGTCTGTTAGTATACTCAGTAATGACTGTTACTCACTAGTTCAGTATTAAATACCTGTATGAGATGCAACTAGAAGTTCATGTTGTGATGCAATATCCTTGTACTCCTGTCTTTGTAGAAATGAATTCAAAACTACTCTCCTGCCTTTGACACCAGGTTTGATTGAAGATTTTAACTTATTAATTATGTCCTGAAGGTTGTTTGTGTATGTACATGTGCAGTGATTTAGTATTACCTAAATATTGGAAAGTCAATGCCTGCTTGAGGCACTGCTTGCAAACCTTAGCAGTCTGTTTTAGAATATGGTGCAGCATATTACAGATGCATCTCAATTCTGACTTTTGTATTTGCTATTTTAAAAAATGCTTGTTGCTTGAAAAGGCTCTACTTAAAAACATAGTTATTGAATGATGCAAAAAAAATGTATTCTCACATCATGGGTCAGTTTTCAGGTTTGTTGAGAGTAATTTTTCTCTCCTTACTTGGGCACTAGACATAATGAAAAGATGTCATGATAAAACTGAATTAGTATATTGGTCATTTGTTTATGGGTTGTATAATATAAGAGTAAATGACTGGGAAGTGGTATAAATTGTTGGCTCTCAGTGGAACTAACAACAGTGAACTTGTTCAGAGCAATTTTGTTTGGAATAGTGATGTGGGGGGAAAATCTCTGCAATCAGTTTGGATTTGAAACAATGTCACCTTCTGTGCACTGTCAGTTTTTTTCCAGTTTAAATGTACAGGATGAATTTAATGCTTTTTCTAATGTATGTCATGCTAGTTGAAATTAAACTTGCTGTTGTCTTTGAATTGTGAAGTGATTTGTTACCTGCCCAAATTTTGCACATTGGTGGTTTAACCAAGTTACGGTATCTGAATTGGCTTTTTGCTCATGCATTTGTCATCAATTAGCTGCTTTACTTTCTTTGGTAGGTGTATAGGAACCTCTTTTCATAATGGTTTTTAAATTTAAGCTTGACCTTAAATCGTGGGAGTACTGGAACAAACCTTGTCTGAATTATCTTTTCACTAAAACAGCTTCTGCTGTTTAAGTACTTTCTGCCATTGTGAGTGAAAGGTGATTTTAATAAAACTTGCAGGGTCCCTGTCAGACTTCAGACCATGCTTCTGAGTTGTGTTGGAACACCACCTAGAGCTGTAAGGAAAAGCTCTGAGAAAGCATCAATGATTAGTGGCTGTTTCTACTGTTTGTGGCGTAATACTCAATCTGTGTAAAAGTGTATCCTGTGCTGTTACAAGATCTAAGCTTTAAATATTCATTCAACAGTAACGTACAATAGAGTGAAATTGGTTGTTCTATCCTGACTTGTATACCAACCTGCCATTGCTGCAGATCGCTTTAGAATTTATGTGCTAATTGAGGCTTCTGATAACTAGTCCAGTAGCTCTGGCAGTCTCCTCCCAGAGCCTCTGAAGTTGCTTATTTGGCCTGTCAGCACTAACAGGGTTTTGTTAAGCTTTACTTGTCAGAATGTGACTTCTGGTGGCCTACTGGACCGTATATGAAGGTGTGTATTAAATGGCTTTGCACACACATGAGATATATGATGGGTGGACAAAGGTGTAAAGTATTTGAGACTGGAGAAAACCTTTTGAGAGTGCCCAAGATTTTGAAGGTTACTGAGACAGAAATCCTCCTGGACAGCTTAACATTTGCTTGTTCTTATTGCTAGAAAAATACACAGATGTAGATCTTGTCCTGCATGACTCTTGCTTTGGTAGTTTATTTCTAGGGCCAACAGATGTTTTTGTACTTTCTTAATAATACTCAGATTTGAAGCAGTTATAATAGCAAAGATGTTTGTCTCATCTCTGAGCTTCTGTTTATCTACAAATATAGCCTGAATTCCAAATGGAGAAGGATTTAGGCTTTCATGTACGAGCCCTTACTAAAATTATTTTAGAATGTCCTGCTTTCGCAAAGTAATAGTAACATTACTGAAGACAAAGTTTAAATTTGTGTGAAGTTCATGGTTTTCTTGTTTATGGCCTTGTTTCTACAAGAAGTAAAATTCTGTTTTAAACATTAATAACCTGAACACAAACCAGAGTAATTGCAGGATACCTGTGACAGTGTTTTGGATCAGATCTGTCAATAGAAAATTTTGGGGGATTGTCATGTGGTCTTGCTTGGCTTTTTTTTGTTATTTTTAAGTGCTCTTCTGAATTCTGATAATACTAATGTGTTGGCTATAATAACAGCAGACATGAAATAAAGCTTTTATTTAAAAACTAGCTATGGTATACCCCTGTCTTGAGATCTGCTGTCATACTGCAGTATTTGTGAGAACTACAGTGACTGTGAGGGAGTGAAAGGGAACAGGGTGGTGGTGTTTGAAACAACAAAGTCAGGTCAACCTGGAAAGACCTTGGTAGGGGATTTTCCTTCTGTGTAACCGTTGGTCTAGTGTGAAGCCTTTATATTGAAATAGTCGTCTCTTGAGTATGTACACATTTTGAATAGATGTCATGCTTATGGAGCTAGCATTTGCCATAGTGTGCTGTTAAAACGTGGTGTATAAGCTCACTTTTTAATGTCACAAAAAGCAGTTCTGGTAACTGCTAGATTCTTAGATGGACTAAAAGCTGGGAAGATGTGGTCTGGACTTCAGATAAGTGTGGTACAAATAATAGGGTGAAGTGCCTTTAACATCTCCCTAGAAGTCGGATAAGTGTCATCCCTTCTGCCACACATGGGAGATTAACTTTCTTTACTGTTTGACTTAAATACTTTTTTCTTCTTTTTTTTTTCCCCTAGGTCTTAGTGGTGCAATGGCTAGTATAAGTGTTCGCTCAAGTACCCCAGGCTCGCCCACTCACGTGAGCAGTGGCTCCAATGCTAGTCGAAGGAGAAATGGACTCCATGATGTTGATTTGAACACTTTCATATCAGAAGAAATGGCACTCCACTTGGACAATGGTGGAACTAGAAAGCGTACCTCAGCCCAGTGTGGCGATGTCATTACAGACTCACCAACTCATAAACGCAACAGAATGATCTAAACTGCAAAAATTTCAAACCCACCATGCTGCTTGAAAGCCACTTGATCCTCAGAGTACTATTGAAAAGGAAACATGAGGCCATCTTTCCATATTCACTGTTTAAGACAAATGAATTCAATAATTGCCATAAAGGAAATTTTAGATATTACATTAGATGCCTCTTGTAACTGCGGCTTTCTTAAACTATATTCTTAGCAGAGGACATCAGATATTGTGTAGTAGTTAGCAAGATCATCATAGGCGAACATGTATCCGTTCCAAGGCTAAAAGTGACCTTACTTGTATTCTTAAAGGGAAAGGAAATTTCAGATGTTTATTTGGTTATAGAATGCTTTTTTTGTCCTTTATTTCCTGCTGTGTTGAGTATTTGCTTAAACAGTATTGCCAGTTTGACTGAAATTGTCTACAACATGACTTGGCATCTTTGTCAAAACTGCAGGCTTCCATTTTTGCAGCACTGTACCATGCACCTAGTTTCTATATAGTGACAGTGTGCAAGTTATAAATATTGGACTGTACCCTTTTTAGTTTTAAAAGCAGTTGATAATTCTGGTGATTGTGTGATAATGTAAAGAGGTGCTATGATGGTCATGCAATTAATACTTAATATTGACTCAATACAAGGATCTTTATTGGATTCACTTTGTGTGTTTTAGTGCTCTGAAGTAGCAATATTAAACTTTTCCCCGATTAACTTCATAGGCTTTTAAATCAGTTTGAGAAAATACATGTACTTATTGGTATTATCCTCGTGGTAATCATACACAGTGCAGACTGCACCAGTGCTGACCTAAATTTAGAGAAAGATGTCCTGTAATTGGAAAATAGGCTTTTCTGTTCAGTATTAGTGAAGGGTAGGTTTTGTGTACACCCATACCCGTTTTACATTTCTTGTGAAGTAATTGCCCATTGCTGGGGAGGGGTGGGAGGAGAGGGAATGAGGGGGAATAGTTGGAAAAGGGGTGTGGTCTAACAAGTAAGACTTCTGGTCACGTGGAAACTTGGACTAACTTAAACAGGATTCTGTGTGATGCCATCTCCTTCAGGAGGGAGTGACATGCAAGTTCTTTGAAGTGCTAAGAAAATAATTAAAAACTGGAAGTTGATTATAAAGCTCTGGATAAACATGCCATCAGGGCGAATTAAAAAGGATAAATGGCTTTCTTATTGTGTTGAGCTTACATTCATAGGATTGAACTCTGGCTGCCATAACTTAAGCATAATCTAAAACTGAACCAGAGATAAGACTGATCTGCTGCAAATCTGTTTCTGAATGGGGAAGGATACGTGTCAGTCTCAAAGAGTGTCCTAACTATTTTTATGTGTAGATGCGGCAAGTCTTTGGTGGAGAACTCTGGCTTTTAGGGCCTCTTAAATCTCTGCCTAGGAAAGGGGTAATACAGGAGGAATAAGAAAATGAAGAGCTCTAAACCTGCAAGTTGGGAAGGGGTATTTAGTGAGGTGGTATGCATGCTTTAACTGGAAGCATAGGCTGATTCTTGGATGAAATGCAGCTATGCTAGATTCACAGTACTAAAAAAATTTTGGTGTTCTAGCTAAGTTAAGGCACCTCGAGCTCCATGTTAATAGACAGCTCTTCAAGACTTTCGTGTATGTGCTTGTAGAGTCTGATCTTTTTCGTATTATCTTCCCTGTTTGAAGGAGACTTTGCTGTGGTTTTGCACCTTTTTACCCTGGTGTCCTCTCATTGATGTTCTGTAGTCAAGGCAAGACAGCAATGATATGTTAAATTCTTAGAATTCAAGGTGCTCTACTAAGAGCATGATTTCCTTGCTTTGTGGTGCTTCCATCAGATTTCTTTGCATTGAAGAGCTCTTGAAGATGTCAACAGTTGCACAATACTGTAGCTAGAGGTTCTGTAGTTTATGGGACAAGTGTAAGAACTGTCCAAAGCAAGATGGTAAGAACTGTTCAAAACCCCCACGTGTGTTACATAGTTGAACACGCACATCACCTGAAGACACAGTATACATTAATTTCAGTTACTGCTATTAACTACGATTCATAAGACTTATTTTATGTAAAATATTAATACTGCATAAAGCTAGTTTTCATTTGGAGACTGCATTTTCAAGAAAGATTTTTGAAGATAGTGTCTAATCTGTTAGTATTTATTAGGCTATTGGTAGAGGGATTTTTCTGTTCCAAAAGAAAAATCTGGAGTCCTGAACAGAAAGGACGTGTGAAAACCATTCTTCAGCTCTTCTGTTTATTCATTAACTGGCTCGTGCAACTAAGATGCTCATGCTTCGCAACTTCTAACACAGTTTACTATTACATGTGGTAAAGGTAACATCATACTGGTATCAGTTCTGCATATATGGACTGAACTGTAACAGTGCTTCTGGTCTAGTCCAAGTATACAGGGGCTGTTCAAATTGCTTCTCCCCTTCTTTGCAGTGAAATAAATCCTGTTAATGCTTTGAAGCATTAATTCAGTCTAGTACCATCTAAAACTAAATTTGTCTGGCTTTTTATTTAATTTGTGCCATTTTTCTTTGAAAGAAAGCAGGCTTAGATATTAAACTGGTTGCATTAATGTTTTTTGCTTGTACCTTAAATATCTGGCAAATTTTTGATTGTTTATTGGTTAGCCCCAGCTGTTGTTTGCTCTTTTTTAACCTCTGCCAGAATGATCAAAAATGCATGTATTCACTTGGTAAACATAAGGAGAACAGGTTGTCTCTTAAAAAAAAAAAAAGTCCAGTACCTGTTGCTTTGAAGACTATTTCTTGTGCCAGTGTAGAAAATTGACATTCTGGAAATAGCTTTCAGCTATTATCCAAACCGTAGGTCCTGGAGCCAGAAGCGAGTTTACCTTCTGCAAGAAACACTGAATTGAGAACTGTTTAGTTTGGTAAAAATGGTGCTTACTTTTGCTTTCTCCTATGAATCATATAGTTGACCGGTCTCTTCTCCATGTACATCAAATCTAACATGAATGTGCGGCAAGTTACATAAAGTACATCCTGCACTGAAGCTACTGAGCTTGGCTTGCTTATTAATGAAGTAAGTTTTAAATGTTAAATTTAAATCTATATTACAATAAAGTAATGCAAAAATGATTTTGGCTGAAACTGAAGTCCTGCAGTTAAACTTACTCTCAAATGTGGTTTACCCAGCTGGAGTAATAGAAACTCTAAGTCATAATAAACCTAATAAAAAAAAAATACAACTAATCGGGCTGCTTTGTAGTTATTTAAGTTTCTGAATAATACAGTCCATCAGTAAACCCAAACTGATGTGGTTAGTGTGAGTTGACAGGCTTATTTGGTTCTGCAGAGTAGGATTTTTCTTTAGGAATCAAATTCGATGGTAGCTGTTCAGTTTAGCTATGCTTAAGAGGCTTTCTGTTTTTTATGGACTAATGAAGATATTAAGAATTGGGGTGTACTGTTACATTTGTGCAAGACGTTCTGCAGAGTTTAACATCACTAATACTAGAAAAGCATCTTAAGCTATGCCACTTAAAACCTCTTCAGAAAGTTAAGTGGTATTGACTTTAATAGAAGAGCTTTCTCATCTTTTGCAAAAGACTCTGGACTTAAGTGAAGTTAGGTGCTGTAATTAGCAGCTTTTCCTGCTTTATGTGGGTGTACCTAAACCTGCAAACTCTTTTCCACTTCCTTGCTGTATCAGCAGGTCTTTGAATTTCATCATGGAAAGCTTTATTTCACAGGAGCTTTTAAGTTACAAATGACTTTTTTTTTTTTTTTTTAATAAATGTTAACATTTTTTCACTTCTGGCCAGTGAAATGTTCCAGTGGGGATTTGGAAAGTATTCTTAAATGACTTCTTAAAAACCCAGCATCTTTCAAATGTTAGCCTGGGGCTAGTAGTATTCAGAACTCAGGAATGCACACCTGATGTGTTCTGTGAGTTCACTGCACCAGGTGGGGTGGATGGGGCTGTCTGGGGCAGCTGCAAGGCCCTGTGGCTTGCTGGTTCTAGATCCTCTGGTTATTCAAGGTAATGAGGAAGGCACTGGCACTTGTCAGTAACTGTGCCTTTCTCTAAAGATTTCCTTGTCTGTGCATGTAACTCCTGTGGGTAGTTTGAGGCTGGTAAACTTTCTCTGAGAGCTTACAAAATGGCTCTGTAGTCAACACTGGTGCTTTCTGCTGTCATTCTCTCACTGGGCCCCTTTCAGACCATCTCAGAAGGAAAACTAAATTTGTCTCAAGCTCACATGGGCAGTAGTGAATAAACCAACGAAATTCACTTGTGTGGTATGGAAGCATCACCTAGCTCTGTTAGAGACTTGGAAGCAGTATGTTTCTCAGTGGGTAATGAGATTCCCGCATTTCCTATGTGACTTTGTTTGGAGCAGTGATGCTGCTGCTCTTGTGGCTGTTGGAGCAGCTATCTGTTTTGAACACTGGGACTGTACATTGGCTGCGATGGGACGTGGCGGGGGAGTGCACAAGAATACAGCCTTGTCGGAATCTGTTATGAGCCCATTGAGCATACACTATGGTTTGTAGAAAATCCCGAATTTCGGTATAAAAAGTACTGATCAATTTCTTAACATGGCGTCTAAGACCACTCTTAATCATGCTTTGTAATATTTCACCATTTTTATATCAACGTTTTTTTAAGCATAAAGGTAAAGTTGGTTCTGGATGCCACAGAACAGCAAGCTACGTGTGAAAGGAAATAGTGGGGTCCTCGTTTGTATTGTCATGGTGTAACACTATCTTGGTCAGAAAGAAACTCGTGGTGCTTCTCCAGCTCTGAAACTCAAGCCACAAGAATTCTGCTGGTATTTTGTACATCTAGTGTCCTTTTTACAAAGCGTCAAAGCAGAGGATTCAAAATGTTTGCATTTAGCTAGATATACTAAGAATCTTGTTCTGAGTTTCTACTGGAGTTTTGATAGGGTCGCTTCCAGCTCCTGCCCCTACAGGCGTATGTACCTCTGCTCACAGAATACGGGCAATGCCGAGAAGTCCTAAGGTTAGCATTTGTTGATTTATTAACATATCTTTTATATTGATAACTGTTTGAACCTAGCTTTCTTGTTTTGAAGTTAATTCCTTGAGTCTTACTTATCTGTAATGCAGTATGCAAGACCAAGAGTAAGATGGGGAGAAAATACCAAGTTTGTTCTCCTGTTTAACTGAGTCATTACTTGATCTCTTACAGTTAATAAGTCCAGTTGTCTATAACGTTGCCTCTCTGCAAATCGGTGATCTTTAGACCACTTTCAAACCACAAGTCATTGCATCTTTGGAATGCTTTAGGCCAGTCTTGTAGCTGTTTTTTAAAAAGACTTACTGTGCTTTTTTGAATATAATTAAAATTTTAAAGCTCTAGGGAGAGAGTTTTGCCACAAGTTGACAACAGTGATACCACCCTGTGTTTTTGTGGAGCGCAGCTGAAGATAACTAGTGCTGTTTTCAACAAAAGCTTTCTAAAACCTCTTTTCCTGTTCCCTCTAAGAGCACCAACAAAAACAAATGTGTGGATTATGCTTAGAGGCAAGTGGACTTCTCAGCTAAGGTGGACCATCTTCTAAAGACTTGCATAGAATATCCTGCCAATAATCCAACTCTTCATCTTACTGAGGGCAGCATAGCTTGTACTATTTCTTTCATCTCTAAGCCTTTCTGCTGGAAAAGCTCACGCAGTTAAGTACGTTCTTTCATGGCATGTTTAAATGACTTCTGTGGAAGAGCATCTGTGATCTCCCATGGTAGGCAGGCTTTTTTCCTCTCTCCCCGGAGATACTGTTCTCATTAACATGAATCGCTGAAGGTGCACGTCTATCTGCTAAAATGGATTTGGAAGTCTTTATGACTGAAATTATTGTAGTTTTCAGAGTAGGAAACTACTGAAGATGCTCTAAATGTTGTAGCTGCAGAGGCTTGTGTGCTGCCAGGTGACTGTGCAGAGGTGCAACTCATTTGGAGTCTTAGATTATTTATTAAAAACTGATTTGTCTGCCTCTGCTTGCTCTGTAACAGCTTTGAATGTGGTCTTGCCAAAATTTAGATTTCCTTAGGCCTAGATGCATTTCCCAAAAAATGGACAATTCATCTCGCCCACGTAGAAATTTTGCAGGGAAATGGGTTCAACATACTTAAATGCCAATAACGGAGGTCTTTAGTTTCAATACAAGAAGGCCTAAGAGTTCCTTCAGAGTTAGTTTTCAGGTTGATTAAGTCTTTCCTAAAACATACACCCACAAGCCATGTCTGCATCTGGTTTTCTTCCTCCTGTTTGTGATTGTGGCCCATTCTGACCCCTTCTGCGCAAGGAGCATCTGCCTGTGCTGAATGCAGCCTTTCTGGACGTCGAGATATTTCTGGTAAGTGCTTGTCCATGATACATGTGGTGGTTCTTTTAAATGAACATAATCTTGGGTTGCCCACAAGTTGTGGAATCTATAGCCCTGGAGATACTTGGGACTCAAACGGATACAGCCGAGAGCATCCTGCTCTTGGACCTGCGTTGAGCAGGGGTTGGACCAGGTAACCTCCTGGGCTCCCTTTCCACCTGAATTAATCCAAGATTCACTATATGCTGTCCTCGATGCGGTTTTATTCGTGAGGACGGTAAGAGACACTCGTGTTTCTGCTGCCAGGTAGTACCTGCTGTTCAAATAATAACGGATCACTGATGATGACTCAGGAAAGGATGATTTTCCTTTCCTGAGGCACACACTTCTCTGGGAATTTAGAGGTTGTACCATCAAAATTGCTACTCCATAACCTCCTAAGGGTATGCAGCCCTGCAAAGTAGAAGCTGGTCCCAAATTTGACTAATTTCCTCACCTCTGTGTCACATGTTTCATGGGCTTTGAAGTAAGAGTTGTTTTGGGCTGAACGGTGGTGCTGCTGCTGTGGTGGATGTTTGCACTACATCACCTGCTCAGCTGATGGAAACATCACCTCCAAAGGGCAGGGAAGTGTCTGCCAGAGCTTGGCTTTGATAAGTCACAAAAAATGCCATTTTCTTAGAGGTGAAACTCCAATTAGGAGTAGCTAAGTGCTTCTGTATTAAGGCCAAAGCCTCTCCTTGTTAATGCTCTGGCAGACTGGTAAGAGACACTGTGAAATTTGGAGTGAAACTTTGTATGTTAGCTTCTGTTGGTGTACATTTTGATGTGATCTGATAGAGGGGGAAATGGTAGAAAAGTGAAACTTAACTGATTATATGTCTAATCTGTGTTAAAGCTCTAATTGTTATGTCTGTTTCTTGTATGACTTACTGGAGACAAATGGTAAAATCTACCAGTTAGGTCTAAAACTTTCCACTTACTGGACACTGTGCTGAAGATTCAGAGCACCAGCTGGACTAATGGTGGTTTGAAAATTTTTGTTCACAGACCTTGGATATTGCCTGAAAAGGAGACCATGGGTTAGAGTTACTCTGTTCCAATGTAAAGTCCCCAGAAATGCAGTTTTTTAAGTTGTTCCACTGCCTGAGTTTGTTTGCTATGAACTGGAACTATGTTACTTTAACTTCTTATTTCCTGACATCATCAGACTTTTGTGTATTCCACTGAGACTAAAGCAGCAGGTCCCGACTAAGCGTCTTTCCTTTCAAGGATGTTGAACTCGCAACAGAAACTAGTGGCAAATATAAAAAGTAATATTGAATGTATATTAAATATTCTGGTTTGGGAGGAACCTAGATACTACCTGTTGGCCACAGGCTCTTGCAAGTGCATACTGTAGCGTTTTTTCTTTTTTTTTTTCACTTGGACTCCTAGGTTATGATATCATTATGACAATATTGGAATACTTTTAACACAGCCAACAGTTTCTTGCGTCTCCAGAAGGTGAGCTGGACAGATCAGAGATGTCGCTGGAGCGTGCCAAAACCAGGGGCAGACTTGAGAAGGCGGGTAGCTTTGGTACCAGTCAGTGCATCAGAGGCTGATCTGATACTACTTAGAGTAAATAGGTATCTGTAGTTTTGATCACGCTAAGTTCTGCAGTTATGTTTCATTAGTTTTAAATCTTTATACAGATGTGAAGATACATGAGCTTCCCAGCACTGCCGATGAGTAAACCACCAGGTTGTCTTTGTGCTGACCAAGCAGCTTTCAAATCAAACTGACTTTCCATCCCATTTTACCTGTGTGTGTGGATTTGAGATAATACTGTCAACTTTTTTGTCCCCCCTTGTGCAGCTATTTTGGCACAGCTGTTCTGAACAGAGATGGCAAATCTCAAGGCAGATTCCCACAACCTGCACAGCCATAAACTTGCCCAGTGCAGTGCTCTAGGGCAACCCCTCAGTCCTTGTGGTAGTTGAATTAACATGGAGTTAGAGGGCTCCAGTGAGACCCCTGGACTCCGTGCAGATGGTCAGCAGGAGACAGTCTTGAAGGATGTAAGGAATAAGTCATGGGCAAGAGGTGGTACAGGAACATTGGGAGGTGAAGTGAACTAGCCCTCAACTACAGTAACTCTCAAGCTTAGACCGGAGTAGCTTTGTATTCCTGCTGTTCCTGGTTCAGCACTGGCTCTACTGGCCAACTGATGGCTTGGGCGACTTCAAAAAGTCATTTTTACAACTGCCCACATGCTGTATTACTTAGAGCTCCATGAGTTCCTGAATAAAGGCATTATGCACTAGTATGGAGAAGAATCTATTTTTAAAGCCATAGCTTGGTATGTGGGCCATAGCTTGGTATGTGGTTTAGGCTCAGTGGGGGCACCTCTGTTTCTGTCACATGGGATGTCATGGGGATGATGCTGATGCTTTAAAGTATCTTTGAGTTTCTCAATGCTTTAAAGCAATGCAAAGAGCCCTTGGGATTATTTAACTGCCATGCCCAGTCCCTTTACCCTTTTGAAAACCAGTCATTCGGGAAGCAAAAATAATCCCTCTGGTGAGTCTTGCCAATGATTTTGAAATGTTCTTTGTAAAGCAAAATGTCCAGAGTCAAGTAACGAGTCACATGAGCTGTGCTGGGAGGCAGGAAGATGACAGCTCTTAAGAAGTGCTGATACGCTGTTACGGCACTGAGTGTCCCATTGCTTGCAAAAAGAAATGTACTGCTCTGACCACGAAAATGGAGTTTTGGCCTGAAGAATGTGTAGCCGTGTTGCAGATGAGGGGTTGGCCATGGTGTGGGGCAAAGGGACAGTGGTGCTCCTGTTGGGTGGTTGGAGAAGAAAGATCCTGGTGCCCGAGTGTCCACTGGGCAGCAGGTGCAGGTGAAATCCACAACTGTTTTCTGCAAAGGCTGATGTTTGGTAACAAATAAAATCTGGGTGTGGAGGTAGAACGGAGTATAATTCGTCAGAGACAAAAACCAGATGATATGATAAGATTTTCTACAACTTGAGTCTTTCTTGTATGGCTCTAGTTAACAGGAAACCAGAGCAGAAGTGGAAAGAGGGGGCTTAGCCAAACCTTTGTGCCTTAATTCCATTATCTGCTCTCTCTCCAACCTGCCTGGCAAGCACTCAGGTAGGTGTGCCTAAGGATCTCTCTAAGGAATATGAAAAGGGCCACCAGGGGCCATCACCTTGAGCTTGTCCTTTCAAGTGTTATCTATAAATACGGCTCCCCAGAGCAATCCAGCTGGCACCCTCTAGTCAAGCTCATTGCAATCTCAGATAAAACTACTGTCAAGTGGAGCCAGATCTTCAGCTGTGTGATGGATCTGTGCCCGTTTCCACTGCTTGGGAGTGTGCATCAGAGGAGCTCCTTCCCATGGTGCAGCCTCACAGCCGGCTGGCAGCAGGAAAGAGGAGGGTTGAACCTCCCAGCGACGGGTGACCTGCGACATGCTGATGTTTACAGCATGCGAGTGGAGAGGAAGAGGAGAAAATCCAACAAAGATGATGTGCCCCGTAAATCCTACGTGGTGGTGCAGCCCCTGATGTTTTGGGAGACTCACTCCAGTGCGTGCCTGTAGTGGGATAGTGATCCAGCTACTGCCTAAATAACGTTTTAAAAAAGCAAACGAGCCCCAACATTAACTGGCAGAGAAAAGACAAGGTGACATGGGCAGCCCAAGGTGCAGGGAAGGAGTCTTAGGGCTTGCCCAAGCTCTGGAGGAGTTTTACTGCTTGTGTCTTAGCCCAGACTTTCTTTCGGTGCGTGGCATCCAGCAGGTTGTGCCAATGGCTGTGCGGGGCTGTGTGATGGCGGGGCTGGGTCTGCATCCTTCACCAACAACGCCTTTGCCTGCTAGTGCGACTGCTGAGGAATTGATGCTTTTTTAGCTGGTAAGCTCTTAAGATCATCAGATGAACAGAACTTTGGAACAGAAAATCTCTCTCAAATTTACTAGCTGTATTTGTATCCTTAAGAGCTATAGGCTATCATCTGTCCTTTGTGAAGATCAAAATATATCTTGACAGCTAGGTTTCCTCCTTTCTCAGTGGCTGAAGGCAAATTTGCAGACCTTTGTTGCTGAAACTGTCACTTTTTGTTAATCCTCTATGTTTTACATTTAAACTTGCAAATGTGTCGGTAGGGTTGGTGTAATTGCCCTAATCATAACTTTATTGTGCAGGAGTAACTCTTGCATATCTAGCCCAAAGTTAACCCTCTTCAGACAGCAATGAAACAGGTGACAAGATGACCAAGATGCTTTCCAGGTGATCTGGTACAATGTGTGGCACTGCCCAGCCCAGCTGGGTGAGGCTCAGGCTGGTGCCTTGACTGCTGCAGGGGGATGCACAGGGCAGGCAGCGGATGGGGTGATGCCGTGTGCTTTCCCACTTCTGGAACTTGTATCTCATTCTCAGTTTTACATGTGTGGATGTATTGTTTCCATAACCTACCAGAGTGACACTTAATCTGTGCGGTAAAATCCAGGCTTAGCATTTCACATAATGAAACATAATACATTGCAAATTAAATGACATTATTTGCTTTCTCTTTTCTCTGAACTTTGTTTCTATACAGGGCGTGAACAAGAAATGCAAGATGGAAAAAGTCAATATTAATTGATGGTAAAATATTAATGCTCCTTCAAAATGAGGGGTGGAATAAAGTGCTTGATTTTCTTCTATGTGGTCCAGGTCTGGGAAAATTCACTCCCAGCAGTTCACCGTAGCTGTGACTGGTGTCCCTCAGGGCAGCACAGGGTTTGCAGGTGAAGCTGGAGAGCAGAGGGTAGTGCAAGCGCCGGCAGGGAGAGAAGTGTCTGATAAGAGTTAGCAGGCAGCATCTTCTTCCCTGTTAGAGGAAAGGGTTGAGACAAGCAGAGCTTGGAGGCAAGGCCAGTCTCCATGTCCCAAGTCATGACCTGCCTGTTTTTTATGGGAGATCTTTGTCCTGTATCGGAAAAGCCTCCTCATGTGGGAGGTATGGGGAAGATAGTGCAGTGTAGGGTTTCATCGCTACATCAGGTTTCACTGTGCATGTCCACAGGGACGCCGAGGTGTCCCTGCCAGCCTTATCTCTGCCTGTCCTTCTTCAGGTGGGCAGGGTGTGCCTGTTCAGCCCCACATTTGGTCTTGGGATCCTCGCCGTGCCCACAGTGTTGGCTGATGCCGCTGGCTGGCAGATGTCTCACCTTGGCACGTAAATAACATGGAAACCCTTTTATCTTTGTCTCTCCGTCCTGCACTGGGGCTTACGCAGGGCTCTGGTGTGAGTCGACTTCCCTGGGCTGCTTGAAGCTCTCTGACAAACCTCGCGCAGCAAAGCGAGAGACCGTGTGGTGCGGGTCCTGCGTCCCAGCGTGGAAACGGCGCCCAGCATCACCTGCTGCCACGTGGGTCCTGGAAAAATCCCGACAGGGTGTGCTTACGCTGCTGTCAGGTGGATGGAATGGGCATGGCCCTGCAGGTTCTGCTGGCCAGCGCTGTCCCCCTCCAGCCATCTCCCCATGTGTACCCCGTCCTGGTGCCTGCTCCGTGCTCCCTG
The DNA here is from genome assembly GCA_034782735.1 of Sagittarius serpentarius. Taxonomy (NCBI): domain Eukaryota; kingdom Metazoa; phylum Chordata; class Aves; order Accipitriformes; family Sagittariidae; genus Sagittarius; species Sagittarius serpentarius. The sequence goes on from JAVKLA010000061.1 coordinate 6,326,345, forward strand.
GCTGCGGCTTGCCTGTTGTCCGGGGATCAAGAAAAAATTAGGAGAGCTGGACAAGAAGTGTACGAGTACTGAAACAAGTACAATTATTTTAAGGGATGGGCATGACTTAGAAATTATTAGGCAGGGAAACGGGCCAAGATTTCCCCCATGTTGAGGCTGTTACCTTTACAGAGTGGTTCAGCCCTCCCAGTTACACGAAGGCGGTACCTTTACAGCTGGTGAATCACCATTATTGTGTCAGAAAAGTGAGCTGGTAACAGAAAGGTGCAGACTGTCCCTCTGCGCTTTGCGGGCTGCCCTGCCAGAGCTGGCTCCCTACGAGGGGCGCAGCGTCCCTGCAACCTGCGCTGATACCAGGGCGCCTTGTTTTCCCAGGCATCCTGAAATGCTTTGGCACTCACGCCGTGCGTCTTGTATTCAGGCTTCCGGAGTTTATTTATTTATTATTTATTTGTTATTTACATTATTTATTTTTTCAGATGGAGGCCTTCAAATAGGCTTTACGGGAAGGTAAAGAGCAGGTGTCCCCTGGCACGCTGTGGGCGCAGGGTGGGTTCCCAGGCCCATTCTTTGGGTGGTGCTGCCATCTAGGGTGCGAGTGTGCAAAGGCTTCGCTGCGGGCAGCGCTTCCACGGTCTCAAAATACTTTCCACAGTGTTTTCCACAGTGTTTTCTCCCCGAGTGCTGCTTGGTACGCGTGTTCGGACAGCCGGAGCAGAGCCCACCGCGGCTGCTGGGGCAGAGCAGCACTTGGAGGCTAGACATGTGTCTAGCATGTTAATACAATATATTATTCTGAGGAAAAAGCTGCATTAAGAAAATTGCAAGAGAGCATTGTATTGTGGCTTGGGCGTTGTTGTGGTCTTGGGGAGACAGGGAATTGGTTTCTGGCTTTGCTGTGAGCTCTGTGCGTCCCACAGGCAGCACCTTCATCGGCTGCAGGCGCGTTGTCCCCACTGAAGTTAGCCCTGATCTCAGGCTGGCCTTTTACATGTGGCGAGGCATGTACTTTTTTTGTTTGTTTACAAGTAGCTGTGCCGCTTGCCAGGTTTTGTGGAAGAGGTCAGCGATTGCTGGCAGGGACTCTTGTTTCAGCCGTGGACTAAGAGCTCTCTGCGGAGCAACCCTTACTCGTGGCATGTATTCTGTCTCTGCAAAACACCTCTGAGCAGCTCCAGGGATGGGCTTGTGCACCTTCCGGCATTCTTTGCTTTGCTTTTACGTTAAACAGTCTTTTCCTGTAGATTCAAGAAATTTTTACACGTATTTAGAGAAAGCATGAGCCAAAGCTAGGCCGGTTTCTGCCTGGGCTCTGGGGCAGGGTGAGGGGACAGATGTTCAATTTAGACGAAAATCAATCCTGAGCTTGAAATCTGCACTAATGGCTCTGACCCCACATCAAAGACTTCAAAGAAAAGGGATTTTTTTTTTTTTGTAGTTCCAGCTCAGGTGTAACTGAAATTTCATTTTACGGACTACTTTCCACAGACTTCATGTCTGTAAAGCCCAGCAAATGGACCTCTCCTTCCTCTGCATTATGCTTAAGCCTGGCTGAGCATCCTGAAGCTGCACGAGTTTGCCCTAAGCTTACCTTGGTGTATGAGACCTCAGCAAATCCCGCTGGTATTTTATCCCGAGCTTAAATTCCTGGTTAAATGAATTTACATACAGTTGTAAATCCCTCCTAGCTGGCTGTCTCAGATAGGTGAAGAGGGGCTGCCAGGGCTGTTTTGCCATCCATCGGTATCGATGAACTAGGCACTTACTAGTCCAGATCAATACCTGCTGCGGTTCTTCCCCAGCTGTATTGCTGTGACCTTCCTGATTGAAGGGATGGCCTCTGCAAAAGCATGTGGACTTTGGAACAGGAGGTATGACAGCCATAAAGAGGAGAGTATATTTTTTTATCTGCCTTTTTACTTTTAACTGTTTATAGTAGTAAAACTAGGGCAATGCAGTTTGCTGTGGATCTGCATCTGATTCTTACAAATCCCTTCCTCCTTGTTACCTCCTTGTAGTACCTCTGTACTCTACTCTTACTCAGCAATAGCTTGTGTTTTCTGTCATTCTTCCCTTTCCTCACATCCTCTAATTTTTGCATTCTTTTAGATAAGTGTGTTAAAATGATATGTATAGTCCATAGTATGTGTGCGGTGTTGAGACAAAGTCCGCCAAAGGGTCAGCAGGAATAAGGTGTTGTCATCTGGATGGGAGTTTTACTGTTTTCCAGGTCCATTGATTCTGATGCATTTCAGTGGCTCAAGAGCACAGATTCTGATGTATTTTTAATGTGCTCTGTAGAACTGTAGAACTATGGATCAGATTTTAAAAGCTATATCACGTTTGAAATGGTTTTACATATTCTTGTGGGAAGCCTTATAAAGTTATTAAACTGTACAGGTAACGTTTACTTCTCCCTCATTTCCTACAAACAAATCCTGTATACAGATGCTATAACCTTTTGCTCTGTTGGTCTGAGCATTGAGTTGATCAAACCTTAATGTGTGCTCAGTAGTGTAGGCATGATTTAAAACCTGCAAAATAATATTGGAGTGCACACGGCTGTTGCTTGTAATCCTGCATGCAGTGGGTCAGCTTAGGGCTACGTGGTTTTACACCAAGACTCACTCTTTGCTTACAATCGATAAATATTAGTAAATGAGTATTTACTGATCAGACTTGCTACACTGATGTTTTCTTTCATGTTTTTAGAATTATATGAAGTTGAAAGAAAAAACTTTTCCCTCTGAAAGAAAGTAGAAGAGTCTGCACACCAAACAGCCCTTCGGTTGGTAGTTTCCTGAATTTTCCTTTGGGTAGCCCCTATTTTCCCTTGCCTTTGGAAGCACATGGCAGAACTCGCGCATTGTTGCAGCCTTGAGGGCTTCTTCAATTTTTAAGGCTTCTTGTTGGACATCATCTTCCTCTGAAACACTTTTTGGAGCCCTGTGGTGCTGGTAGGTAGGTGATTCAGTTCCTAGAAAAATGTCTAGCTGGCACTTTTTAATGTGTGTGGCTTTCACATTCATCTCAAATGAGCACATTTAGAGCTGTATTGATTTCAGTGTGCTTTGAACTTGACCTCTTTCTTATTTGTTAACGTGGATGTAGCTTTCTGAGATAGCTATTATGGATGGACTGAAATCCATCAGTTAGTGCAATTAAATGCTTCCTACTTTTAGGTACTCTAGAGATTTCGGAGACTGTGAGCCTGGTAAATCTGGTATGAGTGCATTTTTAGTTATCTCATAAGTATTATACATTGTATCTTTATTTGTACAATTTGTACATATTATACCTTGAAATGATGTTTTTTGGCTGTAAACGAGAAAAAGCAAGTGCTTCACTGAGGAGGCTCTCTGAAGGGGGAGCGCGAAGGGCGGTGGTGTCCCTGCGTTGGTAGTGCCATACCACAGCAGGTCTCTCTCCTGAGCTAAGCGTGGATGCCGTTTCGCTGGGGTAATTATTGCCTAAAGTCGCGGACCTCTAAAGTGGCTGGAAATCGCATTCCTTGCAGGGCAGGTGGAAGGAAAATGAGTGTCAGCAGCGATTTCATTGAGGAAAGCAGCTTGTTTAGGCATGGGCATCAGCTGTAACTACACATTTCAGGAGAGAACTTTTGTGCCATAAATGGCTGTAAAGCCGTTGATTAAATAATGTTTGTGTCCTACAGAGAAGGAAGCCTTCAGCAGCCTCCCTCAGCACCCATGCAGAGCTTAAAGGAGGAGCGTCATGGGGTGGATTTGCAATAGACCCTGGCAGCAGTACTCTGAATTTGCTTTGCACTGGCTGATGTGGAGCTGCAGCAGGGACCTTGGCTGCGGGGGACATGCCCACCTTCAATGTCTGTTTTCATGGTCCGCATGACCTCCCAGATGGATGGCTCCATCCTCACCTGGGTTATGCCCTGGGTGGTACCCCGTAGGGGATGCCCACACTTACGCACAGCACGTGAAGCAGCTCGAGGAAGCTCCCAGTTCAGCTGCTGCTGTTTCAGGCCAGAAGACCCCAAACCTTCTGTTTTTGACATCAAGGGGTTGATTTCTCTGACTGATCTGATGAAGATGCACTTCTTCAATACAGGTAGGCTCCTGGGTGTATGGCTTTCCCTTCATATTTTACTTTGGGACTGATTTTTCTCAGAAATATGGAGCATCATTTCCTGCTTGCACATCTGTCTGGCATCCGCAGGTGGTGAATGTGGAAGTCCATTGAGGGGCTTTTCCAAAAAGCATTGTTGTAGGGCTGCTGGGCATTTGGCGTTACAGCCACAAGTCATTGCATGTGACTCTGCTCCAGCTAGCACAGCTTATGGTATAGAAAAACCTTTAGTATCTTCTAAACTTAAGTTTATTTTGCTGCAACATCTCCTTTGATTCCTAAGAGCTCCAAAACTTGTTCTTGGATAAACCTCCCTAGTTCCCAACTGGCTTTCAGCAAGTTCCAGATCTGGTCCTAATTAGTGCTATGTGAACATATGTTATGTGAAGAACTGATGAAAAACAAAAGTTGTCATTGGAAAAAAACCTGGAATATTGATGTCTTTTATGTGAGCATCCAGACCAGGACAAATCAGTTTTCTTTCATGGATCTGAGCTGCAGGAAAAAAAAACAAACCCTAGAGATGTCAAAATCTGCATGTGAAAGTTGTGGGTAACTCCCGGGTGTTACCATCCGAGGCCTTTGCATCCTTGCTCTGTGCTATGAGCTTTGCTCTTTGGCTGGACCAGGGCTCCTCGGTGTTACCCCTGGGATCAGGGGCTCTGGTGTGGTCTCGCTTCTCTGTGCCCCATAGTAACGTCTCCGCTGGAGTGCATGACTCCTGTGAACCCCACACCAGGTCTCTGATCCCAGAAGCAGCTGCCAGCAAATAGGTTTCTAGAAAGATAGTGGCAGGAAACTTGGCAGCTGATAAGAGAGCAGCTGTATTTGTTGTTTCTAACTGGCAAAACACAAAGCAGAACTAATTTAAGCTACTATACAGGTCACTACAACTTTTCAAGTGAGGGAGACTATATAAACATATTGCTACCAACATACTAGGTAATATTTTAGTATGAAATTTTGGCTGACCCTGTTAATTTTACTTGGAGAACAGCATGGGAGAAATAAGGAATAACACATCGTGTCAGGTTGCCCATCAGTAATCACAGAGGCTCTGCACTTGTTGTCCGTTCCTGGTTGTTGCTGGTGATGGCGAGAATAACTCTGAAACTGTGAGAGTGGCACAAGAGCCACTTTACAGGATGAACCGTGTCCACCAGCTCATCTGAGCCCTGGGTTTCAACTGGTCAAACTGGTACTGCTCCTGTAGGAGCAATCTAAGTTTCAGAAGGTAGAGCATCCCCAGGAGCGGAGTCTGACTTTACCAGGAGGTACCGTCCATCCCTGCGCCCCCTTGGCACTGGTGGCGGCGGTGTCACCAAAGCCCAGCTCTGCCCCGCGGTGTCTCAAGGAGATCACCTTCTGTGCACGAGTCTGCAAGCTTCCTAAAGCTGAAACGTGCTAAACGTGTTCATGCTCCTCTTAACTTGTGTGTTTTCTGCTGTCTGTGTCTTCAGCTTATTAGGGTTGTCTTCATTAGCCTGGCTAAGCGTGTTCTCTGCAGAGAATGCAGTCTCGGTGTTTCTTCCTTTAGTTGACTAGTCAATGACTGGGCAGCAGTTTTATGTTTCATCCCTCTCCTTCCTTTGCTGTTGGGTGGCCCCGGCCACTGGAGAAACTGAGATTGTATGCATATTGTGGCACAGAGGTGACACAAGAGAAATGGTAATTTCTGAGGATACAAGTGCATCTCAGGAACTAGAAAATTCTATTTGATAGGAGTGTCTTCGCTGCTCAGTTGGCAGGGCACTTGCCAGAGCACTTGCTCAGCTGAGTTCATTTTGGGGAGCTTTGGGTTCTTTTTATTTGTCTTAGTTTAGAGCCACTAAGTGTTGCTGTTTCAGGCAGTTCTCTCCAAACACAAGAGTTGGCAACCTTCAGTGTAATAGCCCGGTGGCTGAAGTTTCCACATTACAGCATGACTCCAGGCAGTGGTGATTCAGAAGAAGGAAAGTACCCTCTGCTGACATGTCAACAACAATTTGTTTTTTTTTCACTTTGGTCTGATATTTTGCCTACCTTAAGGCATCTGAGGGACCTTGTCCTTGGGAATATTCCTGTCTTTCAGCAGGGAAAAGGCTTGCTGCTCATTCTTTTGATTCCTTCAGCTGCTTTAGGATGGGTGATAATATTAGACCAGAAAGCAACTTCATCAGACCTCCCCTTCAGAAACTCTCAGGGTAACTGAAAGAGAGTTGTTAGAAAACACTTTGTAGCACTGTCACTGCTTTTGATACTGTGGTAAAATGAGGATGAGTCTGTGCTGTTGTAATTAAGCGATGGTGTGAAAAGTCTGGAAAACAGTCCAGGTGTAATGGGAGCATAAACTTTCCCGACGTCAGACCTGCTAATGACTCCCCTTTGGCTTCGGTTTCCTCCTCTGTGACTTTGCAAATATTTTTGGCAGCAGCTGGAGTTTGAGTAACAGCCACAGAAAGTAAAACTGAATGTCATTGAAGATGTGCTCTGGAAAGAAGATCCAAGCCTGCTGTACTTAATGGAACGAGATAGTCTGAGGATTATTTCTTCCTAAATGGCCCAGCGCAAGCGATAACTTTCCTGGACTGCAGTGAAGCGGATGCAGTGTCCAAGTAAGTTCTGCAGCGTTTTCACTTTTTTCTTAACCTTATAAATACCACTTTTTAGTAGTTGGTAGCAGGATGTCAGGCTCTATCTGGAGGTATTTCCCACCAGCCTCGGAAGGCACGGGAACAGGCTGTGGCAGGAGCAGGGAAGCCGGTATGCGCTGAACAGGAGAGGGCACTGGCACTCCAGCAGCTCTGCTGGGCTCAGCCCCTCGACCCGTGCCGAAGGACTGATTTACTGCATCTCAGCACACACCGACGTCATCTTACGCTCTTAAAATGAGACAAGAGCCTATGAAAAGAGTGATTGAACTGCGTTTGTTGTCTGTGTCTCTCTGGAGACAGGGTAATCAAAGGGTTGGGGCTACATTGCTGTGCACACGCTTGCATGGGATGGGAACCTGCCCCTTTCCGTTTAACATAGGTAAGTTCATTTGCTGGTGTCTGGCACAGCTCTTATTTTTTTTGAAAAACTCTGAATTATTGTCCTTTTTTTGCACCTACATTAGGTATTCAGTACACAAACTAAGGTGTCATTCGTGTTGTCCAAGGGAAGCTCGGGTTGTCGCGGTCTCTCCCACAGCTGTAAAAGTGCAGCCCTTCACCCCAAAAGCCAGTATGTGCTGCCTCTCCTCCTGCCCCCATCTCTCAGCCATCAGAAACTATGAAACGCTGAATTCCCCCCCTGCTTCACAACATTAACAAACAGCGTGCTGGGGAGCATTTAGCAAGTGCACCCTAACCAGTGAGTGAGGAACGCTGGGTCAGGCTCCGGCCCTCCAGCTGCCGTCCCCCCATCTCCGAGGGTGATGCTGGTGAAGGGCTTCCTGCCCTCAGTTGAAATGCTGGCCACGGACCTCTTTTCTTTTTCTTAATTTCCATCCTTTTTTTTTTTTCCATCTTTTTGCTTTGCACAGGTAAATGGTCTATTGTGTCAGAAAGAACCAAGTTCTACTTGTTTTCAACTCCAACAAGTCTTAATTAGACCCAAAGTCAAGCTCTTGTGAAGCTGCTGGCATAATTACAGGCTGGGAGAGTCTCCCTGCCAAATCTAAATCCAGCCCCCGGCTTCCTGGTCCTGTCAGAGCACGGCAGGGGGAAGGGGGGACGAGGCACGGGTGGCAGCACCCCCTTCGTTTCTCTCGCAAGTCCCTTTGCAATTTGTTTCTGTTCCACATGAAGGTTTGTGGAAGGCAAAGGAGAAAGGGCCTGACTGCAATGGAAGAAAATATATTTGGGAACAGGAAAAACAGGAAGGGAAAATGTTTTATTTGCGTTAGGCACCAGGTTCTATTTATTTGCTGTGCTAGTGTATCATTTCATAACTCCCAAAGAAATGATCTTGCTTCTGGAGGGTGGCGTTGTGCTGTGGCAGCCTGTCTTTTAAATATGGAGCCTTGATATGAGATGTTGTTAGGCTATTTCAGTGCTGCTTAGTTTAAACGATGAATTTGTCAGATCGGGTTTTGACATAGGCCCAGGAGAAAGGCGATTCACATTCATGCTGCTTGCTGTCTCCCCCGCTCTGTCTTCAGCTGAGTTTTCCCTTAAACCGGAGCTTATCTTGCGAGGGGAAGACCTTGGGTGAGGGGAGCCAGCGAGGTGCGGTGGGCGGACTTCCACGCTGGATTTAACAAAGGCGATGGGACAGCTGCCTTCCTGCCCCGAGCAGGTCGGTGGGGGTTTCTTCCTCCTTGATACCTTCGCAGCATCACCTTGTCCTCAGGCTCGTCTAAACCAGAAGGAACCTCCTGGGCAGCGCAGGCACGTTTGGGTCTTGCACAAGCATATTTAGGAGGTCGCTGCGTTTCCCGTGTTGTTCTTGAAGGGCTACGGAGCTGCTGGTACTTCTGTGGGGTGGTGACATCCTCAGTGATCTGCCCTCACGCGCAACTTGGTGTAAGGGAAATTTAACAAGTTAGGAGAGACTTCCCTGTGCTTTTCTTACTTTTCTTTTTACAGAAATGAAGATGCTTAGTCTGTAAATATATGGTTGCTTTCTCGGCACAGGAGAAGAGAAGATAGGTGTATATGTTGTTCGGCTCCTTAGTGTGCTGCTCAGCAGGTTTGTGGGAACACCGTCTCTTGGAGCAGTTCCCTTTTGCTGCAGGAACGGCTGCCCACCACGTCTGCATAGTTACCTTGGACAAATTATTTTCCTACTCATGATACAGGCAAGATTTTTAGCCTTAGCTTGTAGAGCCTATGCCTTCTAATATCTCCCCGTAGGCAAATATTTGCACATACGTAAAAAATTCATTCATTTATGTGCAGGACATCATTCAGATCCAGTTGTCCCTGTCCACTTGTGTCGTTTAATGAGGGCCTGCCTGGAAACCCAGCCTCAAAATTGTCCAGGTCCAGTGTCCATCTGATCCAGGTGAACCCTTAAAAAGCCTGGAAAAAATAAGGACCTAAACTGTTTCTCTGTGAGAATGCATAAATATTCAAATGCTAAACTAAAAGGGCTCTCGTCTCATCCCTCAAGCCATTTAGGCATTGCTTATTCAGCCACCGGAGGATTTTAGTACTTTAAAAAAAAAATTGACACAAAACATCTGCAGACTGCAAAGAGCTGTTCTGCAAAGCATCTTGTAGGCATTCTGTGATGTGTCCTTGGTGGATTTATTACCTGCAGCTGGCTGATTTGCAGCAAATCTTCCTTCCTTCATCTAGATGGCACTCTGCAGTCTGAAAAAGCCTTCTGCAAGTTAATGTGGAGAGCAGGGTTTCAGCAGTCACAGCCAGGAACCTGGATCTTTAATTGTAATTTTGTCATACTCTGGTTATGTGAATGGGCAGGAAAGGAAGGAAGTGTGTGTGTGTGGGAATAACATAGGTGGAGTTTTTTAGGGTGTGTGAGCTCTGGGACCCTAGGAAAAAAATAGTCTTTTCTCCTGGAGCAGGTGCTGGTCCATTAATGTTTGCTTGATAAATACATGCTGCATATTTTGGGAAGCTGCAACACAGCCAGACCTCCTGATCTTCTCCTTAACCAGTTCGACCACTCACCCACCTATTTCTTGTCCTTGTAGGTTGTGCTACTTCTGAGCTTTTCCGGCACTGGCCGTTTGACCCATCTGAGCTTGTTCGCTCTTTCTGTCCCCCAGGTCACTCCGTGTTGTACAGCCTGGCCTTCAAAGGCTTGCAAGTAAGCAAAGGGGTTAGAAAAATAAGCAAAGATGCTTATTATGTAGATACTGACATACTGCAGAAAACAGAGCTGTCTCAGGGTAGTACTTTCTTACTTTCAAAGGCAAATCTATTGCCTTCTATGAGTTTATTTTTCTGGCTATTCTCAGGCAGGAAGAGAAATGTCTGGGGGCACCAAATACAAAGCAGGATCCGATAAAGGCAGTTTAAGGAGGATGAGAAAGGGATATATGGGGATGTGCTAAAATGATCAGGGGAAAATGCGGTGAGGTGGAAGTATGAAGAGTGAGGGAGGAGCTGGGAACAGCAACGTGCATTTTTAAACTGCGTTAAAATGCCAGCATCCCCAATACAAGCAGAATACCACTGGTGCCATCTTTCTGATGGTCTGAGTTCATGGCACGGACTTCAGACTGTGAGAAAACTAAGCACCACGCAAATGTCTGGGGATGCCCAGGGCACATATGCAACATGTGTAGGTGATTCCCTGTATACCTTCCTGTGAAATTGTGGCATTTATTGGCCTACGTGGGATGAAAGCTGACGAATACATTGTATAACTTCCTGGTGGTCTCCTTTCCTGAGCACGTGTTGGTGGAGGGAGATTTTTGTCTATCCATACGGCCCTTTTCTGCCAGGGGAACTACGTGGCTGCATATCGAAATCAGCGTTTGCTAAATCTGGAGCAACTCTGTCAGGGACCTTTGCTCGGAGTGAGATTCCTTTTAACGGAAGGCGTCAGTGCTGGGAACAGTGTCTGGGGAGAATGACTTGAGATATTTCTCTGTATGCCGTGTGAGCTTGTTCTAATTGAGCCCTCTCTGAGCGCTGGTGACTCATTTAGCTTTCATGTGGCACTTGGAGGGTACCCCGAGCTGCTGCGGGGATCCACCTTTCTCCATGCTGGGGCACTTGGCCATGGCCCCATCCCAGTACAAATCCCCAGTATGCATTGCTTAGATGTTTTCAGTGAGCAGCTTTTTTTCGCTGGGTGGCAGTTATCAGAGTAGCAGTGGGTTTGTCAATCCAATGTCCATTTTCACTGGTTCGTGGCTCTGCCCCGGATGCCCCCCCCCCGCCCCGTGCTGCCTGAGGTGGTGGTGTGAGCAGGGCTCACCCGTGCCTCCTCCACCTCCCACCCGTTCCCTTCCTTTGCTCTTACTCATCTCTGGCATGCCTGCCTGCGTGTCTGGACGGATTTCCTGAAGTTGTCCTTCCCTTTAATTTCTGTGCCTCTAGCATGGGTGGTGCCACGTGTACAGCTATTTCTTGCCAGTTTGCATGGTTCAGCTTGCAAAACCTGTGTGCCTTGTTTGTTGTTTTGGGTTCACCTGACAGTTGCTGCCTATTTGGGGCTATCGAGAGCTCTGAGAAATGGTTTTGTAAAGCTGCTGACCTGTCCTTCAAATCCCTGCCCTCAAGGTCTGCTACTGCTAAGAAAAGGTAGAAGAGGATGAAGTGTGTGCTAATTGGAAGATTTAAATAAACAAAATTACAGAATGATTAGAAAACTTTTCCTGCTTCTGGTGTCCATAGACCAAGGATGTGCGTCAAAAGAAAAACCTACCTGTCCGCATGCATATGCACATTCTCTCTCTCCATCCCTGTCTTTCCATTCCCTGTCTGTTTGTCCCTTCCACAAAGCGTTGTCTTCTGGGTAATGCTTCGACTTGCAGCTCAAACCCTCAGCTGCATTGCTCGATGCTTCTAAAATTCATAGCTACTATGAAAAGCACATTTATGTGAACCTACTCTTTCTTCAGAGCTGCTTGACCCCAGTTTGGACAGTTTTAAAATATCCCACCAGACAGTTTTAATATACCCCCCATCTCCTCCTGGGCTGCTTGCCCCACGGGGATGAAGGCAGAGGAGTGATGGGTATGGTCCCAGTGGGTTGCCACTCATCATGCCGGCTGGGAGGTGTGACTGGATGGACCACAGGGTTGTTCATGCAGGATGTGAGTAACCTGAACGAGCCGTCCTGTCCTGACATGGAACAAACAGAGTAGTGAGTAAGAGGTGGCCTGGGCAAGCTGTGGTGGAGCACCAGAAATAGCCTCAGGCTCCATGGAGGAGCTGCTGTTGTGGGGAGAAGAGGAATTTCAGGATTCTGGCAGTGTGTAACGGGGTGGCAGAGCTCCAGATGGGGTTCCCCACGTTGTGAGCTGGAGCAGACGTTGAACCTGTGCTGCTTTTACAGCAGAAATAGGTTTTCGTGTCTGTCTGCTGTCCCAGCAATACCCTTGCTGCGCCAAGGGCGCATCTGACTGCCATCTACTGCAATGAAAACATGCTGGGGTCCAGCAGCAAGTTTAATGCTTATGGGATTTTCCTGGTGAGACTTTTTGTGGTATTTACCAGAAATCCCTTGAAGGCAGAAATTACTGCATTAAAAGATTAAGGCATGATTAATAATGTTTTTTGTCTCCCCCCTTCTTCTGGCAGGCTGGCTCGGTATTAGTATGTAAGATCTTTTTCATTTTTCTCCATTCAGAAGAATAAGTTTATTCAAGCCTTGTCTGTGATTGTGCCATCCTCGGATAAGAGGGAGCCTTGAGAAAATTTCAGGGAACTGAGTGGAATTGCTTATTACTTTCAACACAGGCACATTTTGACCTCTTGCATTCTAGGTTTCTTTTGAGTGATGTATTTAATTCATGGTTCTTCATGAATGAATAGAAATAATTAAAAAAAAAAATGTTTGGGAGATGTCATCGTTGTCCAAAGATCCTGCCTTGGTGTGAGGGGAGCAATGTGGGACGGAGGGTAGTTGCAGATGTACTAGTTTCTCCTGATGTGGTGGCACTTATTGTTGGGGTCAAGGGGCTGACCTGATAGCAGAGCTGCGTGGTGGTTCCCAGTGATGGTCTGGCCCCAGAAAAAGTGCGGTTGAAACATAGTTTAGACGCCCAATTTGGAAATATTTGGAAAATACGTCCCAACTTTTTAAGCAGAAATCTTAAAGATGAATCAAAGAAGAAATAGATGCTAGGATAGAAACAGGGTAAATTTTTTTTAATTTGCTTTGGTTATTGAGACTGTCTTGCACCATGGGCCATAGATATGGCAAAAAGTCGTGCCCTCGCTCCCTGGTGCTTTATTCATTGCCATTCCTACAACCTTTCTTCTGTGCTGTGCCAGTGAGGGTCACGGTTGTGCCTTGTACTGCCGCGTGCAAAACATTTCTTAATTTGTGTGCTAATTAACCTGACAGTGTGACTTGATTGTTAGGAGCTTGGTCTCCCAGCAAGCCTGTCTTTGCAGACAGTGATCCTTCCTTTTTGTTTTAAGTAGAGCAAGGAGTGCAAGGCTGGAGCAGGGGGAGGCAGCGGCTCCTCTGCGGGGTCAGGGGGGCTCAGGATGCAATAAGGGTGAGTACTGTGGAGGATGCAGAAGCCTCAGAAATATCTGCTTTCTGCCTCCCCTTTTAATGGAAGTTTTATTTTAGAAAGCTTTAGTTAACGTCATTCTAAAGCTTATTTCCATTTTCTTTTTTAAAGAGGCTATAAAGCTCCTGGCTGGGTTTTGGTTTTTGCTGGCTGGGGAAAGAGAGGTGAATCGGCTGCTTGTCTCCCGCGGGGACGCTTTTGGGGCTGCTCAGCATGTTCCTGCCGGCAGCCTGACCTACCTCCGGCCGTGGCTCAGCCGCCACCTCCTTGGGGCAGGTGAGGATATCGGATGCATTTCTGCCGCCTCCTGAGCTGTATCTATACCGTGCGACACTGCACGCAGAAACCCCTGTCGCTTTTGCCGGTGTGTCCTGGGGCCGCTTGGCTTTCCTTTGCTTCCTGCGCAGCTGCTGCTGTCCCAGCCTGGGCGCCGAGTCTTGCCAAAACCGCTGTAATAAAGGCAAGAAGAACCTGCATGCTGCTTGTGGGGCCAGGGCAGCTGCGGCAGCGTTGGCTTTGGTGCAGAAGCCTTTGCCCTGGCCTCCGGTGTGGGGCTGGGGGGGTGCAGCGGGCAGGGTGTGCTGGGGGGGGTCCGTGTGCCCCCTCCACGATGCGCTCAGCCGGAGGAGCTGCAGCCCGGCCGCTTTGCAGGCCGCGAGCTCGTGCTCTCATCACCCAGGTTATTGCAAGAATAAAACTAACCATGTGAAAATAAACGGCTAGTCTTTCTATGCTTTTCCTTAGTTGCTTGTTTCCTATGCGCGTGTATGGCACAAGCCAATTTAAAGTAAATTCCTATAAAATAAGTCTTGTAGTGAAGCTCTTCCTGAAGAAGCCTTTCTTTTGTGTTAAGTGGGAGAATAGCAGTGGCCAGTTCCAAAGTTGGACCCTAATTCCCTGCACTGCCACAGGCTCCTTTCCTGCCCCCGCCCCCCCGGAGAGTCGCTGAGATCGCCGTGGGCTTTTGATGGAAGTCTGCGTGATTTGAGTGCCCAGATCCCTCAGGTACGGGAACCGTCTGTGTTCCCACATCTGCTTCAGTCACTTGTCCGTAAAGCGGGTGAAAGCGCAGCATTTGCCTTGGATACGACGAAGAACACGGGAACGACGACGAGGTGCTTGTGTCTTGTGCTGGTGTCTGCACAGCCTTCTCTCTCCCCTTACATCTCTCTCCTCCTGGCTGGACCAGTCACCCCCTGGAAAGGTGTCAACGGACAGCGAACCGGTGAGTGCGCTTTGTTATTAAGGAGCTGCTTCGGTGATGCCAAGTTCGTGGTGTTTGAGTTGCAGGCAGGGGACGTGATCCCGGCTGGTGCAGGAGCCAGGCTCCTGGGCCGCGCTTCCGCCTGTGGGGAAAGTCAAGGTGTGCCCGCCCCTCCCCTCCGCCACCTGCTTCCCTCCCTGCGCTCTTGCTGCATCAGCACCGCTGGCCATGCTGTGAGCTGAATCAACTTAAAAACTTGCAAGAAAAGGTGATTTCTTAGAGGGCAGTTCTGTTCGGGAGTGGTGCTGAGCAATGGGAGCAGAGGTGGATGGGAAGAGCTATCGTGAAGCCACACCTGCGATGCTAAGCTGAGTTTGTGGGGTTGGCAGGCGGGGACAGATGGAGTTTTTTCCCTTTTCAGGCTGGTAACATGCTTAAAGCACCAAAATGCCTTTTTTTTTTTTTTCTTTTATTTGAATGTTTCAACAGATGCACATGTCTGATCTCATCAGCCTGCACACCCACTGCATCACTAAGGACGTGCTGAGGATGGACAGAGCTTGAAATTTGCTGTCGTTTTAGAAACATCTTTTTCTCTATGGTTTATTTTTTGTTCAGTAATATTTTTTGGTTTTATATATTTCAACGTTCTTAGTAATTTTGAAAGACTTATTGGGGAAAATAATACGCATGCAGAGGTGTGGGCTACATGTGAGAGAGAACGCTACATCTTGAGTAAGTGGGTCGGTGGGTAACTGTTCAAAAGTTCAGAAGGAAACCAAAATGACACTGCAATGTCCTATATTTAAAACTGTCCCAATAAAATTGCTGGTTAATGTGCTCAATCAACCCAGCAAAAGTCTGGTTCCTGCATTCATTACTCCCCAGCTGGGAAGATGGCAGAAATTTGGGAAGATTGTTTCTAATGCCATGTGTTCTGTGTATGTTGGTTTGTTTTTTTTTTTTATGTGGAGAGAGCGGGAAATTTGCCTAGGGTACCAAACCCAAATAATAATTAATTTTGTACGGCAGCACAAGGACAGAATATCCCTGATTCATGAGCATTTGTGTAAATGAAGCGTGTGGGTCCCCAGGCTGAGCCCAGCACCAAAGTTAGGATGTTTTGGACTAATCCATCGTGTGGGCTGGAGTCAGGCTTGCTGGTTGGTTCGTTCTTTGGTTTCCTCATCTGGAATAAGGGAAACGTTTAGAGTTTTGAGCATATGGATAAAGATAAATCAAAATGATAAAGCATTTCATTCCAGGCTGAGGACATCTGCACAAGAATAACTGTTCCCGAATAACTTATCGCATAGACAAACTAAAAAAAAAAAAAAAAAAAAAAATCTATTTTAACCAGAAAAATGAAGGAGGTATAGAGCTCTGGGTGACAAGCACAGCTCCTGAAAACACATGAATCACAGATCACAATGGGCTCTTTAAGAGCTATAGAAATGATAGTGCTGTTTTAGCAATGGCACATCATGATCCCATCTATACGTGCATATACTATATTTATATTATATACATGTGGATATTCCAATTATATATATATATAAATACGATTTCCTGGTGTGGGCTTTAATTAAGGAGAACTCTGACTTGTAATTTTTAGTAAAATAATATGATAGAAAGGAATGTAATTTATCAAAGAAACACTGCTGAGCTTGTGACAAGGACAGGGAGATAATGGGATTTCTGAGTCTATGGATGCTCTTTGCAGTGATTTGAGAAGGCAGGATAACTGAAAATGAGTTCTCTTTTCCTGAGATCATTTTAAACCTAATCTATTTGCAACTCTTATTTTTATGGATGCACACAGGTTCTTCTATGAATACTGAATTTTTTAGATCATTTATTGTAACAAGTAGTTTTTGCCTGGAAAAGATCTTATGCTGCAGACCTCCATTACTAATAATATATTCTTTCACAGTGCCAGCCTTTGTTTCTTTTCAGTCAAAGCTTTCTATCAAATTCCAAACTTGAATTAAAACTGCTGTTCTGACATGTGAAATGTTGCCTCATCACTCTGGAGGTTTGTCGCTTTTTTTTTTTCCCTTCCTTTTAATTAGACCATGCGTAGAGACCCCCCAGCTAATGCACGCCCAGGTTTTGATATAAGTGCTCACGGCAGTTTGGAAAGCACAACGGACATGTGACTGGAGAGGGTAGTTCGTTTGTGCATAATTACGCATAAAGGCTTGACGAGTCCTCCCGTGCTCCAATTGTGCACGATAACCTGACCCCCGTGGACTTGCTAATGAGCAGAAACGAGTATTTCTGCCTTCAGCCCAGGTCAGCATTAGGATCTGCCTGTTTTGCAGCTGCATGGTGAGGTGGGGGAGCAGCGGGGAGGGCGTTTGTCCTGTTCCTCCTTGCCGGTGGGTTTGCTGAGGCCTCGGGGGGTTGAGCGCTGGGCAAACGCTGTGGTCCTGGGGAGAGGCTGCGAAGCTGCTGGGCAGCTCGGAGCTCGGCGGCAGCGACCCCCCCAGCCCCTCCGGGAGCAATATGGAACGTGGCTGCGTTTTCTGGGAGCCTGAGCTGAGGTTAAGCGTGCACGTGTTCGTGTGCGTGACTTTGATGAATATTGTCGGCGGCTGCGTTACTGTCAATGCCGATGGCGTAGGTCACGTGAAGCTTGCAGCCTGCCGGCTCCGTAAGTGCGTTCCCTCTGCAAGCATCTCGGGCCTCGTCAGGCTTGCTTTCACCTGGCACCTTGGCGGGCTCTAAGGCAATCTACAGTGACCCAGTAGGGTTTTCTACTGCTACAGAAGGATTCTGTCGTGGTTTTGGGACCCTTTTCCAGCTGCAGAGCTCGGTCACTTTGCATGATGTTTTTCAGTTGGAGGCAGCATCCTGTGTATGATCTGGTCATCTTTTTAATCCATTGCGTTCTGCGCAGAGGGAAGGTACAGCAACACAGCCCAAAAACGTCCTCACGTTGTTGATGCGTCCCCTTAGAGGAATAAACCCCCCAAAACCTCAGTCGTCCTCTGTGTTGCAAATGGCTCTGGCAGGCAGAGCCCAGGTACGCTCCATGAAGCATCCTTTTCTTTTATTCACTTGGAAGTTTTCCCACTGCCATCAACCTCATTTTTCGGTACTGTTAAGGGACGCCGTCACACATGGGTCGGAGACGAGGCGGCTGGGGAGAGCGTTTCAGCCTGGCTGGGAGGGGGGTCTCGCCTGCAGGACCCCTGCCACCCGCCTCGCTCGGGTGTCCAGCCCAGAAGGTGCCACGTGGCACATCCAAATGCCGCCCGCGCCTTCTGCCTGGGGCTCGTAACTCCAGCCTGAGTCCGGGTGTTTTCTCCGCACATCACCCGTCCTTCTCGCTGGGCGGAGTGGAGTCGATCGCACCCCAGGGCTGTGCTTCCAGTGACTGCTTGCCCTCTGCTTTACCATATTTACTTCATCTAGTGCTGCTGCAGTGTATCCGTGTCGGCTGGGCTAGGAGCCACATGCCATCAGAGTTTCTTCCTCTCGGAGGTAATTGTAGACCGTGGCTGAATTGTCCTTACCGCCTCTTGGGAAAACTGCATAGCCTGAGCTACGAAAGCCTCTTGCTATCAGGCAATTTTTCCAGAGCCAATGTAACTTTAGAGTCTTGTCCAAATCCTTCATGTATTTTCAAGACTATCCTTGAAATATGGTCACCAGGGTTGCTCACAGCACTTAGCAATGACATCTTGGATACTGGATGCCAAAATAACACAATTTCCCTGCGCTTGCTTGTTAATCTCCTATTTATGGAGCCCTGGATTGCTTCTTCCCTCTTAATAACAGCGTCACATGAGGAGTTCATGCGTGGCTGGTTCTGTACAAACCTCCTCATTTCCTTTTCTTAATTGCCGATGCCAAAATACTGTCGTCCATGCTGTTAGCATGACCTGTGTACTTGGTCCTTAGGCAAGATGCCATTTGCAGCTATTCAGAGCACTTTACTCCAACTGATATTACCCAGCTTTTCAGATCTGTTACTGTCATTAATGCTGTTCCTGGCACCAAATACTGCCACGCGCAAACTGCGTCGGTAATAGTTTTGTGTATTTACTGCACAATCGAGTAATGTACTGAATAGGGTTGGAGCAAGGACAGAAACTATTTGGCTATTTGTCTGTTTATCGTGTAGTACCTATTGGTTAAGTAGTTTTAAAATAATCTGGGTACTTTATTTTTTATAAAACACTTTTAGATTGAAAACCTACTGCCCATGGAAGTCTGCTTCAGGCTTAAGTCTCTGCCAAAAAAAGTACTGATGCAACCAACATATCTGGTTTGTCGTTTTATTTTCCATGGTTGATGATGATATGCAGATTAGCTGACCTTTAGTTCCCAGATACCCCATTTATTTATAAGTATTGGGTTGTACTGAGCTTCATCCACAGTCCCCAGATGGATCTTGCTATATTTTTTGAATGTATTAACAGTTGGCATGAACTGCTCAGGGCTCTCCTTGGGCAATTGGTCTTCACGTGTTTGCTAAGAAGTGATACAAACCTGCTTGTTTAGGAGTGTGTTTAATGAGAGTTTTTCCTAAGAGAAGGAATTCTGGCCAGAGGTCCGGGTCCCAGCAGTGCTGTTGAAACACACTGAGTTGTAATATAACAATCCTCCTAGTGACAACTAGCAGCTTTAACTGGCCCCAATGCTGTGAGTGCTTCTGGATGGGTTTAATTTGGCTGGCTTGTGGCTCTGCTGGCTTCTGCCGGTCCCAGCTCGCTCCATTCCCAGCGTGTCTAACCAGAGGGAGAGCAGTGTGCCGGCAGCACGCAGGCTGACCCAGCTCAGCACCCCTTCCCGGGGAACGGTGGCTCTGGGACGGGCCGTTCCAGGCTCAGGCCCTGTCTGTGCCTGGTGGCTCCCAGCTTGACCTCTCCCTGGCTCCTCTAACAGTGAAACAGCCCAGCTGCTCCTTAGGGTTTCTAACAGGCATGGCTGAGGTGCCGACTGAAAATTCTGCTGCAAATCACCCAATGTTCATAATTGCCCACAATTGTTCTGAAGTGGATCCAGATCTGGAATGAGGTTATTTTGCACGTGGTCTGTTCTGAATTTGCTTAAGCACCTATGGAGAATTACTGCTCCTACAACTAGGAGGGACTGAAGTGGCCTGATTTTGGGTTTCTGTATCAATACTAATGAGCATCTCTCTGCGGCTCCCTCAGCAAGAGCACAAATGATAGTGGCTTTCCCTCTCCCCGGGGTGTGCATCTCTTGGTTGCAGTGGTGAAGCAAGCCTCAGTGGGAGCCGAGCGAGCGGCTCACCAGCTCCTGGGGCACTGCATTCGAGCAGCCTGTGCCTGAAAATAAAAAGCCACCTTGGCTGTAGATGCAAAAACACCGTTACCCCCCAGCCAAGCCTGTAGCCGTGCCCGGGCAGAGGCAAAGCCATTGGCCGGCTCAGCAGCGCTGGTACATACGTGCCATGCGTAGGCAGCGCTGCAGCGTAAACGCCGGCTGCTCAATGGCACCGCGGCCACTGCGATAAAACACGGGTCGAAACTGCTCGCCTTTTGGGCGCGGTCCAAACACAGGGAATATTTGGCTTTATTTCTGCAGCACGTGCTGCTGCTGCTATTTCTGTAGCCAGTTGCTTAACAAGAGAGGGCACAACGTAGCTTGTGGGGCTCTGCAGAGCAGTATGCCAGTCTTTCAGGAGGAATTTGGCTCAGTCTGTCCCTGCTAGGGAACCTTTGCATGAAGATTGTTCAGTATTACCTTCAAACTGGGCAGTACTTGCCAGGGCTGTCCCCTGCCATTTCTTACTGCCAAATCCCCCCGTGGAAGAGGCATTTTCACGTCAGTAGAAAAACAAAATGGGAAGAATTAAACCAAGAAGTACAGGTGAGAAGGAAAAGGCGGTTTTGAGAGTCCTGCAGCTGTCGCAGAGCGCTCTGCTGGCGTGCCAGTCCCCTGCGATGCACAGCGTATGTCGAGGCGGCTCTGTTTAAAGGGATAATGGCAAATGATCTGAAAGGCCGTCTCCTTTTGTGTTCTTACTTCATCCCAGTGTATTACAGGATTTCGTTCAGGTTTTTCGGTGGTCTCCTGGGTAACGCTTTATTACGGTGACAGTGTGGAGTTCTAGTTTGTAATAGAGATCTATATAAATAACACTAATTCTGCTGCCCTTGTTACTCTTCCTGCCTGGGAACACTCAAAAGCCTTTTGCAGACGTTAATTTCCTATCATTCGGGATAGAGAAGCACCTCTAGGTACTGCACAGAGCATTGTAGCAGTGTGTGTTGTGCTGGCCTGCTGCCTGTAAAAGCCATACCTTTGAATCATGGGCTTTGAACAGTTGAGGGTCTTTTTGTACCCAGAGTGAGTCATTAAAACAATTGCTTTTTTAGTTGTTTGGTTTTTTCCTCTGTCATTCTGAGGTTTTAAAACAGGTGCCAGATAGTATGAGACTAATTTATGAGAGCTGAAGAGGCTGTGAGTTGGGCTTCAGCCTTAGAGAAGAGACAGGTGAAGGCTGGGAGAACAGGATGGTTATAGTATTTCACAGATTATGACTTGTGCATCTGTGTTGGCCTAAACTCCCTGTGCTTGGTCAGGAAAAGAAGGATGAGCTGAGTCCCCGGGACTCTGTCCTGCTCCTCCCCAGGAGCTGGGGTGTGCCGTTACCGGGGCTGTCTGGTGGAAAGGGGTGATGCTGTGCTGGGCATGGAGCGGGGCCAGCGGCAGAGCCCGAACAGCACGTATGGCACTGCCAAGGGAACGGAGCAACGGCGATGACCCGAGTAAAGGTTCAATGGATTTCCTAGAACCGTGCTTTGTAAGGGCCTGGTTGTCAGGATTTGCACTGCATTGACGTGGGTTTTCAAAGAAACGAGGACTGGGTTGTATAGGAACGGCTGTCACTTCATTTGGCTGACCTTCCACGCTCCCTCCTTCCAGGGTAACCTGAAAATGAATATTGTATAGTGGAGAGTGCGGCATAATTGGCTGGAGACGACGTATGTGCTGTGCTGTTCTGTACAATATTGATTGCTGCCTGTCCAAATATATGTATCTAAAGTCAGTCCATTAAGCAGCAGCCCCGCGGGGCGGATGCCAATCTTTTCACGCTGCGGTGGCTTTGGCTTTGTCTCGGCTGTAGTACAAGCCCCCTACGCGATCTGCTGGCACACCGCAGCTGGGGGCGCGGGGGCACGTGGCCATGGTGGGGGGGTCAGCACGCATCGCGGTCCCCAGCCGCTGCCCCTGTGGGTGAATCTCCTTTGCTCTGCCAGGGATCTCCCTCCTCGTGCCGGTGGTATCAAATTCTCAGCGACGTTTTGTGGCACTACTGCCGCGTGCTCTTCAGGGCTTGTGTGAGGCTGCAGCTAAATCCCAAAGGAAAACTCTGCTCTCTTTATCGGCAGATGAATTATGGGGAAAACCCACCGTGGCTTGGGGGAGCCCAGCCGGCAGACATGCTAATGCAGAGATGAGTCCCGGAGGTTGGCAACACGAGCCGGAGCGGCACAGATGCTGTCGGGGCACGTCTACGTCACAGCACGCGGCACAGCCGCCTCGGCTGGTTTGAGATGGTAAAACCAGTCGTGTAGCTGCCGGGCCGGGTAGCTGCAGCCCGGTCATGCTGGAGCTGCGTCATGGGCGACGCTGCGCCGGCCGGTGTGCTGCCACCCACCTACGCGCGGCCGTGCGCCGCGTCTGCTCCCCTCCCAGGCTCCCTGCGAGCCCGTGGGATTAACGGCAGCACAGCTCAGGCAGGCTCACTGGGGGCCACTGAAGTGCCTTGCTCTGTTTTTTGCGTTACCTTTTACCGCCTAAAGGCTCCTGAACGCCTGCATTCAGAGAAGAGCAGTGCTGCTTTTCTCCAGCCTTCGTCTCCAGCCTAATTGAAATCTCTGCTTCTTACTCAGCAGACTGACACGCGTCGCAGCCATCCCAAAGCAGAAGTTTTCAGACTGAACACAAAGCACGTTACCAGCACCGGTATGTATAGCGTGCACCAACAAGCACACTTGACGGATGTGGCTCGGGGCTGTTTGGGCTGCTGCAGGGTGTACGGCGTGCTGCAGAGCAGAGGGGCTGAGCTGCGGAGCTTGCTGCGCCCGCCGGCACTGGCTTCATGCTGTAATACAAAGCCACTCGACACCACCCGCTGCAGCTGTTTGGAACTGAGGTCCATATATTCCTACATCTTATTATATATATGTACACATATATAAATACATGGGAATCATTCCTCTGTTAAACCCAAGTAAACATTCTTGTTCCTCCTGCAAACAATTAGTGTCCTAGCCAATTGTGTAATAAATTAATCTTCTTTATCACCCCGTTAATCGGTTCCACAAAACCAGTGAGCAGTGAAATCTTCTGACCTATTGATTGATATGTAATGTTGTATTAGTAGATAGCAAATTACAAGAGCTGCTGTGTGCTCTGGTACTGCTGCTGAATTTGTGCTACAGGGAGCTCTTTCAGGGTTAGTGTCTTAGCCTGTGCATTGCACATAAGAGCAGTGTGTAAAGGTCTGGGCGAGAAGGACTCCTTCTGTGGAGTTAAAGCTCAAGCAGAGAAGAAAAAAGCGTCTGCTGTTTTCCTCACCCCATCCGTTTTCGATAGAGAAGAGCAATATGCTGTGATGTGACTGACTGCTAGAACCAACAGCTGAACTTTTAAATAATACAGAAATGATGAAGAGGCTCAAGGAGTGACTCATGGAGCGGTTGGTGGCAGTAATGGATGTTGGGACAGGGCTTTGGGTTCATCTCACCTGAGGTTTGGCATTTATTCTGCGAGACGGGACACCAGTCCCCCTGGGCTCACTCTGCGGGAAGCAGGGCGTGAGGTGCACATCTGGGTTGTTATTTGGCCCACCCCAGATGTTCCTCCCTCTGTAGTTTGAAGGATGGATCTGTGCTTAGGTACGCAATCAATTTTTCAACCCCCTGCCTGTGAGCCGCTGGTGTGAAAGGCTCAGTTATAAACTGTGCTTGTTTTAGCTACAAATAATTCTTTGGGGCTACCCAAAATTATACTGTTGGTAGTAGCTGAAAATCTTCTAACGGCTTTTTCCCAAGACAGTGTGGGGAAGGAGAAAAAGCAGAAAAGTAAATGGAGAGAAAAAGTACCACAGGGATATTTTATTCTATTAAAAACGTACCAAAAATCGCAGCGGTATGTTGAGACAAAGGGCCGAGCCCTCGATGTCATCCAAAGGAAACAGCGCAGAAAACTCTATTAATCCCTCTATTGCATCGACCTTTTTTATTCGCTCCCATCTTTTTCCTCATTTCTGTGGTGTTCTGTGTGCTGCGCGGTGTCACATCTGCCTGCGGGGCTGTGGGGAAGGGAGGGCAGGGCAAGTCCCAGCTCTTGATTTCTGATCATATGTTTGAGGCACACCAGTAACACATGGAGAGAAACCATCAGGGCAAATGGAAATCTTGTCTTTGGGCTGGGCTCCTCCACAACACCGAAGCGTTGGCTTTGTCCTGCTGTTGGTTCGCTCCTTTGAGGAGCCAGTCCACCCTGAGCCTCCATCTTCTGGCTCCTCAGCCCTGCATTGCAAGGCGCTGTTTGCTCATGCCTCTGTTCACTTGCTGCTAGCTCCGTGCTGCGCATCGGGGAGCCCAGGGCTGGTCAAAGCTGGTGGTGGAGGAGGAGAAACAGCTCTTTGACCTGATTTTTTTTCTCACCCCCTTCGCTATGAAGCAGACTTTGGGCAGGGAAACGGTGCCTTTCTGTGCTGCTCACCCATCGCTGCTTACAGCAGGAAGAAAGTGCTCCTCTTTGGCTCCATGTCTGGGTTTTTGGCTGTCGATCTGGAGAGGCTTTCCTTGAGGGGAGGTAGGGGCGGCTCATCCCCAGGCACATCCCATCCCCACTAACTCCTCTCCTTCTCTCCCCCGGTGCTGAGCCGTTACATCCCTCCCCACCAGGAGGAGGACCAAGACCGACAAATCCTATGGACTGCGGCTGAGCGTAAGTCTCTCGGCTAGAAAAACAGCCTGGGAAGGATTTACTTGAGCTTTGCTAGATAAAATTTCAAGTTTCAGTGGGGGTTAGGGTGCACATCTACTGCGTCTGCCCACAACCTAGTGGTGGAGGAGGAAAGAAAAGCCTGGTAACTTCTGAAACCCTCTGCAGCCTTGGGGCTGAGCGCGTAGGATCCCACCGCTCCCGGGTGGATGGGCAGTGGCGGGATATGAGGCTGCGTGACCCTGTCAGAGATGGAATATAGGGAAGAAAACATTTATTCCCCCTTTTAAATGGGAAAGAACAACAACTTTACTTCTCGCTTTCACATGGTAAGTAACGGATGGAGAAGGTCCTCAGGCACAACACTTTGTGTGTGTTGAGACAAGTTGCAAGAACTAGAAGTTTTGGCGAATTCTGGCCTAGTACAAGGAAAAAGCTCAAAATGAGTTAGGAAAACATGTTAATCCTCATCACTCTTTGGCTGATGCACGGTATTGCTGCTGAGACTCTGGCACGGTGTTTTGTGCTGACATGGGCTGAGATTCCTAGGAGCAACAGCACTACCAAAAGCCCCTCAAAGTAAAGCGGAAAGGAAAGGTAAGCTAGAAAATGTTCATTCCTTTGATTAATCTGACTTTTTGTTAGGGCTGCTTTTGGCTGAGAGTTTTAAATCACCGTATTGCTCTGCAGAAGGGATCTTCACACAGAAGAGCCTTTTGTGTAGGAAAAGCACCTCTTCCCAGTTCTACCCAGTAGCTTTCACAACAAAATAAGGCCTGGTTTTTGAAAGCTTAAAGTGCGGAAAGCATCAAATAGCCATTCAAGTAATAAATAAATGTGATGTTTTCTAATGAGAAATTACCGAGAGCGGAGCTGGACTCTGCAGAGCTGCACAGCGAAGGGCAGGGGGCTGTGTCCAGTTTGCAGCGAGTGAAATTCTGGTTAGATAGGAAAAACGTTCTCACTGTGAGGATGGTCAGACATTGCCCCAGGGGCCCAGGGAGGCCGTGCAACCTCTGGCCTTGGAGACGCTCAAAGCTTAGCTGGCCACAGCCCTGAGCAGCCTGATCGGACATTGAAGTTGGCCCCGCGGTGAGCAGGGGTTGGAGTGGGGACCTCTTGCCAGCCTCAACCGTTCTCTGTTTCTGTGATTTACAGGAGCAAAGTCTCTGTTATTGTTAAGCTATCATTTTATAGATCTATTTTTATCATGAAAATACGTTGCTTCATGAGCAGTGGTATCTCTGAGCATTCATTAGTCAGAAAAGGTTTGTCTTCCAATTACACAAGATTATAAGAAAAGTGACTGGTTTGTCAGAACTGCAGAGCTAAAATAAGCTGCAGCAAGCACATTTCCTTGGCATGGAGCTGGTGTCTCTAATTAGAAAAGCTCTGGCGAGTTAATCTGCTGGGGTAGTGAGACCTATTCCTTCCTCCTGCAGCATGTGAGATGGCTGGGGCTGAGCGTCTCAGAGAAAGGCCTGGAGGCTGGGCTTCAGATAATGGATATCTCTTACTTGGGAACTTTATATATGTGTGAATTTCCCAAACATTAGGTTTGATGTGCTCCTGTCAAATGGCTGAACTGCAGCAGGGCTGGGAATTGACTCAGAGATGTAAATTCTTTTAGTTAATAAAAAAAAGGAGGGGGGGGAGCTGAAAGTCCTAATCTCTGGAAAGCAGTTGCTGCAGAGAGTGGAGTAAGTTACTGTACCATCTGGCTGGCTGAAAGAAGTGTCCTCAACAGGCATCTAGAAGAGCAGTTGCTCAAAAGTGCCCAAGACTGGACTGCTTTCTTGTTTGGGGAAACCGTGCCCCCACCCTTACAGATGTATCAGCAGTAGGCGGGGAAGAGGTGGTGATAATTAGCTGAAACAAGCCTCTTCTCGGACGATGACCTCACCCACGCTGCTAAACAGCTTCAATATTTACTGAACTATCACGGTTATCTTCCGCTTTCAAGCTAATGCTCTCCAGAGCAGAGGGAGCAACTAATCAGAGTTACAGCAATCAGTCAGGTTTTCCTTGACACGTGATGAGTTTAATTATTTTGCAGTTCACGCCACGTTCCTGTTAGCCATGGCGATGTTTACTCTGGGAAGCTTTTCTGCCTGAGGTTGTACAAGGATTTTAATTTCAGGCAGGAGCTTACCAAGTGGCTGTTTGGCCTGGACTCCAAATTTCAAGAGTTTCTGCGAAGCCCTGGTTAGCTTTATCAGGCTATCAGTCCTGGTTCCTCTTTCTGAGACGTCTACCACATACGACAGTTTTGACGTGGATACTGATGTACTAGAGCCGACTGATGAATGCCATTGGACAAAAATAGCTTGCATTTATTAGTGATTTGAACTAAACTGCTTGATTTAAAAACAAAAGCCTTGTCTGACTTGGCTAGCGTGCTCCACTTTATCTCCTCCCCAGCAAAACTTCTGACCCTCCCTCCAGCTGCAGGTATATGAACACGTGGTGAAGGCAGGCGGCTGGTGAAGAAGGGCCCGAGTGCACTGTTGCTGCAATGGCTCTCGCTCGGGCGCTGGGAAAGCTGGGGTTTTGCTCGGGGCTTTGTTCAACGCGTGCTGACGCACCTCTGCTGGCATAACTGGGCTGCTCTCTGGGGCTTCAAAACACCTTCCTGGTGCGGCGGGCAGCTCTCTTTCAAACACTCAACAACCCTTTAGCAGATTAGCATTGGCTGAGACCTCACGCTTACTTATGAAGCGCTTACTGAGTTATTAGTTAGTGAAAAGCTTGGCAGGACTCTCTCAGGCTTCAGGCAGCTGAGAATTTGCTCCTGATGGACGCTCTTCTGCCCAGTTGCACCTGGATAGAGCCAACGTTAACTTCTTTTATTTTAATACTTGCAGTTACTTACACATATCTTCTTCTTAATAGCAGATTCTCACATCTGGATTGCCAAAGGTTTGCACCTTACTCATCTCAAGCTCTGCAAATAATGTAAAAAGTGATGCTGTGGGATTCTTTTTTTGTCTCTACCATCAATCTACCTATTTCCTTTGAAAGCTACGAGAAATGTTTTTATTATTGCAGGCAAACTCCCTGGGAATGTGCAATTGATTATTCAAAACTCATGGTGCTGCTGCAGAGATTTGTGTGGCTGTGGATGACTTTGATTCCCTGATAGCCTGTCTCATGCTTCTGTCCCCTAATACAGCTGATAGCATTAAGTCATGCAGTTAATCAAGCGAAAGAAATTGCTTCTCTTTACCCAAAGACCTGATGACTTTATCCGACAGGGAGGGTCTCAAACAGAATGAGACAAGGAGAAGCAGATGAGATAAGAAACATTCACAGGATCCAATATGCAGTGGAGTAGGAGCGGTTTTAAGGGCTTCAACTCTGGAATAGAAAAACATACTGAATAATCTATTGACAAAACCAGCCCTCTGGCTGGCACTTTATTGTTGCATTTTTCTGTATTAAGAAGCCAAAGATCAAGAATAAATTAAGTGCAGGTAATGATATACAAAATTGTTAATTTAAATGTGGAGAGTGAGCTCAGCTGGTCAGCAGGCTGTTCAGGTGCTCGGGTAAAGCACGGAGCGCAGTAACTCCATGGAGGAGGCAGCTGGCAAAGATGGATGCAAAGTCCCATACTATCTATGCAAGCAGGGGTTTCTGCGTATTATTTCCATCAGTGATAATGAGGAATTAAAACATAATTCACTAATGCATGAAAAGAAACGTCTTCACAGGGCTGGGTACACCCAGGTAATGGTTATCCTGATAAAATTAACTTAATTACAAGAGGCTCAGGAGGGAGCGTAATCCTTCCTCCTTTTCTTGCTGCCTCATTATAACAATGATCTGTGCAAAACCAGTTTGACTATTACATCATTCCTACTAAAATAAACCATTTACAAGTGTCCTTGTAGGATTTGCTGCAGGTAGATGCCGGAGTGCTGCATGGCTGCCAGTCCTGTTGAGTTTAATTTGCACCCTCCTGCCATTACCTACCCACTTTGCTATGGGGAGCTATTCTCTCTGATACGCGGTATTTCTGCATTACTGGAGAACGGCAACAGGCAGAACAGGGCACACTCCCTCCAAGGGGGCAATGACAGTGTGCTTTTCTTGTTCTTAAACTGTAAGATGGTCCCTTAAGAAGCCTTACCCGGATGGCACGCACGCTCGTGCCATACAAGACAGGCCCCAGTCTGATCTCTGCTGCGCTCTCGTGAATTTGTGACACCTCTACTACAATTAAATTGTTCTAAGGTTTTGCTAGCAAGGATGCGATAGACATCTCTCCCACTGGGAGCACAAGCGCTGCGTAGGAGATTACCTCCTGCACCAGGGCTGATGGAAGTTTGGCTGTCTTGCAAAGGTCTGTTTTGTTCTCAGTTACAGCCAAATAAAAAGGTAAGGAATAAGGTATTTTCAACAGATGGTGGGGTTCTTCGGAGCAGTAAGTCCCCCAGGGAAGTGGAGAAACAGAAATCACATTCCTTTTATGTGTCCTGCACTACAGAGGTATAAAAACGTACAAGTGTTTTACGTGCCCAGGTTCATCTTTTGCTTTAGACTTTGGTGAACAATAATGTTAGTACTAAAAGTTAATGAAGGTTATGTGGAACAAGGGGCTGCAGGCTAAACATGAACTAAAATATTGATAAATGAGAGTTATGGGAAATTACATAGCATTTTTTCTGGCAGATGTTTACACATCTTCCTCTCCATTTAGACAAGATCTTACTTGCAGTCAGCTAGTAAGGCCATTGTACATCAGCCTAGAGTGACCAGCAGTGCAGCTGTAAAAGAAGCCACCATTTTAGGGATAATCTACTTAGTTTTAATTGACTGTATAATGCCCTTGTGTTAAGGAAAGACAAGTTTTTACTTCTTGAAAAGAATATATTCTGCTAGGCAAAGAGTGCAGAAAATGCTCGATTGTTGGTGAGAGACATACTAGTGAAATTATTGATTTGAATATCTGAAGCCTTGAACTGCAAGTTGTAGATTCAGCTGCTGAACAGGTAGAAACGAGAGCCATGAAAGCTTTCAGCAGCGCAGTACCACGCTGATGTGCATCGCATCTCCAGCTTGGTTATATATGTGCACGTCTCTGATAACAAAGCTGATAAAAGTCTATGAGAAATCCCAAGATTTAGAGTAAGGAGGGCTCCTCAGTCATATCCTTGCTAGGATGGTTTAGAGCATCTCAGCAGGTTGCTGTTTGGTTGTCAAATGCTTCCTAAAGCAAAAAGAAACGAGTCTGAATTTATCATAGTGCGTGACATTGACAGCCGCTAGAGCTGCTCAGTGCTGTGGGTGTCATGCAGGATGTTATGCCGGCATCCTGGAATTTATTGCCCACGTTTTGTCACATGTTAGAAGCCAACTGAAGATGAGCTGGCACCATGTGAAACGGCATGTTGGCCAGGTAATCCATTTAACATGTATTTAAGCTGTTGTGGGTTTTTTTCTTTCTTGGCCTGGGCTGAACACCATACTCTGAGTTTACACCAGGTTGAGTTCATTTAGTGAGAAGCTGGGCATCTGCACCCTGTAATGTGTCATGTCCTACTTGAAGGACTACCTCGTCTACATTACTTGACAACCTGCATTTCACACTGTTGCCTTTTTTTTTCTTAACAAATTTCTCTTGTTTTGCTCAAGATAAGCCCATGCTAAAAGAATTGATTTGGATCTCCCCAAAGTCGTGCTACTTGCATCCATTGATGTTTCAGGCTCATCTCTCTCGTCCTCTGTAGTTACTACAGAAAGCAAGATGTGGTAACGATTAACATCAGGATTAATAAAAAAAAAAAAAAAGACAAACACAAAAGGACATTGCAGCAGGCTTCGGCTAGAAATGTGGCAAGTCCTTATGAAGAATTTCCCTGTAAGTTTGTGAATGCTGACTTTCTCTTTCTTCTTGGAGTTTCTCACTCCATGTTCACAGTGGCTTTCCACCCCCCGGAGCTGAGCCAAGGCACAGGAAATCCAGCTGGCCGCTGTGCCCCACACGGTTCCTCTTCCCCTGACTGGGAGTCACTCCTGGGATGGGACTGTTACTGTTTTCCTCGTGGTTGGGGCCTTTCATACCCTTTCATTTCCTGTTCTTTTCAACCGTTAAAATGGTAAGATTCAAGCAATTGTGCTGTTTTGGTTTTTTTTGGCCTGCCCCCTTGCTCCTGGGCTGTTCCTCATTTGTTCCTTTGGACTGTATTCAGCACTTAAGGTGAGTGCTGTCTTTGCCCTAAATGCAGTGGTTTAAGAGACATTCTGTGGGCTGTGTTCATTCCTTCCCTGTTGGACTGATCGAAGACGTTTCTTTCCTGATATGAGTCCAGTATTGTCAACCACAAGTGCTCTGACCGTGGCGGATGTAGAAGTGACTGTAGGAGTAGCTGGCTCCGATGCTGTGACTGCGATCCACTTTGTCATCCCTCTTTTGCTGGTTTACTTCAGCCAAAAAGGCACCCGGGAGAAGTTTGGTGTTTATGTAAAGCACGCCTTACCATTCCAGCACAACCTCCGACAAACGTTGGTCATCATGTTTGCAGTATTTGCCATAAGCACTGTCACAAGATTGTATATAAAACTTCCTACTTAGTAAATGGATGGTCGTATTATATAACTGATGCATGAAGAAAGTAGTAATTGTCAATGCCCACCCCCCCACCCCCCCCAATTTCTTGCTAAAAATAGAAGTGTGACACCTCATGACTTACTAACTGGGTATTGGTCAGGGTATATTACATTGACTTCCAATATGGTGCGTATTATTTTGAAGTCATAACCTATTTTTGGCCTTAGGAGAGTTTTGCAAACAGGAGGATATGTCGCACCGTATCCATTCAGTAAATGTTTTAGTAATAACATAAAATTTGTTGTAATCAACTGATTAGGAATTTCCTTCAGAGAACATGACCCACTCATCAGCTTGCTAAAGACTGTCCTTCCAGTTTGTGGAACTTTGGGAATAGTTTGAGGAAATTTTCAAAGAAGGTTTTTTTTGGCATCTAAGCAATTAGATGTTATTAATATTAATCTGATATATTAAGGATAAATAAATATACTATGATAATAAGTTATCCTATATAAAATCACAAATAGTTCTACTGGCTATTTGGCAACTAAGTGGGCTTTCTGTCCTCTGTCCAGGGAAACCCCAGATAATTTCTTTCTCCTGAATGTTCTCCCCACCACTATTTTCCATCCATTTTATCTATTAACATAACTAAAGTGAAGTTCAGTCTAAGCTTCTGCAATGGCTGCTCATACTTGCAAAAGCTTTTACTGACAGCATTATTGTGTTAGTTATACTACCCTTGTATCTCCAAAGATTATCTTACAGTGTTTCTTTTATTAGCCAATATACTCAGGCTATGAAAGGCAGATAGGAATAAGCCTGTGTGCTAGGTAATTTGTCTTCTGCAGATTGCATGTAATGAGCATGCAGTAAACTGCTAAACCAGCACTAGTCACAAGTAAAATCTCACTTAAGGGAAGAAGGGATAAAGGATGAGCGTTTGCAATACAGCTGCAAGCAGAGAGGAGGGGACCTTGCCAGGTCAGCTCCTTGCTGTGTGAGCAAAGCGATGGCTGCCTGCTCTGCCAGACTTCGAGGTTATCTCTTTAAGGAAGGATGCTTTTCCAAAGTAGTCAACCCCTTTCTCTGCCTGTGCCAGTCATTCCAGCCAAACCATTCCTGCTCTTGAGCTCTGTTCCCGGCTTGCTGTTGTATGTGCTGCTGGTGGGTGGCAGTGGCCCTCCAGATTAGCAGTAAGAACAGAGTTTGGATGTAACCTTTGCTTTTCTTTAACATATACAGATGCCAGATACAGAACAGAAGTTTTCAAAGGGTTTTAGCCAGAACACCAGCCTGAGGACTCATCTCGGCTCCAATAACAATCTCCTGCGTTGAAGTTCGGGTTGCTTGAGGGTGATTGCATGGGCATTGCTGTAGCAAAAAAGCATCAGGATGAGTGAAGAATTAGTAATAAATTGTTCCAGGAGCGGCAGAATTAGTGAACCCTCTTGCTTCTGGGTTTATTTTTTTTATTTATTCTCACACCCATGCAGTATTCTGTAGTTACGTATTGATGTTTCTTTGACCCCTCCCTGCAATACCTCTAAGCCCTCTCTATATCCTCAAGTGTCCTTCTATATTCCCTTTCTCTCCCTGTCCCCAGCCATGCAGCTTTTTATATCCACTATCCATTTCTGTGAAATCAGGTGAATAGGTCTCACACTGCTTTGCTACTGCCTTTCAAAGTGGGGGCATTTGTTTGAGTCCTTCCTGGCCAGAGATTGCTCACAAAACAGGTATGACTTCAACATCTCGAAACCACTAGGACTGCATTAATTTAAGTGGAAACTGGCCAGGAGGCTCAAAACTTATCGGCGTGGACAAACAGGCAGGCAGCCCAAGTACATTGACTTCAGTGTCTTGGGAAATGAGGCTAAAAATAATACTATATTTATTTCCGGAAGAATGAAATTGGGTTTGATCTACCAATCTCTTTAGCTAATAAGGGTAATGGAAATGAGATTACACTGGCTGATTTATTATTCCTGGTGGTTATTAATTATTGGGTTTTTCTTTTCACTAATTAAAAAAGATTTTTTCCTGCTTTAAGTGAGTGCACTAGATTTCATTAATCTGAAGTTTTAAAAATATATTCTTAACCAGGACACCCCAAGACAACGCTAGTTTTCCATATAGTTGTTCATTTGCAATGTAAGACCATGAAGCTAATCTTACGAAGACTTCTTTGAAACTTTCCATTTTTCTGTGAGCGTGTAAGTCCTATTTACGCCTTGGCTGTTTATTTGCATTTTGATTCTGCCTTCCTCCTTTTCTGGCCTTTACAGATCCGGAGTCCTCAGCAGAATCAGTCATAGCTAATTTTAAGCACACAGATATAAAATGAAAATTGGATTTTTTTTTCTAACCACAACCTTCATTTTCCCTAAGAGCGACCTTAAAAGGGAGGCACAGGTACTTGTGGCGATTTGAGGTGGTGGCCTAGCTTCTTGCTCCAAGCAGACATTGTGGAGGTGGTTTTCTGCTGTGGAAGAGCTAGCCGAGCCAGAAAGCTGCTACGGGTTACCGCTGACATAAGTGCGCTCCGACAGCAGCAGGCTGACGGCTTTTAAAAATAGGACTTCTTGCCATTTTGTATTCTTGTCAGTGTGTCACAAATGTCATAAGGTCAGATTTGTTTTTCCTACCATTTTCCTCTGCTGGTTATTGCCTTCATCAAAGGAATAAATTAATTTCGCTGGTGTGGGATTTTGTCCTTGCAGTGACAGGAAAAGAAGGAATAAAACCGCTTGACTTTTTCGCGGTGCCTGTGACTCCCTTAGGACAGCAGATTTGCATTCTTACCACGGCGTTTGCAATGTGAGTTATGGGGCTGAGGCTGAGCTCCGCAGAGCACGGTGCTGAGTTTCGAATGCTCCTGTTATGAGGTGTTTGACCTTTTCAAGGATAGAAGCATCAGCTGCCCGCAGCGCTGCAGGAGCGGACGCCGGACTCGCAGCTTCCCACCCTTCCCTTTACAGAGCGCCGGTGTCTCGTGCTCAGGCTGCCCAGGTCCCGGCGGCCGACCCACCCTAGGTGTTCTTGTCCGTGGGTATCAGCACAGCCGCAAAGCAAAGTGGCGTGTTCAACAGCTCCTAAATATTATTTTGACAAAAAGCAAAGCCGTGCGAATCCTCTTCCCACAAAACTCAGCCACACTGTGAAGCGGTGTAAGCAGAAAATAAAGAGGAAGAGAAGAGAAGAGCAAGAGTTTGGCTTGGTCAAACCAGTTGACTGAATTATTCAAGCACCTCTTGTCAGCCTGCTCAGCTGTCCCAAAACCCGATCGCTGAAGTCTGTCGTACATAATCTCTGCGGAGTGCATGTCAGAGGGCTCTGGCGAGCCTGTGGGAATGCTGCAGTGAAACCAGGCTGGCCCTACAAGTTTCAGTAAAAGCCAAGGCTGTGCTTGGCACTAGGAATGATCCTTGGTGCCCGCAGAGCTCACACCGTGAGGGGCTGTGCTCCTTTCTAGTGATTTCCAGGTCACAGTGGGCTGTGCCCTCAGCTGGCTCCATCCCCGGGGCTGGCTGCATCCCCTGATGTTCGTTTAGCAGGAACCGTGGGCAGGATGGGTGCTGGGGACACCAGCTTCCTGAGGCAGGTCACTGAGCGCAGGTGGGGTCCCCCCATGTCCCCTCGCCACGTCAGAGTTTATTCAGCTGCGAAACTGGAATAGTAGAAACCTTAATCTTTGCGTTAAACTGCCGCGTCTGAGGTGGGCTTTTTATTGCTTGTAGTAAACAATAAAGGTGTTCCCAAGGCTTTGTAACTAACCTTTCTGTAAAGGTGAAATAAATTTCTAGTCTCCTCGCAGAACTTCTGCATAATGCTTGCATTCTGTCTTGAATGAGCGAACATTTATTATCCCTTAATAAATCCTGTAGAGACTCTTCTAGGGCTGGCAGCAGGAGTGTCCAGCTCTGAGCAAGAGCCTGCAGGTACCATTTCCATGGCAATTTACCTTTGAACTTAAAAACAAATTCCTCAAAAAAGGAGCAATCACCTGCTTCAGAAATGGGGAGGACAGTTTAGGAATATTCTTTTTTGCTTTATGAAAGCAAAAAACCAAAAAGGCGGGTTTCTGGGAGAGGAGAAAGAAAATACCTCTCCTGAATTCAACAGCTGATAGGGAAATCTTTTTTAGAGCAATCAAACCCACTGAGACCCAATACCATCCCTGGAATTACTAACGCCATGGTGTGGCTGACGTTCATCAGCACCATTGAAGTACGTGATAGAGAATCCAGGAAAGGAAGAAATGTCAGGAATTTGACCTCCCAGCAGAAAGTTTTGTGGAAAACCATATTCTCAAGTATGTTTATCCTTTCCAGAGAAATAAACAGCATTCTCCAGAGGTAGTCTAACAAGCAGGCCAGTAGCAAAGAAGATCAAACGGGTAGTTACTCTACATGCTGTCAGGCTGCCAATATTAATAGATTTTCCTAGGGAAAGGGGAAAAATCATTGTAAAAGAAGGAACAGGAGAAGTTTTAACAGAGAAAAACCTAAGGCTTTCTCATGTCTCCCTAATATTACAGTGTGTTGCCCGAAGGGTTTGCGGAGCCATCCATACTGTCAGCATCTAAGTATCTGGTAAATGCGGGTGAGCGTGATGGTGCTGGCTGTTGGTCTTCTGGTCCTCAGAGACGGTGGGGTGATGTTTGCCCAATGCCACTGATGGGGGATGAGCTAGAGAGTGTAAACCTGACTTTGTACCATACAGAAACTCTTTGAAAGTTCATGATTTGGAAAATTCCCATTTTGTTTCAAACTATAAGTTGTTTACATTTCAGTAATATTTCTGCCAAAATGATGATATGTTTTTAAAAGGCATGCCTTTTTTCCAAAACGGGAATGTTGAAAATGTTAAATGTGAGACAAGAAGCCTTAACGTTAATAAAACTGTTCTTGTTGGTAAGAAACCTTTGCTTTAAAACTTTTGACCAGTTCTAGGCAGGATACCAGAATTATGGGACCGACTGAAAAATTCCCAAGTTTAGAAAGAAAAAGCTGTTCTCTGGGTTTAAACCCCACTTACTGCCCTGATAAGAGACGCTATTTCAAGGTTATCTTCGCAGCCATAAGTGGCAGGTATTGGGACAGAATACTTCTCCCAGTGCTGAGACCTGGAAGCAATACTGAATATGGTGCAATATGCGATACAGTCCTGGGAGGTGATGTTTTAATTTGCATCTGGCTGTGGCAGTATGTTTTTGTTTGAATTTACAAGGAAGTTGGAGTTACACTTTGTACTCCTTTGGATTTATACAACATAACGCTTATGAATAATCAATATTGTCCAGATGACTTCCTAATAATAAAGCCACAGTCACTGCCAGATCTAAGTCCCAATATTACACTATCAAGTAACTGGGAGATTTGCTATTGGCTTAAATAAAAACATTATTTTCTCAAACCAAGCTAAAATCAGTGAGGATTATTGATTTTCAACACTTTGAAAACTGGGCCAATAAAACATACTATGTATTACCTGATCTATTCTAGCTTACCAGAAAGCACTGACATCTCTTAAACAAAATTATTGTTTTTTAAAAAGCAATGAGATAAGAATGTAACCTGGAAATTTAACATTTTGTAAAGAATGGTTTCTTGAATAAGAATATTGTAAAACCAATCAAAAAGAAGAATGCTCCTAGGAGGATGATGTTGCATAATGTGCCTGAGATAAAGATTTTACTGTTTTTCATGTTCCCATAAAATTTTACTGAAATGGAAGATTTTTTTTGTTTAAATCTCCTTTGTTATGAACATGCTTTGCATAGAGAGATAATAGCTACCTTTGCCTTATCCTTATGGTCTGATTTGAATGTAGAGTTGGTATCGCTCTTCAGTTTCTTTGAACCTGGAGGAAAAATATCAGTGTATTATTCTAGAAGAGTTGATGGGTTTTCAAGTTCCCCCAGACATCAGAGACCTAATAATTTTAGCCCACGACCAAGCAAGATAATTAAATATGTGCCTGACTTTCAGGATGTGTTTAATAAGTGTCCCTGAAATTAGTTGCAAAATTTATCTATCTGCTTTAAATTTTAAGTATCTTCCAGTATCAGGACCCAGAACCTGATTAGCTTTTCAAAGCCATTTGAATTTTTTCAAACTAATTTTCTTCATTTTTTACCAAATGCAAGAATACATTTTTTTTCTTCAGCACAACCTATAAACTTACTTCATTTGCGTGTGTAAGTGCTCTTGAAGTGAATGGGAATTCTATGCAAGTTTCTTGTTTTAAGGCTGATTCTTACAATAACACATTCTTCTGTGATAGAGAACTTCAGATGTTGGGTTCAGGGAATTATGTAGCCCAACTAGCTAGTGGTGCAAGGATGCACTGTGCGGGAGACATTATAGATGTCAGGGTTTTGGTCCTCATATTGAACAAATATTTTGAATATCTAAAGCGGAGTCACACTAAGGTCTGGTTCTTCACCAAAACTGGTGGTCCTATGGACAATTCTGCCTTTTGTTCTGCTGCTCTGTGCGAAGTTCATATTCCCAGCCTTTCACTGTGACTAATTGTAAGCTTTTTCTTAACTGTAAGAATTATCTTAAAAAAAATACAGTTACTTCGGAGACTTCTACAGAGCCCTCATTGAACCTGAGGAGTACCTGGAACGAATGGTTGATGCAGAGCCCTGTCTTGAAATTGTAAGTCAAAGAAATTAAGCCATTGTAAGAGAGACTGTTTGATTTCTCCTGTGAGTGACTGAAGGTGATATAAATACTAGTCTCCAGCCTACAGCTATGTCATTCACTTTACAGAAGGTAGCAGCTGTCTTCAGGTTAATGAAGTAACTGATACAAACAAAACAGACTCCTGAAGAGGCATTTGCGGTATTATGCAAAGATTTGGGCTGGAACTGGATACGATACGTAAAATGAGCCGTACAAGCAGGTCTGCACAGTGGTGGGCTCTGGGTGCCGTTGCCCATGCTGCTGCATTCCTTAGGCACTCAAACCCCTGTTCAGAAAAATAAGTGTTTATTTAAATCCGGTCTAATCAGGAAACTACTGGTATGTGTATTTAGCTTTAAGGATACGTTTAAAAAACATTCATTTTAACGGAACTGCAATATGTGCTTAATTTTTAAATACTTTCTGAAACAGCGAAACCTTAGTGTTTTGAAGCTTTTGTGTGAGCTCAAGGCCACCTTATTACAGTGTTGCAGAAACAGTCACATTTACGCTTGGAAATACCGGTTTCATTTGCTGCCACTCCTGCATGATCCTCGGTTGAAAATTGTGATCACGGGTCATGGGATGAACACTTAATTTTAACCTTGGTGCAGTCTTGCTGATTACACCGTAACTTGTAATTTATTAATTAAAAGTAGATGGTAGGCTCCCTCATATTTTGATTAACCTAATAGCTTTCACAGCAAGAACTGAATTCGACCAGAAACGTCATTACAACTTTTAATATAATGATCTGGAGGGCTATTGAGTGTGTCCCTTGAAACACTTCCACTGATTAAACAGCTAATGTGCATGAGTAACCACTTGGCAGCTGAACATAAACCACTATGGAAAACATCCTGCCACTGATTTTGTGAAATTATCTTGAATCTTCTAGTCATGCATGAGAAGCTCCATCGGTCGTCTTCTGGCTTTAACTAGATATGTTTTCGGTGAGAGAAGATGTGAAGGACAAGGGGCTTTGACCTCCTATAAACCAGTGAACAAAGTGACAGACAGTAAGATAGAAACCTAAGGACTAAGGCCAAGATGCAGTTTGATTATAGGTGCACTGAGTGATTTGGAAAGATAAACTTTGCGTGACCCTGGGAAGAGGAATGTTGCTGAACGCTCAGTATTTCAAGTGAAGCCACTGGAGCATTCAGTACCTCTGAAAAAACCCTTGTCTCTTTAGGGCTACAACGCAAATTTATGTTCCTTTTGTGAATTCCGAACATACAGGTGAATTATCTGCACCTCCTTTTCGGAGGCATCTGGGTATACAATGAAGAAGTACACTGTGACTGATGTTTTATTGCTGGTTATGACAGTGAGAGGGGGAATTGTGTTTGGGTACTTTTAAAACTCAGGGTTTCCTTTGCTGAAACAGATTGCTGTGGCTGTACCTGAAGTCCGGTGAATATCCGGCCAGCTGTACCAGCAAAACCTGCTGTTAGTGTTTCTGGCAGGCTCAGCTGAAGAAAGCTCGAACGAGCAACAGTGGGAAGACTCGTGAATAATGTCATATTTTCCTTCTGCATCTCCTTGTCTCCTTTCCATTCCCCATCCACCTTCCTTGGAGAAATGTGAATCCACATTTTGGGAACGCTGCAAGTAAAGTACCATCTTTTATCCTATTTTTATCTTAAGAAGTGGAAAAGAATAAGGAAGCAGGTTACAGATATTCATTGCTTTCGTATTTGGAGTTCTTGTGTATTTCTGTAGAGTAAGTGACGATATTTATTGCTTTTCCTTTATAGAAGTCTGGGAATATCGTACCATTGCAGATTAACCCTTCTCAGCACAATTTATCTCTGTGGTTCCCAACACTGTAAAATGCATGAATGATGTTACTGTTTATTACGTTAAAAACAGCCTTAGAAGAAAAGACAGCAAGTCAGTTTTGATGCAGCATTTCTGTTTGTAACTGAGCTTTTGTGTGGATAACAGCCTAAAAGTGCACCCATGTAATTTTACTCAACTTTTCAAACGTCTGAAATTCAGCTGGTATTTTACGAATTTTCAGAAGTGTAATTTGATAAAGTCTGGATTGTAGTGAAAACTTTTTTCCCAAAAATATATGTACTAAGGTTTTATCATACCCAGAAGTGTTGTTAAAAACTGAACCAAACGATCCTTTGTATCGTATTTAGCTCTGGAACCTGAGGAAAATGTCTTTTTAGACACTCCGGAAAGACAATACACGCTTCATTTTCCCCCAAACAGGTCACATATCTTCACTTTACTGTACGCTGGCTGTGAACGCAAGCTGTGCCCAAGTACTTTTTCACAGAGAACTCTCACCTTGATTGCTTCATGTGAATTAAAGAATTTAGAGTTTTGCTTATTTTGATAGTTTACTTCTATGGAGTAAGGCAAAAATGCAGTTTCCAATCTCTGTGGCCACTGGGCAATTTTCTGTGCAGAATATCCCTGCACGGAAGAGCTGCCGAAGGCTGTTCCCTGAACTAGAAAGGCTTCATTCTCAGCCCTTAAGCTCTTGTTTCACGCGGGTCTAATTGCACTGCTATTGAGGTAATTGTTTCTGACTTGTCCCAAGGTGCTGGGGAAATCCAGCCTTTCAGTTTTAAGCTAGAGTAGACAGAGGGAAATATCTCATGCTGGATGCCTTCGACTGCAATCAGCAGTACCTAAAGCTGCTGTACTACTGCTTTTGATGTTGCACTACAGAAGATGTCCTCTGAGGGGGTTCGGTAGGAGAACAGGGACTCCAGAGTAGAAGGTGGAGTATCTCTGAGTCGCTTGTGTGTGTTTTTGTCTCCTAACAAGTGACACGGTAAGCCAGCCCTGGATGTTTGCCTGCTTGCTGAACTAATTGAAAGGTATGCCTATGCCGTGGTCATGGCTGTGACTGCAGCTCAGGTGGATGGACCCCAGGTAGGTGAGGTACACTGGTGGGACGAGACATAACTCTTCTGGACTCAGCAGGCACTTCAACATGTCCAGGAAAGGCACGGGTGAGGATAGAGAGCCTGCACTAACTGTTGTGGTACTCAATCGTACTGGAAGGGAGCTACTTTATGGTAGGTGCACTGTAAGCACAGCAGTGAGCAGTGTTATAACCGTACTGTGAGCTCTCCTTGCTGTCCTGGACTTCCTTGACTCTAGTTTCCATGAGCTTTGAATGTGTCAGCTGAGTTGCTCTTGATTTTTTTTTCTGATCTCCTTCAGACAGTTAAAGAGATTTCCCCCGTGGCTGGGGTAAATGCCAAGCTGTGGGCAGCAATAGTTCATAAGCCTTTCAAGAACATTGGCACCACTCTTTAAAATATCTGTAAGTTATGTCAAGAGCATTTTTTCGGAATCGGAGACAATCCCTATACAGTGCTTAAGTAGATTACACACACCGTGTAGTGATGTTGCTGTTACAGCTTTTCTATTCTTAGTTAAGAAGGTCCCTGAGGATGTAAGCACGGGTTTTCCTCATTTATCAGCTTCGGGAAAGAACATGAAATGGTTATTCTTTTGCTTACGTATGATCAAAAAGTCTTTTACAGAGGTGTGATTCCAGATCACATATTCAGAATTTCATCAAGGCTGCTGCTCTACTGCCCACATAGGGGTAACTATTTAACATACCCACTTACATTCCACGCACCTCAGAGATAATGCAATAATAAAAATAACCAAAGCAAATAACCAAAAATGGTTATTGCTCTCCCCTTGTTTCAGGATAGTACATGCTTTA
This sequence comes from Sagittarius serpentarius, assembly GCA_034782735.1. Taxonomy (NCBI): domain Eukaryota; kingdom Metazoa; phylum Chordata; class Aves; order Accipitriformes; family Sagittariidae; genus Sagittarius; species Sagittarius serpentarius. The sequence continues at coordinate 6,367,679 of JAVKLA010000061.1, forward strand.
GGTGATATTTGTGCATGTCTATAAGGGACCAGCTCAGTGAGCTACCACCACCTGCTTCTGCAGATGAGCTGTAGAGCTTATATGTGTGTTTGTGGTTAATGCTAATGTTTCTATTAAGTCCCAGAAATGTGCCAATTATTTCAGTTTTGTTTAAACGTTCCTTATCAGTACTAAAATGACTTTTACAGACTACAGCATGAACAAAGATGTAACTTTCATGTTAAAATTCTGAAGGCCACTGGGATCTTCGAGAAGAAAGAGCAGTCACCTCTGAAGTCACTGCTGAAGATTACGTCCTGGGAACAAGTGCTGGAAGCTGGTCACCGCCCGGGCTCTCGGAGGTGATGTACAGTAGAAAGTCTTTTAAAGCACAAGCACTTTGCTCTACCTGTGAAATTAATGATCTTGTTTAAACTAGGGTTTCATTCCTATATATTGGTTGTTTCTGTGCCTTGATTCCTCTATGTAACTGCAAAGTTTTGGTTGCTTTCTTCTGTTCAGCCTGCAATTTACCTGTCTTCATAGAGAGCGTTATGCCAGGAACCTGCAGTTTCTGGTGCCAGGATGGTAATCCACAGAAGGAAAAGGCCTTTTAGGTCACTCAGGATATCTTCCAAAAATGCCCTTGAAATCTAATTTCTTTCTTCCTTAGGAGCTTTAGGAGTCGCCAGTAGCGAACTGGAATAAGGTATGCCTTAAGATATGTAAGTGTGAACCTGTTCCATGAGTAACTGTTGCAATGTTCGTAATGTGTAAGTCACAGTAAGAATTATTGTACATTTGGGAGAGATAAACATATTTCCAATAATTTTGCTTAATGACTGTGCCCTTTTCTGGCTAATGCTCCCTGGATTTTAATGAAATAGCATGGGTTTGCCGCAGACACTTTTCCTAGGCAGTAAACAAAAGAGCATTGATGGAAACAAATTGCCAGACAGAAGGCTGACCTCAGAGCAAAATCTCTGCAAAGAGGAGGTAGGACATGGACTACTACTCTGCATTCTCAGAGACCTGCGGAAAGCAGATATGCAGATGATGATGTTCCCTCAGAAGACATTAGAAAACAAGAGGCCGACGTATCCTAAGGGATTAAGAACAATTGTCATAGCTATATCAGGGCATGCAACATAGCTGTGAGTCTCGAGAGAGCCCAGCCCATCTGTTGTAAATGTGCAACAGTCAGGAAGATGATAGGCAGCGTATGAACCAGACCTTGCAATATATCCCCGTGGGTGCTAATGACAAACCAGTCCAAATCTCTTGAGCTTCAGGACTTCTTTTCTTTTGCCTAATTTCAAGTGAAAAAGATAATTCTCATCCAAAAATCATGTGTTATAAAATTTTAATTGTTAAGTAAGTCCTGATAGGAAATACTTACTTGGAGCATTTTTCTTTGTTAATACGGTGTACTGCCCAGTCAAGCCTGTGATCCTACAGCTTAGGGCAGTGGTATCTCGACACACTGTGCAAGGCAGATCCATTCCCAAGGGATCTTTTACCTGAAAAACAAAACAGTAGAGCAGAAATAGAAAAAGCAAAATGACTTACCCAAGGCCATGAAGGTCTGCAGTAAAGCCACGAGTGGAGTGCAGATATTTTAATTCGTGGAACAGCTCCCAGCCACAGGATGTACCAACCTCCAGTCGCATTTAGAAGAGAGGACCTTTTAATCTCTCAGACGTACTGAGTTTAAATTTTGGGGAACTTTGCTTGTAGCTGGGGTGTGGGAAGACCTAGCACGTTGTGAGCAGTTGGTAGGAGCAGCTAAAGCACGTAGATAGGCTCAGATTATCGTGCCTGCTCTCTTCTTGTGGAAGCCAATAAAAGGATGCTGCAAACATTTGCATATTGAGACAAGATACATGGTCTCAGCTGTGCTCTTCTAGCAGTAAGATAGAAGAGTTAGAAGGTGGCAGGGTTTCCCTCTGTAGAAGCACAAGTTCTCCAGATGTTTCAAAATATTCCCTCACTACTTCAGTTCACAAAGTTTTACATTGGGTTTAGGTAGTGTTTTCAACGGGCCCTATGAAAATTAGGTATCTGCTGTTACTGGCTTTCAGAGGAGCCCATGGCTGTCTAGGCGAAACAGGTAGTAGCTACGTGGTCAGTACACTCACATAACCCACAGATTCTCCAGATCACTTCTGAAACTGGTTTAACTATGTCAGCCTTTCATTTTCCCCCTTTCTCAATGGTGATGTCTTCTGCCTCTAACAGCTATTTGGAAACCAGTTTACAGACGTGCCATCAAGCAGCATTCGCATGCATAACTGTTTGGCTCAGCACAATGCAGATGAGTGTAATGGTCTAATAATGCCGTGTGGCTGGAGGAGTGCGACGAGAGTCAGGGGTTACGAAACGATGCAGTTCTGCTCTGAGACCTCACCGAGAACGCTACTGGTGTTTTGAGCTCTGCAGGAGATAAAATATATTGCTGTATGTAAAGATATTCTGGGACCGGAGACGATACCTGTTTCATGAATAAAGGGTATGATGAGGCCGTTCTCCAGAGGCAAAACAAAATAACAGAATAAAGCCCGCTGATTAATTTAGATAGAATTGGGACATAGATTCGAGGGAACTGTGTATTGTTTTCATAAGGCACAAAGCAGCCAAGTGCATAAAGCGAAGGGACAGAGAACCTGAAACGAATGCTGGGAGGCAATCTGCTGGCTGTTGCAATGAGTGTGTCAATGAGCTGGCCATGCAAGGCAACACACAGTAAAGCCAGATGGAGGTTAATCCCTTGGAAAGAGTAAGAATACCAAAGTGAGGGAAGGAAATACCTCTTCATTGGTTCTCAGAAATGTGTCCGCGTTGTTATAAATTCACGTCAATGCATCTTTCCTGTGGAAGGAGAAACAGGCTCTGCGGAAACAAGAATACAGTTGTGATTTGTATGATGGTTGTGCTGAGAGGCCCTGATTCATGCTGAGCCTACGCCATTGCCAGACATGGGCATGGAGGGGGATAGGAAGTATTTCGTGCCACTGTCTTAAACATTTAATTTAGGCACTGCACATTCTCTGTGTGCTCAAAGAAGAGAAGTACCTGCTTGGGAAAGGACAGGAATGGCAGTTAAGAGTACCTAATTTCAGCTAAGGTTTGGCTAAATTAGGTCCTTGAATAAACCTAACGTACCTTAGTTAGAGACCTCTGTAGCCCCCCAAATAACTAATCAAGATAGCAGTACAACCAGAGGGCAAGAAAAACATAGACTTAAGAGCTGCCAGAGCAAAGAAATAACCAAGGTCTCATGACTTTCGTGAAGCTAATCTAAATCTTGCACTTGTCCTCCACCGAAAGCCAAACCTTTTTGGCTATATGCGTTTCTTTTGTAGTTTCTCTCTTGCATCTCTCAAGAATCAAACCAGGACCAGGGACCAGGGTAGAGGTCTGCCAAGACCAGGCTTCATCTCTGAATTGTGGATTTCTTACTACGGAGCATGACCAGCATTGCAGATCCAGTGGCTGGAAATAGTCTTTGCTCCTGAATTTTTTCACAGCTTAGGAGTTGAGACTTGATGTTTTCAAGTAAAAAGAGACATTTGTCTGAACTTCAGTATGTCATGAAACCAAGTTTTGCGCTGAGTTTTTTCTTCCCTGCGTTCTCCAGTCTGGACACTAACAGCTAGTGCAGAAATCTGATATTCGGGTGTTTTTACAAAACAAGCTTAAAGAAACTAGACCTCATTTGAATTTCTGTCATCACTAGCCCAAACCTTATCAATGCAGAAAGTTTAATCTGTAGCAGAAATAAGTTTGGCCTGTCATTTTGGCACTCTCTTGAAACAAGAAACCTATAGAAACTATTGCAAATGCAAAAACTTGACAGAAAAATCAATTGTAATTGTAGTCTTAAATCCTTGAATGAGCCTTAGATTTTTGAATTAAGGTTGCTTCTGCTAATTCATGTTGGTGGCAAATCATACATGCCACATTTTGTGGGAAGCCTAAGAAGTTTTCCAGGTCTGAGCAGTGAGAGGTTGCTCTGCCACAACTAATTACTTTGGGAAATTGTAAGTTACCTGATAATTTGGGAAGTCTCTGCTGAATGCATGAAATGAGAAGAAACAGCAAAGCAGCAAACCCAAATGATGTGTCTTCTCTCTGCGCTTCCATATCTGTCCAGACTGAAGAACTGCAATGAAATCAACCCCAGTGAAACTAAGTTTTCAGCAAGAATGGTGGCGTTTTCCCCATTAGGTGACTCTGAATCCTTCTTTTCAGTTTGTTCAAAGAAGGGACACCCGGGTTTTAAAAGGTACAGCTTAGTCTGTTTCTTCTAAGCAGATCAGTCAGAAGAAACCGCAACAGTCTGTTTAATGGAGAGGTGGGATTTTAATGATCCATTCTGATCAGCCTAGTATTCAGCAATTGTTCTGGCACATCCTTGCTGGTGTGGCCACCCCTCAGGGAGGCACAGCAACCTTGCTTGTGCTTGCTTGGCCGCTGTGGTGGACACCCTCTCAGCTACTTCTGCACAGGCTGCTTAGGAGAGGCAGCAAGCCAGGCTGCGAGTCTGCTGTGAGACCTTCCCTGCTCAGTGGCGGGCAAGACGGAGGCTCTGAGAAGAAGGAGGGAGCAGTAAAATGGATGATTTGCATTCTGGGTAAGTAAAATGGATTATGCTCATTTTAGGGACTAAAATTATATTTCACAGCTTGGATTTAGTGCTTGTATTTTGGGACACGGAGCTAAAAGGAGGCAGTCAGTATCAGGAGGAACGATGCTAGTCCAGTGTTAACACCCAGCAGGACCGCACACTTTACCTACGAAAAGTTCAGGCCAAGTGGTGACGGTGTTTGGGAACAGGGTGGCACCAGCTATATGGTGTTGGAAACAAAGCCATGATGCTTTGCGGTGTAAGGGAATGAGAGTTGAAGTTTTAGTAACATTAAACAACTTCTCAAGTGGTCTGTAGCCATTCTGCAAGTTGATGGGTCTGTTCTAGTCTGCGTGCATTATATACCTTTGTGTGTTCTAATGATACCCCGACAATCAGTGTGCCTGGGTTGGAAAGGGAGTCCTGGTTTGAATATTTATAGCACAGACAAATTACAGCTGAAATGAAGAAGCCCTTCAAGAAGTGGAGGGAACACGGAGACCTTCTGGCCTGCATAAGTAATGCTCCAGCACAAACGTGCCTGTCACTGCACATCCGTACTTGAATGGGGAAGAAAATTTGCTTTGACAGCTCAGGCACAGTAACTGGCAGCAACACGACATGTCGTGTAAATAGGCCAAGACAGATCTGTTCTGTAAGCTGATTAGGTTTTTGTACGTCCAAGTAATTATTAGTTATGAAGAAGGGTTACAAATATTCTTAACACCTTGAAGGCACCCCCAGGTCTGTTGTGGAGAAATGCACTTATGCAGCTGCTGCTTTCTTTATGGTAACAACGTTGGTTAATGCTTTCACTTCATCCTCGCTGTGTACCAATTACTGTGTAGGCACTGTGGGCAGCACTGGAGAGACAATTTGCCCCATAACGATGTGAAGCAGAGTCACGGCTTGCATGACAGCTCAGACGAGGCGAGCGTACGAGAGAGGAGCGCGGTTGAAGAAGGAGCCATCCTTTCTGTGTGGAGGTCGGGGAGTCACCTGGGGCTGCGTAGCCAGTCACGAGAGCTGGGCAGCTATGCTCAACGCAAACCTGGAAGCTTCTCTGTCTCATCTGGTCTGCCACAGCCATAAGCCTCAGATGAATTATGATTTTGCTGTTATATTTTTATATATATACACACATGGGTGTGGGTTTTTTTCATTCTTTCACCAAGAAAATACCAGTAAACTTGTGCTTCTGATGGAGTTCACACGTGGAGTTTAATCAGAATGAGACTTGAGAGTTCAGACTCATGGAGGGAGAAAGTAGGAAGGGCAAGAAAGCCAGCGATGGAGGCTGTCATTGCCTACAGCTGCAGCGTCTGGAGCTCACTCCTCATCTTTCCTTTATTTGCTATGGTATAAAGTGATCCCAGAGCAGGTATTAAAGATGAAGCTGAGCAGCTAAATAAAGTAATTGGCATTTCATATTTTAGCAAAGTAGGCTTGTATTGTTTGAAGTTGTGTGTATTTTCTAGTGTCTCTGACCTACCAGCCTTTGTAATTTGTCTTTTTGGGTGGGAAATTCATTTGTTTTCATGCAATTTTTCTATTGGGCCAGTTGCTGAGGCTCCAGTAAGGATGGGAGCATTGGGCAGGGAATGCTGATAAAAATCTGAAGGTTTTGAAACCAGAAGTCAGAGTCCTATCTTGTCTGACCTTCTGAATAATAGACTGCAAGTTCCAGCCAGTTTCCTACACAAAGTCTAAGAACCTGTGGTCGAATACTGTGCTTGCTAATTTAGAGACTCAATTGCTGATAAATCCACAATACCCATGAGTGGTCTACCCAATGTTTAGTTGCATGAAGGTTAGATTTTATTTTGAGTGTGAATGTGGCTGACCACTTTTCAGACATGGCATCTGGTTTTAATTTTCTGCTTTTGCTCAAATTTTCTAGTCTCAGATTATCTCCTCTCTAGGCTGATAATTATGGCTCATGAACAAGGTGTCTTCCTTTGAATATCTTCCTAGACTGAACTCTTTCAGTTTCTCATAAAAATAATGGATCGAAGAAACTAAGGAGTAGATGTATAATTAGCTCAGATGACTAAACAGTAGGAGTTACAGCATGTCAGGAGGTACTGGTACTGGCCCCAACAAGAAGGGACAAAAGTGAGCGGGCCACATTTTTTCACCATGTTCCTTGGTTTTTTTTGATTTGTCTGTGCTGGGAGGACTCTCAACTATTCACCTTACTTCAGTTCTCGTAACTCAGCTGGCGTGCTGGTCATCCATGGATGATATTCTCGTCCTACTACAGTGAGCACTGGCATAGTACAAGGAACTCTGAGGGATGTGTATAAGAGGTGAAGAATATAGGCAGGTGGGAGTATAAAACATGTTGTATTGTTTGCATTTTGTGTGTCGTCTTTCTTTAGCACAGCACCGTACCAGCAATATTATCTCAGCAGCAATAATTAATAATCCTTCATAATTCAACAGAAAGGGGGAGAGAGCTGTGAGAACTAAATAGATTCTAGCCCAACCGCCTCATGCAACTGGTGTTTTTTTGTTTGAGGATGTTTTTAATTTAACCTTTAGGTGAATCTCTTTTCCATACGCAATTATGTATATTTTCTTTGTTGTCTGCATTACCCTCATTTACGTCTCTACCATGTATCTTTAAATGCATGTTGGCCTGATTGGCCATTGCTGCTCATCTTTATGCATTTCACTCTCCTCATATGCTCATAGCTAGCACCCAAGTACGAAGAGAAAGGAGGAGAAGCCCTTAAGAAAAATTGCCAGCAAAGCAGCATGTCATGAAAATAAAGCTAGAGTCCCTAGACCTTTGTGTTTTGAAAATAAAATTAGTCAAAAGAAGACAACAGGACCATATCTAGCAGAGACATGATGGCCAAATATTTGTCTGTGGGTGATGGCGTCTGGGGAGGCCAAACCACAAGGTGTTTTACTTAGAGCAAGTGCTTCAGAAACAGTTCCCTTCTTGCCTGGAAAGGGGAACTAGGGTCTCTGGGGTCTTTGCGAGCTGAGCTGAGAACCAAGGGCTGCAACATGTGCTGGTGGCACGCTCCGCTGTCAGAGCTGGCCGTGCCAACATCCCTGTACCACAGAACCACCAGTGGTTTCTTCACATCAGCAATAAATAGATTTGGCCGTGAAATACGTGCACTTAGGCTACAATTTTTTCGTCTGTACAGTATACTAGGGAAGCACTTTTCAACTGGCAAGGTCTGCCCCTGCTGAGGCACTACCTGCTGAATAAAAAATGAGCCCTTACGCCTCTGTGCTGGAAGCCTTGAAGAATAATGAGGATTGGAAGGATTCTGGTTTGACTGCAGTGAGGCGTAGCCTAGATCCTCTTGGCTTTTCAGCCCCCAGTTTGTCCTGTGCTCATAGCAAGGCACAGTAAGTAAGTATGCAGTCAAGGGACTCCGCAAAGGTGGATGAAGTGGAGGAGGTTGATAGTTACAGTTCTCATTGGCTGCTAACTACAATCGCCTTTCTTTCCCCCCTTCCACATCTATAAAACAACTTCTTTAGGAGCAATCATGGACTTTGAATTTCATTACTGCTGACACATTTTGTAATAGCTCCCGACACTACTTTCTCAACTGATAATTTAGTTAAGCTCTCTGCTGCACATGCTAATGCTTCAGTGTGGAGGCAGTGGAAAATTATCTAATAAAACGTAACGCCGCTTTCATTTCATGGCTGTTATTGTCGAATATTAGTCATTGCTGAGAATCATTCCTTGAGAAGTTCTTTTTTATCATCTGTATGTATTTGGCTATCACCTCTTTGAAATGCAGCAGCATCTTGGGTGGTAAACGAAGGTAGCTTTCATTTTATTTAGCTGTGCATCCTGAAAGCAGGTGTGATCTTAACAAACAGGAGTTATTGTCATTTCTGTGTCTTCTGTGGTAGTTCAGCATAAAAGATGAAGTTCTAGTTGAAGTCTCATGGATGAACATCAGGACTGAAAAATTTACAAGTGGTTCTGTCATCAATGAAGCTTGTTTCTCACCAAAAACATATGTGCTTGATTCAGTCAAAGTTAAGAAACTTTTTCTTGCTGTTGGGTCAGAAATACCCTTTGCTTCCTATCTATATGAATTTATAAGAGCTGGGAAGAATACACCCAGATCTTGCAAAGCTTTCTATACATGTGTGTATATACAGATACAGACTCAGGTGGTTCTTCTGCCTGTTCATATGAACAAAACTCTATATATAAACATTGAAAAGATTTTTCAAGACAAATAATGTTTCCATTGTGGCTTGAAAAGCCTGAGTCTTGTTTAGTTTCTCCTTATATTAAGTGAAGACGTGCTATTAATGTTACTTTGGTGAAAATCAATGCATTCCTGCTTCTGGTGTCCTATTGAAAAGGATGTGCCTGTCTCATACAGCCATGCTGCTCTCTCAGAGTAGAAAAACACTGTGTTTTCTGTTAGAGTCTAGATCTATGAAAATAAGAACCCTCAAACAGTTTTTAATACTAGGGAGATGTTTCATGGTATGTCCTGCTTTGCCACATTTTTTTCTTATAAACTTTTCCGAAGGCTACATTTTCCAGCCAGACAAAATCAAATTGCTGTATGCTTGTTGTTGAGATATACTCCACCCAAATCACACCCAGCAGGCAGCACTACTTATATTATTTCTTTTCTACAGTTTGGATAACTTCTAAGCTGTTTGGAACGTGCTATGGGCTGATCTGTGCGATGGTGCTGTCAGCTGCATTTTGCATGGCTTTGACCGGCTGGACCAACACTAGTTCACCAGGAGAGATAAGGAGCTCTGGAACATGAGGAGCTCGAGGAACTTCTCGAGCATCAGGAACATCCACATTCAGGTTAAGTGTGTTGGAAGGGACCGTGCTTACAATCTTACGGATCAAAATGTCAGTCCTGAAGGAGAAAGCGCCATTCGTCATTCGTTTGTACGGTTTGATATTCACATCTTAGTAAAGGTTAATTCCATTTGTGCTTTTGTGCAAAACCCATGCTACATGGGTCTTCCTAAGGAAGTGTTTACTGTAACGGCGCTCCGTCACGTCAGAAAGCCAGGCCAGCCTGCCTTTATCATAGCTTTTCATTATGCTTTCCCTCAGGAGCACTACCAATATAAACATGGAAACTCTTCGTTTGCTGTCTATTGTGTGGGCAACTTGAGTAAGCTCCCACTGTGGGTGACTGGGAAAGATGTTTTCTTACCCTTACAGCATCCCTTACGCCTCTCTGTGAAGGGGAATGTCTTCTCTATGTAAATGAGGAGTCCCTGGACCTTCAGTGGTCTTCCTGAGAAGGTAACAAACTTAACTAAAAATGAGAAGAGATCTCTCGTTATTTCCAAGGTCATTCCCACTCCAACTTTAAACATAAATTATTTGCTAAATGGAAAAAGAGCTTCCAAAGAAGCATCCCTGACTCCTGAACCAGAATTTTCTCCGTCTGACAGAAACTGGTCCTCCTCAAACTTCTTATCCAAGATGTATTGTCACTTCATGAGTCAGGTAGCAAACCTGATGTAAGAAAACCAAATCTCCTATCACTCAATTTCAGTTAATTTCTATTTGGAGTAAGATGTGTGGGAAGAAGTAATCTCTTTTATTGTCACATTTAGAAAGAACAGGCAAACTTCTGGGTGCACAAGTGTTTCTCAGGGGACAACGTAACTTGCAGGAGAGCTGTGCCCGCCTGCCAAAATGATTTCTCTTCCCCCTTGCAGCCGTTCGGAGATCTCCTTGCGTTGTGAGGGTGGCTGAGTGCCTGAGCGTGTTTTCAGCAGGGCTGCACCCAGTGACCCCAGATCAGCGGCGATGCTGCTGATGTTCAAAGACTTGTCTCCCCGCTTCCTTCCCCGCCTCCACCTGGGGCAGTGCAGTCGTTTTCCTCTAGTGAGCCCAGCTCTGGCTTTCACCTCTTTTAGTTAACCTTTGTCCCCTTCGTGCTTCACGGAGTTGAGTTCAGTGGAAGTTACCCAATGAAACCTTGAGAAATTAATTTCTGCTCAGACTGAATCAAAGGTTCGACATCTTTTGGGTTAGGCTGGTTTCCGTGCCTGAGATCTTGCTTCTCCCTTGTGCTGTGCAGGGTGCTGCAGGCCCGTTAGCTTGCCTGCTGGAGATCCTTGCTTCCCAGCAGGCACTCGGGACATCTTGTGGTGGTGTGGGATCCCTCGGGATAAGCAGAGATCTGTAAATGTGGAATCTGATTACTGCAGTATTATTTTAAAGGTCAGCCTGCCATATTTGCACAACAGGGTTGAGAGTGACTGTCTGCCTCAGATGATTTATGTGGACCAGGATTGTGTCCAAATATTCGTAGTGCTGATTAAATAAGGCTGGGGAAATTATTCTATCTCTGCAAATATTGAACCTCCTATTATATTTATAATCCTATAATAAAAGGAAAATGTAGTAGGAAAAATGGGCACATCTTCAATGTTATAGACTTACAGGAGTTTTTAACAATTTCAAAGAGAAAACCCACCCTCGTGGAGTCAGACACCTGGAGGGGTAAAGCCAGCCTCTCTTTTCTGGCCGACGTAGCACAAACACAAATAACCTAAAAATTTAAAATTCAGGCAGCTGAACTATAACCCAACACAAATCAACAACAAAACAGTTAGAAGGATTTGGTTTCTTCAAAAGCCAAAAGCATTCCCCGGTTTTTTTTTTGGTTGGAGGGGGAGAGAAAAGGAGGGAGGATCCTCACAGAGGGTTTAAAAAAACATAAGAGAGTTAAAGAGCACCATGTGGGATTTTCAAAGGGGCTGTGGGCACTTATCTGCCTCAGAAATACATTTTCAACAATGAGTATCGGGGTCAGATGATTTATATAGGCCCAAAATGCCATTAACACAGGTATTACGTATTGCAAAATTCCCTTCATAGATATAGATCAGCAAACTAAAAGACCAGTAAGTAGTCAACAGACCTTAGAAAAAGGGCAAGTATTAAACTCATCCGTCACTAACTAGCACATCTGTAGCAAATCCACAGAAATTTAAAAGAAAAAAAAGAGGGAGGGGGAAGATAAACATTTTTATCATCTCGTACTTGTTCCTCATTTATTACTGCGTGTGTGAAGGGCGAGTATCAGTATCACAGCTGGGAGCTGAGATATGACAAAGCAAAGGGCAACCTTTTCCTCTTTTTGAAATGGATCTGAGGCTTGTCCGGGACGCCGGGAGGTGCCTGGCGCTGCAGCCTGCTCCACGCAGCCCCGCGGTGCTGCGGCAGGGAGCAGGTGGGTCGAACTCTACCCCTTGCTGTGCATTCACAAGGTCTCTACTCATTTTGAGGTCTGTCAGCGTTATGGCAGAGGGTTTCGTCTTCTCTGAATTATTTTGTACCACGCATCCTCAACAGCATCCATCTCTCAGAAGCAGAAGCAGAGTTACCACCGGCAGCTCTTGACGTTCATTACCCTGCATACCGCATACCACACACCAGCACAGGGACAGAGAGCACAGCGGCTTAACTCTGCCGAGGGGAGAACCATCACAGAATACCTCACCGGGACGCAGATTCCTCCCAGATGAAAGCCTTACTCCTGCCGTTGGCTCCATGGAGGTGCTGCTGTCATCCGAGCTTAATGGTCTTTCCCAGCGCCTGGTGTTATATTTGCTGCTGGATCCAAATTGTCCAGGTCCAAACAGCAAGAGGCCAAAGGCTGTCGGGACTGGAAGGGAAGAAGGATGCCAATGGATTGCAGGTGGACAAGAGTGGCTGCAGAAGAGGCTCCGTGCTCGTGCAGGTAACTGCTGCAGGGGCTTGGGCTCTGCCTTGTGCCACCTGCGCGTGGAGGAGGTGGCTGCCCTGAGACAGAGAGGACTAAGTGAAGATTTGTGCAACAGCCCCAAATGTCATTTCATTAATCTGCCCTCTTATAAAATCCAGTGCAACACATTTGGCTCTGGGTATTTCTTCACAGACGTAATCTTTGCCTCTGTAATAATGTCGCCTTTCTTGCTTACAACGAGACCTCTCTTTATCAGGACTTCATCATTTGTTCGTTTCCTTCACTAAGCATCCCCTCATAAGTATGGCAGCATATTGCAAAGTGTTCTTTTAAATAATCAGACCTATAGCCATCCCGGTAAATGAACTAAGAGTGCTTTATGGTGCAAATCATTGTGTTTTTCCAATTACTTTGTAATTCACAAGGTTCAGTAGCTCACAATGGCTCTCCCAGCCATTACTGCAAATTTGCACAGTTCCGCTGTAGGTAAAATTACAGGATAGAAAACTCCAGCAAGAAAAGTAGCTACTTCACTTTCTCCCAAGCCTTCCTTCCCCTCGACTTTCTTCTGCCTCTCTGAAGGGTCTGTGTGCTCTTTGTTCTGCTCTGGCTACGAGGAAGGAGTTTTTGCGTACTGCTGTTTGGTACTTAAGAGAGCTTGACGGAAAACCAAAGTGAGACGGGACTTGAAATGCCTCCTTTCTGATCGCTGACAGTCCTTCTCAGCTACTAGGAGAAACAGCCCCGCAGCTTCTTATGGGTCTTCAAGCAACAGCTGTCTTTAGTGCCGCAGTCTCCAGCGGGAGAGGAGCCTGGCATCCCTGCGTCTGTCCCGTGCTGTATTTATCAGAGGGAAGCTGGGATAACATGCTGCAATCCTTTCTGGGAAATGTGAACACCTCAGAAAAACAAGAAGGCTGTTCATCTTTTTTATTCTTTTTTCTCTATGCTCTCTGTTGCTTCTTCCCCCCCCTCCCCCCTTCTCTCTTTCCAGTCCCCTCCTCTGAGCAGGGTGTGCTGAGAACAGGCTGCCTGAACCCCTCCTGCTGCTCCCCCACGGCTTCTCACAACAAGAAGCAGCAGCCCTGCGGTGCGATCATCAGGAGCCACTTTATTTGCCAGAGGCAGATTACCATGGCGTAGCAAGGGAGCAAACGTTTATTCGGAGGAACAGACAGTAAACAACAACTTTTACAAACCAGCTCAGGCTTGCTGATTCCTAAAGAAAAAGAGGTGAAACCCCACGAGACCTCTTTCTATGCTCCAAACAGAGTGGACTTTCAAGAGCTCATGTCCAAAGTACAGATCTGAACTTTGCTTGTCTAGACCCTGTGTGTGTCTGTCCATCCCTCCTCATCCCTCCTAAGAGCTTCTGACACTGTCAGCCAATTTCAACAATATTTGATAGAGGGATAGGGGCTCAAAGCTACGGTTCCTTTAAGATTCACAGCAATAAATGGACAATGGAATCTCTCCTCCTGCCCAAGGTGAGGAAAAGAGGGCGTAGAGCCAGTTCTCATTTGGTGCCGGAGAATGCATCAAGGCATGGAGAAAGCTTCCACTGAAGTTTGTAGCTTCCCAGACCTCGGGGAATTTGGTAGAGATCCAGATATGGATGACAGGGCTGCTTTTTATTCTAGTTGTTATGCAGATTTCAAAACCACGGTGCGATGTCCAAATGAAATTAATACAACTTGCCAGGAGGCTTTACTGGCCTCTGCAGGAGATCCATGGAAGTAATGGATGGGAAAAAGAGGGGGTCAGCTCACTAGCAAGAAGAGAGACTTTGAGTGGGAGTCAGGGCAGCAGCGAGGGAAACGCTGGAATATGGCAGTGAGACATTTAAAATTGATAAAAGAGAAGACTTGTGAATGGGGTCAAAGTGAAAATGGCTCAAAGCAGGGATCTGAGGTGGAGCAGGGTATTTATGTAGCAGTGCAAACAGATGCTGAGACCATGGCTAAGAAAAAAATGCCAAAGTTTTCTCAAGGTTCAGAGTAATTAGATCCAAGGCAATGGCCAGGCAATAGCATTTTAATCTGTAGGAAATGCTGATGTCTGTTCCCACCCTGAGCTGGGAGGAACAGGTCCAAAAGTTAAATGCTGGAGAGGAAAGCCCCTGCCAAGCCTCCACGTGGGCACAGCAGATTGGATGTGTCCTGCTGGAAACAGCACGCTGGAGGCCAGGAAGGAGATGCCAGAAGAGAATGGGAATATTTTTTCTTTTTCTGGTTTGTCACCACATTTTTCAGAAAGAACCAGGGGGAAAGGCACCGCAGAAAATCCTCAGAGGAAGTTGGAAAAGCATTTAATGTTTCCAAAATTTGAAAAAAAAAGAAGAATGTATGAGATGAAAACTGACCTATTTCACCCACTTGCATCTTGCCATGCCTAGAGTTTACAAAATCTTATCTAAGAGAGTGGTTCTTACTTGATTGTTTCTAGTCCTGTTCACTAACAAAGAGTAAACATTTACAGACTTGGTCTGGAAACTTAACCAAAAATTGCTGATGAACCAGAATAAAAATGGGGGAAGCTGAGTAAACATAAAACAACTGTGTTAAGTGTCTGACTCTGGAGGGCCATAAAATCTACTCTGGAAAGCTCTGCTGTAAGTTGAGGCATCAGGGTAGCTTTAAGTAACTCAGCTTATTTTACAGGTGTTTTAAAGCAATCTTGAAAAGAACAGAAGGATTGCTGAAATCGCTAAAAATCCCTAGGACATAATGCACTGACTATCTCCTCTGCCAACTTAGGAACATACCATTAACATTACAGCACTAAGCTGCTTTCCAGCCTAAAGGAGAGAAGGTACAGGTTGATCCATGGCTGATAACACAAGAGCAAGCTGGCTGCGGGTCTCCAGAGAAGTCTGTCTGAGGTGTGGGGTAAGGAAGGGCTCTGTAGCCTCTGTCTTTTATATATACAGAAACATGAAATTCTGAGCAAAGAATGAAGCTCACATGATAACCTTTTCTTCTTCTCTCTTAGGTTTTCTTTTCTCATTCATTCCTCACTCCTTAGAGAGAGATACGTGTATTTACTAGAAAAACTCTGTCCCTTAATCAGAAGAGCTCAGCTAGTGATAGTAGATGTGATAGCTGTACTCATGATGGTTTACTACAGGCTCACTGATAATGAAATGTTTCTATAATAATAATGATTAGAGGCACTGAATCTCTTTTTGTTGTAGTAACCTCTAACAGTTACATGTTACAGGATATGAACAATTGTTCATACTACGTGAAGCTGAGTTTGAATACCTTTTTTGGTGAACCACATTTATTTTAAGATAATACTGTTTTTCACTCAGCAGTTCCTCTGATTATCTTCAACATATGCTGCATACTGTCATCTCAAAAGGTTAAATCCTAACTTCTACTTAGTCTTCCCTCAGGGGATGTCAGCATTGAGATGCAATGTCCGTTCCCGAACAAGCTGTTTAAATCCCTCTGCATACTTGGAATATGTATCATTATTACGGGTTTCCAAAGGTGAGATCCCTGAAATGTGAAGGTATTTCTAGGGTTAGGCTTGTCTGAAAGGCAGAGGTTATCCTTGCTGGGTGTCATCTCAGTCTCTACCTCACTATAACACATTGCAAGCAGAATTTTCAGGGCTTCCTAAAGAAATTCAGCTGCCTGCTAATTGTAATTCTAATTCATTTGAACAGCTTTCCTGACAGATTCAAGTGCTGTACAGACATCGGGTAACTCACATGTGCGTGCGTAGGGCTGCATGTAACGGCTAAGCGGGTGTCGTTGTCCAAGAGGAATCACGATGCATCCCTTTGGCGGCACAGCCCATCTCCTGTACAGTTTGCTGTCTCGAAACAGCACGTGGAGGTGAAGAGGATGCATAAATACATCATACAATTACATCCATCGCCGAAAAGGAATTTAAGCGTGATTGTAGTGTCTCTAAGATGAGGGTGAAACTGCTATTGAAAAGATGGTCCGGTTATCATCAGTGTGTTGGTTGTAGCAGTATTTGGTTACAAGGAAATCAAAAGATGCTGCCTCTTGAACATAACCCTATATCTAGTCTTATCACAATTACTCTCTAAATTAAGGCTTTCAGATCTGGTGCAATCTTTCTGTTTTCTTCCTAAATGAAAGCCTTGAGATAAAAAAAAATTATCCTGATGTGGAAAATGTACCATACTGTTCAAACCATTCCTTACCCTTTCAGTAAAAGGTGATTTACAGAACATAGCATATTCTTTCTGTTCTTCATTTTGTCACTGCCAGGCAGGTAATAGAAATGTTCTGGGACAGTCGTGGTGCTTCTGGAGATGACGTATGAGAAAGGGAGTGAGCAGATCGATTCCTTCACGCCAGATCTACTCTTCAGGACCAAGAGGCAGAAATAAACTGTCTGGTGAAGGGTACTCGCCAGAAAGGCTATTTGAAAGTATCTACTGCTCAGTGTTAAGCATATCAGCCAAAAATAGGTGTTTTCTGTTTGGTCTGGAAGAGGGAGAATGACTGTACCACACTGTCCTGTGTTTGCAGGTTTGTATCTGTTCAGGGCCAAAGTGACATGAGCACAAACTATGCCAGGTTTGTTTTTATGAGTTATGTGGGCACAGGCAGTTCTTTGGTGAAATAACTGCTCTTCAGCTATTTGTCTCACATCTCGTTTTCAAATTTTCCCTGTTCTTCCAGGAAATCACTGCTGGAGTGCATATGAGGAGGGCCTAGCTTCTAGTTATGAGGTAGCCTGTAACAGTTTAGATTAAAGAGCCTTTGCATGTGCTCTCTTTTAAGCATTAAAGAGACCAACTCCAGAGCTGGGCAGTGACAGGTAAGGAGGATACGGGACATCTTAACTCTCTAAGATCAAGGCAGTTGATGTAGTGCTGGAAAAGTGTTCCCAGGTGTCTGTCCAAGGAAGAAAACCTGCCAGTGTGGCTGTTCCCCACTCCTGTGCGTACAGCACAGAGCCACCGTGCAGCCCTTAACTCGTTAACTGGCCACCGATCATCAAGGCAAGATTCCCAGACAGCTCTGTGTTTCAGGATTGTTGATGGTGTCTAGAAACACACTTCTTGTCCGAAAAGCTGGGCGTAAAACCAAGTCCCACATGGTTAAAGGTGGCTTAGGAAGCTTCTTCACTTGATGGTAGGATGCCCTGGGCAGTCATCTGGCCCAGGCTGCGCTCCTGCCCAGTGCACGCCAGCCAGAGCTGGGCAGCTACGTGCAGGACGGTTCCCTTGCTGAGCCAAGCTGTGTTCTCTAGCCCTGCGTAACACCATTAAGACCCAGAAGGCAGTACTAGTTGCTCTGAGAACAACATTTGGATTAGTATAAGCTAAGAAAAGCAAACAACATGCTTGCACCAGCTCCCATCAGAGCTGGGAAGAGTTTTATTCTTACAGGACTTTGTGGATGGATGTGCTCCGCCGCTGCTTGGCAAATTCTAGATTGCTCTGTACCTCAGTCTCCCTGTAGGTAACTAGGCCTGGTCTCCTTTGTGATCTCTGGGTGAGCCTTTGATTACCCTCAGGTCCCGCCAGGTTGCTCCGCAGCTGAGTCCGCGGCCTGCTGACGCCGGTGCTCTGCTCCGACGGGGGCCGTTCAGCCCGCCGGTGACTGACGCTGCTCTGCCTGATGGTGCTCCCCGTGCAGCCGTGCTCTCGGAAAGCAAGGTCAGCCCCCACCAGGGAAGCTACAGCTGTTTTTCGGCTTTGATTCATTTATTGCCTTGGGGGTACATCCAGCTTGGGGTGATAACAGATCCATTAAACACTGAGGTGCCGCATAAGGCAAGAGAACGGTTGTGTTTTGTGCCTGTATGTGTTTGCATAAGCGGGGAGATGTATAGTGGAGGGGCTGCAGGCTGCTTAGGTAAAGAGCAGGTGTGTGAAGGCAGCCTGCACTCCTGGAAATTTCTGAGCTTTAAATCAAAATACTGTTGCTGCGTATGGCATTGAGTACTCTGTCATAACATCTGTGGCCTCACGGCTATCCTCTCCCCGGTGTGTGCATTCTTTGTTAAATTTGATTCGTGTTTATCTTCACACCAATTAATGCTGCTCTGACAACTTATGTGGGTATGTAAGGAAACGAGGATGCATAAAGAGGAATGGGGCCCACATACATAATTATACAGTTATGTATTTTTTTCTCAGGTTCCAAACTCTTTTGCCTCCACACGTGCTCGGGAATGTTTTCAGCTGGTGTAAACTGTCATCGCTCCTTTGACTTTACTGGGGCTATGAGAGTTTCTACTGGTGAAGTGTCTGCCCCATGGCATTTTACATCACAGTTTAATTCTTTTATATTAAGCCTAGTTAAACAGACTGATTTTCAAAACTACCAAGACAATTTACAAACCCAAGTTTGTCTGAGAGTGGTTGAGTCTGAGGGATCTCGGCACCTAGGGACCAGCGGGTCCTGAGGTAGGTGGAGATGCGGGTGGGTGGTTAACCCAGATGGTGGTGTTTCACCAGGAGCCCTGCCTGCTGTTAAAAATGCCCTGACAAGCCTCTATGTTTTTTTTCACAATTCCATAGTTTTGTAGACTTCACTCTGGGTTATTTTGGAAAAAGGCTGCTGAATATTTAAAGTTGTTTCAAAAACTGTACTCAGGACAGCCAAATATGCTACTATGAGACAGCTTGTTTGTAGAAGAGCAGCTAGGATCAGAAGAGGGTGTAAGAGTTGTCTCCGGAAAGGACACTGGAAGATGTAAGACAACAGTGGAAGAGGTTTGGAGAGGTTACAGGGAAGTGGAGTGACACAGCAGCTTCCTCTCGCCGCTGCCCTGCCCTGTGGACGGTGGTTCGTGCCTGCAGGCAGCTGCGCCCGTGCCTTCGAGTCGGTGCGCGCTCGTGCAGGACCCCAGGCGGGGGGTGAAACCGGGCAGCTCTGGCAACATGTGTACACCTTATTTACCAGACCCCGGGAGGTTTTACTGGGACTTGAGCATGGTCAACAGGTCGTGCTGTGTTTGGGATTATTGCTAGTTTTGTTGGCAAAGGAAAACCGTCGTGACAGTTTAGGTAATGCCTCGCAAGCCTCAAACTGTACATGAAATCTATGGTGAAAAGCGGTTCAGAATTCGGTGCTGGTGTATAGTCTGTGTCCTAGAAACTGTTAAACCTCTTTCATGTAGTGACAGGAGGTTAGCATATCTGCAGAGAGAGAGAAATTACAGGTGGTTTTGCAATAGATTGGTTGACGCAAAAAGCTAAAGGTCTTCTCTATACATTTTAAGCTGCTAAAGAAAAGTTAGAAGTTAGGAAATCTAATCTAAAAAGGCTGGAACAACTGTTTAATAGCCTGAAGGCAAGGGCCAAAATTCAACAGCTCCAGCATTATGACATTTCCAAAGAAGATGAGGAAAAAACAGATTCCCCAGTGCCAGCAAACGCTGGTGGAGGACAACAGAGCTTGCTACGTAGGAGCGTAAACCGTGTGCCTCGGCTACCAGAGGCATCGGGTCGTTTCACATACATCTGATGTGTCCAAAAAAGAGAAATGAGGAGACTTTCAGGTTTTAGTTCTAGTAAGAGCTAAGGAAATGTGTTTAGCTAATGCATCTCTGCTACAAAAACAGCCCCGATGCTGATTGCATCAGGAGTGGTGTCAATGAGTTGTGCATAATTATGACCTGTTAAAATAAGATCCAAAGCAGTATCTTTAATGTTTTCTGACCTATCCTGAGCTGTCTTCCTGGACTTCCCATCCCACCTATGCTTAGATATCGAATTCCACTGTTTTGTCAAGTTCTCAATTCACCCACTGTATAGAAATCAGATATTCAGTAAATCCTGACTCTTTGGGGCTTTTTTAAAATTTTGGTTTTACTTGTTATTTGGAGAGTTCCTACTCAATCAAATCTGTGTTAGCACCTGGGAAGGGAATGAGAATACTTCTGACTGTATACGTTTCACATAGCACCTGAGAGCTGGTACCACCCAAGGTTTCCCTCAAAACTGTGAACGAGGTTGGTATTGTACCTCCTGAGCAATCAGTGTATCTCAGTACAGTAAAGGAAGTCCTAACTTGTATTTGATAAGACATGAGCTTATTGCAGTACGAAATAAAATTTCATGAGGAGGGTGTGTGTTTTTTTCCTACTGAACTGGGTCACTTTTCCCTTGTCATGCATAATCCTTTATTATACCAGCAGAATTATTATACAGAGTGCATTTAATTTTCCACACATAATGAAGACAAGCACTCACAACAACTCTTGATGGCTCTTTGGAAATTAAATATTTAATTTTTTAATGCATACCTTTGTTCTCCGTTAGAAGATACAGAACTAATTATTCCCTGAGTATTGTAACAAAATTAAAGCAGCACAGTCACGGTGTACTTGTGAATGCATATGTAATTGCAACAGGGAGGGGAAAAATGGAAGTTTCATTAGGGAGAGGCAATGTTTTACAGAACTCCTGTGATAAAGGCGATCCTGTGTATAGGATGCATTCTTGCAAGAACCTAGGCACAGGTGGTTAGGTTTTGGGAACACCCACCCCATGGCTTAGAACAGGCTTTGCGAATGCTGCAATGAATATTTCCACCTGGATACAAATGAATTATCAAGGATGCAGAAGTAGACTTCCATTGAGATATTCTACACAAGTCATCACAGTACACACAGGTTTTGAAGCTTCTAGATCTCGGGGTGCTCTGTAAGCAAAATAGAGTGATATAGCTCACTGCATCTGCAGAAGTGTCTCATGAAATGCAAAATGAATGGTTGAAAGAAATACTCTTTACTAGAGGAAAAATGGGACTCCAGTGTGTGTCATAAATTTTGCCAACAGAATTTTAAACAGGCATACTGGTTATAGATTTCAAGCCCCCCTCTCAAGCAGCAACTAAATCTTCCTTCCTTTTCAGTAAAGGCATGCTAAAACAACTCCGTTCCAGCACTAACGCTGACATCCCGATTCCTGCTGTTGCTCTGACATGACTGGGGTGTTCTCAAGGTCATTGCAGTCAGTGAAAGCTCTTGTTGATGTCAATAGGGATTTGGGTTTTCCTTGTCCTTTATTAGTGTTGTAAAGAATGTAGAGTGTTGGTGTAAAAAAGCATGGCACCTGGGATCTTGCATGTATATACAGAAATCTTATGAGACATTTGCTCCTCTTCTCATGAAGACTCGCAGAAGATGTTACCAAAACTTCTAGGATCTGTTTTCAAAGGTAAGCAAAGACCTCAACGAGCTTGAGGAACAGGCTAACAAGAACCTCATGTCATTCAGCGAGGACAAATACAGCGAGTCCTGCCCCTGGGACACATCAGCAGCAAGGGCTGAGGACTGACAGGCTGGGGGAAGCGCTGCAGAAAGGACCTGAGGGTGCTGGTGGACCATTAGTTGAGTATGAGCGGTGTGTTTAAGGTGATGAAGCCCGACAGAATATTGGGCTGTTCGGGTAAGAGCGTAGCCAACAGATCAATCATTCCCCTCAACTCAGCACTTGTGAGGTTGCATCTCACAGTTGGAAAACTGTGGGTTTAGTGTACCCCAGTGCCAGAGAGAGGTCAACAAGCGGGCGCAAGTCCAGCAGAGGGTCAGCGGGGTGTTCAGGAGAGTGGAGCACATGGTTTATCAGGAGAGGCTACGAGTGCTGGGTTTGTTTAGCCTGGAGAAGGTAAGCTAAGGGAGCATCTAATTGCTGTCTTCCACTAATGAAAGGGGATTGTATAGAAGATGGAGTCAGACTCTCGGCAGCAGCATGCTGCAAAATGACGAGGCAGTGGTCATGCATTGCAGCAAGGGAAATTCCATCCTTTGATATACGGAATAAATTCATCAAAATAAGGGTTATGCAGCACTGGAACAGATTCCCTGGTGAGGCTATGGGCTTTCCATCCTTGAAATTTGTCAGAACTGAGCTGGCCAAGGCCCTCCGCAACCTCCCTTAGCATCGAAATTGTCCCTGCTTTGAGCAGGAGGCTGGACTGGAGGCTTTCAGAGGTCCCTTCTCACCTCAACAGCTCTCTGATTCTCTGATTTTATTCCAGAAAGTTGCTAGCACCTGTGAAATATGGTCCTACCATAAAAAAATGGCTGTTAGTATGGCACTCAATCCTTCAGTAAATATGTTTCATGTGGATATTTATAGTCAGTGAGAACAGAAAGTTCTTATTCCCATAAGCTCCATACAGCTGCCAGCGGAGATGGTGAAAGCCTTTCCTTCCTTCACCTACAGCATCGCTCTGTGGATGTTCATTGGCTCCAGCTCTGCAGGCCCTGTGGTATCTATGGATTTGTGTAAGTGTCTGAAAGGATCTAATTTAAAAAGAGAACTGTCTCTTCTAGGCATTGCTGGTATCTGTGGGTGAGTTTGGTTGGCTTTCAGATCGTGTGTTGATTTCAGGGACAGGAATAAAAAGAGGGGGGGGAAAAAAAGTTCCCCATCTGCTCATTCGGCTCCTTCTGTCATTATGGGAACACGTGTGCCTCGTGTGTTGGGGCCTCTCTGACAGCAATGTCAGGGTGGTTCTTCGGGCTCTGACCACGGGCAGACGTGGGGGTGAACTACAGACGTACCTTGTATCTGTGAGAACTCTTCCCTGATTATGCTTCTGGGTACAGAGCAGCAAGAAATTCTCGGGCTTGTTTGATTGCAATGGCGATGACTTTTTTCCCTGCCAGCATTTCTCTCCTAGCTATATTCTCTCTAATGAAATTGCCCATTCGGTGTTAGGTTTGTAATCTAGACTGAGTGCTATAGATTAACAGTTGTTGCTGCTTTATTATTGAAATGAGAGTCATGGGATCAATTTAACTGTTCCTTGCTTCATTATTTGCTTAAGACAACAGAGTCATCTCTGCAAATTCTATTGTTTTGTGAGTATTTTTAGCTTAATTATCATAGATATTAGCAACAATCAACAAAGATTTCCTAGGTGCATGCGCTTGCTCCTTGGAACACTAGTTTTTTATAGACTTGGTACTTTTAACTTGCCTTCCTTTTTGTAGTCAATCCAGTCTGCTCTCAGAAAAAAGCAAGCAAACAACCCCCAAAAACCCAATCCAACTTATTTTGCAAAACCATTAATGCTTTCCTAGTAGTTTATTTTAAGAATTAAAGGCATAGTGATCATTGTGCTTTCTGTTATACAGGTAGCTAAATATTCTGGCAATCGAGCCTGTGTAGGTACAATGGGGACTTCAGCTTTTTGGGGGGGGATTTATTTCAAATAGTTCAGAATAAATCAAAAGCTTCCTTTGAAGTGAGCTTTCAGTAAGGCCTGATTGATCCCGGGTTTACCTTTTTTTTTTTGCAAGGTATCATAAGCCAAAGACAGACATGTTGCACCCATGTCTGCACCCAGCTGCAGCTGCTTTGTGCCTTCCAGCCTGGCCGGGCAGCGAACACAGGTCCGTATCAGAGGTTAGTGCCTCCAATAAAGGCAGTTAGAGTTAGGTTCATATGACCTGAATTGAGATAAAAATCTAGCCTATAGTATTGCCAACGTAGTTTTTTTAAATCCTTCAGTATAATTTACTAGGTTCCTAAACCATAACCTCACGTTTCGCTGATATTTGAATTAGTACTCCCCAGCTGGCTTAGAGCCGGGGCAGCAGGTGCCAAGGCAAAGCTCTCATTGTCCACTGAATACACTGAATTTTGGATCCTGGCATGAATTCATTGGAAGTTTGCTGGACAACTTTATGCAGAATATGTAAACAAAAGTCTCTCTGATCAGTTGGAGCATAGCTGGATATCCCAGCAGAATAAAGAAATCAATCTGCAGTTTTGTTTATACTCCCTATCTTCCATTTAAAATGTAGGAGGAAAAAGGTCTTATTAACATTTCTTAAGAGTGCCAGTAAAAGCACTAGGCAGTTTCTTGCATTTGAAGTACCAAAAGAAGCAATTTTAATATCTAGTTTATTATAACATAAATGTGTTTGTCTTCCGATCGACATTTTACCAACCATTTAAATGATTTCTGTGTACTTTAAACATAATCACTGGAAACCTCTTAAACTCCTTTCAAACTGCACCCCCCACAGGATAATATTCTAAGAAAAAATTAAAAATTTTTAAGGTAGGCATAATTATCCTTACGTCACAGTCCTTCTTCTGGTACTTCATCCCCTCTTCCTCTTTTCTGCTTTTCCCCTCCCCTTCCTCCCAAAACACGTAAGACAGTAGGAAAGCAGGACTAATTTTATATCCACATATGCCACAGATGGCAGGCTAGTAAAAGGGGTAGAGAGAGCCATGAGGGCTCTATTTCAGCACTTCACCTCAAATCTCATAGGATTTACATGTGTTACTTAGGTGGTTAGGTGCTGTCCTGAATCCAGGCTTAAGTATTTTTGCCCAAGGATGCAAAAAAATATTAAAACTGAATACACAAATTTGGGTTCAATGCCACTTCCATTGGGGCGTACTCTGAATTGCTTTAGTTTTAATTCAGCTGTTCAAATTTTGGACACGTTTCTGTAAAGGTGACTTTTGCCATATGTCCTTATCAAATGAAGCCTTCCTGAATGAATTTTTGCTGTCCAAACAGATGTTAGCCATTGCAGGGGGAAAAAGCATGAGGTTTTTTTTTTTTTTTTTTTTAATGGTAATATGGAGTGATGCCAGATTGTATGCAAATGCCGAATAGTGCGGTTGATGGCTAAAATACATCAACCCAGAGCCAATCCTGGCTGTAACTGGTACCCATCAGATGAGCAGTATAAATGCTCCCAGGCAGGGACGTCACGGGGGCAGCGCCGGGAGAGGCGGTGATCTTCGCCCGGCCGGCCCTGCGGCGCTGCACGCAGCCTCCCTCTGCAAGCCTTCACCACCCGTCTGCACATTTCCCCATAATTTTGCCTGCAGTAGAGAGTCTTTCTTCTTGAAAATAAAAACAACCAAGATTTAACGAGGAGATTTAGCTTCCCTTTGATAAGACCGTGGCCGTAATAGAGTTTGCTTGCCTGCATAGCCCCAGCGGTGCGGACAGAAACTCCACTGTGTTTGCTTCTTTAGCGTTGTTTGACCAGCTAAAAATTCAAGCCAAGGATTGCTTGTATTGAAAGAATGCAAATTTTTTTTCCTCAATATTGGAACAAACAGCTATACACATATCTGTAGGTGGTATGGAAATGAGTGTTTGCTAGTGTGTAGCTGTGGGAAATAAATTGCTCCCAGACGATTTTTTTTTTTTTTTTTTTTTGCTATGCCAATCTAACATATCACAACTCTGAGAGAGGCTTAAGAAGACTTTTCAAGTAGAAGCTTCCAGTTAGACGCTGGTGTATGCACAAAATAACTGCAGACTAGAAAACTGAAAAAATGTGTATGTTAGTAAATACTGCCTCATCTGACAAGTGCCTCAGCAAGTTAATATTCACCCTACATGAAGGAGCTGCGCAATTCTACCTACCCATGTACAGAATGACTTCGTATCTCCCAAATCTTCTGCCAGTGAAATCCACAGGCTATTCAAATCTGATGAAAGGCTGTTCCTTTGCTGTGCTGGGCATGGATGTTGCCCCCCAGTGTTGCCCTGGAGCAGATTAGCAGAAACATTTAGTGTGTCTTCACTGTCCATCTCTCCTTTCTTCAGTCTTTTTGTTGCAGCTCTGACGCTCCTTCTGAAAATAAATGCCCTGCAAGATATTAACCTATCTTCCATCATCTGAAGACAGATTTTTCATCTAGACTCCGTGAGGCTGTCTAAAAGGAGCTCTGAAGGCTATGTGTGCTGGGGAGAGGGTGGCCCTCTTCGCACATCAGAGACTACTGGAGGAGATGCGTTTCAGGGCAGAACACCACAGCAGCGAGAATTGTTGGGACCAATACTAACTCATTCATACCTTGGTTGAATTTGCGTTGATTAAGGAGGTGATAGAAACCAAAGACTTTCTCTTACAGCCATAACTCAAACTATCACACTCGCTGACTTGGATAAAAATCTTTGCTTTTTGTAGTAAATGCTCCTGTGGAAGAGCCTGTCATTCAACTAGGAAATCCCTGTGTCACAGCTCTAACTTCAACCCGTGGTCTGAACTTAACTTAAAACAGGTATTTTCTGTACTGCCAATTTGATTTTACCTGCCGCAAGTACAGACCCTTCTAGAGTCCTTACTACAAATTCTTGTCAGCTTCTATCTTACAATGCCTGCCAGTAAAGTCAACAGTTTCCTCATGGTGGTGTTTTGAATACCACATTTTTATGCAGTACATAGATTAGAACTATACAATGTCACATGTTGATGCCACTATGTGATAATATTTAAACAGCATGGATCATTTTCCTTTTATGATAGGCCTCTGTGTATGGATTATGTGAACTGAAAAAGGGCCTGCAGCAAGAACCTGACAGGTAGTCACTGTCCCACCTAGCCAGAAATAAGAGGTGATTGTGCTGTTTTCACCCAGCAGAAGTCAAGCTCCCAGAAGGATCACACAAGCTGGGTGCTAACGCAACTGGGCCCACTGGAAGAATGGGCTAATTGGGAGAAAAGCAGAATTTGCCTCTTGTTAGCAATGCCTTACTGCAGACCCTCCTCCATTCTTATTTACAGTCTTCTCCGGATGTGTTGGGATGGCAGATTTTACATTTAACTACTTGATGGAGTAGGGGAAGATGACACCTGATGATGATTTGGGTGCAGGTGTAATGAGATTAATGGTATGGGACAGCTGGGGTGGAAAGCCAGGCACGATTGTTGTCCATTAGCCAAGCACGCCTCATCCCTGATGAGAGGGGCTATCGCATGGCTCCTACCAGAACCAAGGAAAACTCATCTGTCCTTTCAGTCCAGGTAGTTTGTGATGTGCTTTGGGCTTTTCTGAGGTTAGAAGAATGTTTATCACTGCTGTTTAGCTGAGGAATGTTTTACGAAGCAGTTGCCATCTGACTACTGTGTGAAGAGGGAGAAAACCAATTAACTTCTGGTAATAATATAATGACCACAATTTCAGGTCACAAGTTTTCAACCAAACCTTGATTCAGCTGAGGAAACCATTAAGGACTATTTCACATGGCAGTAACTCTAATTACAGCATCTCCAATATTCGAGTGAAGCCAATGGCTGTCCTCCTACTTTTCTCCCATAGCAGCGTTGTCACCAAGATGATCTCCGCTCTCTCAGCTTTCCTGCAGTGAGAACCCCTGTCCTCACCGATTCATAGACGGATCTGTGTTCTACGGGACAGAAGTTTTGCTCCTGTAAATTATCCATCCTAGGCCAGTGCCAATCACTACAGTCTCAAGGCTGCTTCTGCAAGGATAAACGACTTGGCCTTTGGTCTCATAAATACAACTGCTCACTGGAACTAGGTTATTATCCCGCAAAACCTTTCATCTCATTAATGAAGAGAGCATGAAGTATGTCAAATAGACAGTAACTGGTATAAGAAAGCTGGATACTGAAGCCTAGCCTGCTAGGGAACGTTCCAGCCTACTTTATTTTCAGAACTATCATCGTAACCAATATTTATGGATAGGTAGGCTTTTCCTAGTGTTTCTAAGGCTGAGGAGTAGGTGGCTGGTACAATCCTACCCGTTTGTTTTCAAAGAGTTATTCAGCATGGGCAGAGTGGGATGGCTTTCTCAAAGGGGTGTAGAAACATCCTTTGCTTGGCACTGCAGAGAAAGCCAAGAAAACAACAGCATGTTTGTTTTTGTCTGGCTCATTTATTGCTTACATTTCAACTGTGCTTTTACGAAGGCAAGGTGAATTTAAATGCAAAGCAGCAGAGAAATCCACTGAAAGATAAAAGAGTCTGAAGCCATTACAGGCAAGTGGAATAACTGATGGTATGAACCTGAAGGGCAAGTGCATATGAGGCTCAACGACATCTTGTCTCATTTTTGGGACAGTCATTTTCAGTTGCCAGCGCTTGAGCGTGGCTGGGAGAGGGTACAATGATGCAGCCTGCTGCCTCTGCTTATCAGGAGAGACAACTTCCAAAGGCTCAACATTGAGGAGTCCTTCAGACAGCTCAGAGTGGACCCAGCTATCCCAGTGCTTGCTGCTTTTCCTTTGACCTTACAGGTTATTTTTTACTGAGGTCTAATCTGTGGAGAAAGGCTTGGGTCTTCTCACAGTGGTGTGTGCTCATTTGAACTTCTTCCACGTATTGAAAAACAAAAGAAATGTTTCTTGACAAGGGGATGGGAAAAGCCAAATCATTCTCTAAGTTTCTAATTTAGATCCCTATGCCAGTACCGAGTGCCAACATCCTAGTGCTCATCTTCCCTCACACCCACAGCTGCTTCATGCACATCAGTGACAAGCTCTGCATGCTCCTGACTGCCACTCTCCAGCACGCTGGCCATCCAGCGTCCATCAGTAGCTGTTTACATATTGCAGGAAAGTTCTTCTTACAAATATGACCAGGGGATCAGATCGGTACGCTGGATGTATTCAAATTGGTGTAGATATAGTACTTTACTCCTGCAGAAGGTCTGGTCCCCTGACCTGAGCTGTTTAGATGCTGCAAGGGTAATACCAGTGTGCTGGTTTTGACTGTGATAGGGTTATTTTTTTCCGTATTAGCTTGTATGGGGCTGTGGTTTGGATTTGTGCTGAAAACAGCGTTGATTGATAATACAGGGATGTTTCTGTTACTGCTGAGCAGTGCTCACACAGAGCCAGGGCCTTTTCTGCTCCTCA
>JAVKLA010000061.1:6396626-6463274 GCA_034782735.1 Sagittarius serpentarius
GTGCACAAGGAGCTGGGAGGGGACACAGCCGGGACAGCTGACCCCAACTGACCCAAGGGATATCCCAGACCATATGGTGTCATGCTCAGCATATAGAGCTGGGGGAAGGAGAAGGAAGGGGGTGATTTTCGGAGTGATGGCGTTTGTCTTCCCAAGTAACCGTTACGTGTGATGGGGCCCGGCTGTCCTGGAGATGGCTGAGCGCCTGCCTGCCCGTGGGAAGGGGTGAATGAATTCCTTGTTTTTCCTCGCTTGTGCGCGTGATTTTCTTTACCTATTGAACTGTCTTTACGTCAACTCACGAGTTTTCTCACTTTTACTATTCTCTCCTGAATCCTGCCGTGGGGGGAGTGAGCGAGCGGCTGGGTGGTGCTTAGTCGCCCGCTGGGGTTAAACCATGACAACCAGTGATTCTGCTAGTAGTGGAAAAGTACAACGGCAACAATATTAGAACTATTCCAGGTGACAAAGAGCTGTGCTTCATTGCAGCATTTTCTATTGCAGATCATAAAACACAAGTGAAGAAATGCTTTCTCAAGTGATCATTCACTTTTTGCTGCTTATTTTTAACATTTAGAATCTTTTTGGCCATGCTTAATAATGTTGAATGTTGTGGCATTCTATACAGTGGGATAAGCCACAACAGATTCAAGGACTTGGTGTGAGCTGAAAAATGAAAGAAAAGAGCTGAGCCAACTGGTACTTTAGAAATCCACCTTAAGATAATTAATACCTGTGCCTCTTACTTCTCAGAGGAATCAGTCCAATTTTTCCATCCTGAGGGACAAAGAAAACTCCAGTCCAATTGCCTGCTAGTGTGGACTGGCCCAAACTGCAAAGAAAGAAAAATTGTATAAGTGTCCATGAGAGCAAGAGCAGCTCTCGTTCTGCATCTTAATGGCAGCATAAAATGACCAGCACTTCTGCAGCAGATTACAGGGTCACATCTCCCATTACCGTGGAGTGTGCAGAAGGCAGAATACGTAACTACAGATACCACAGCGCTGTCTTCTCTGCTTCTCAAAATACTTCTGCTGTGGTTAAATAAAACTCTGAGGTGCTTTGCTTGTGCTATTCCCATCTGCTTTCATTGCTTTTTTTTTTTTTTTTAAATAGCGGTGGAATATGCTGAGCTGCAAATGCTGTTACTCGCTGCATTCTTCCTCATCCCTGGAGTTATATGTTCATTTCCAGCTTGTAAAAATAACCTGTTTATTCCATTTCTAAGTCCTACATGAGATGGTTCTTATTTTCCCTGTACTGGCTCCCTGTAGTTTTATCACATCTGGCTGCCCACCTATGATGTGCTTTGTCTCAGCTACAGAGTTTTCTTTCTCCAGAAAATTGCAGAGGAATTCTCTCCAGCAGCAGAGAAATAACGGTCAGTGCAAAAGTCTCTTTGTGTTGAATTAATTGCAAGCCTCACTATTAATTTCGGAGAAAGCAGTATAGTGTCCTAACTTATCCTGGATGATTTGGGGGAGCATTTCTTTCTCTGGCTGTCTCCAGTCAGTCAAAATAGAAGATCATATGCTCTCTACTCCCACCTCCACACACCTTATGCATCTCACTTCACCACTCTTGCTCCCTGCACTCTCTGCAGGCTTTGCCAGGCTAGCCCATCTGCTGAGGAGGCTGCAGTCTGCCTCTGCCGCAGCAGAGCCGAGTTTAATTTCAACAGTAATCAGCGTGGTCACCATTGCTATAGGGGACAGACAAAAAATAGTGGACTTCATTTGTAACAAAGCAGGCTGAGGATGGGTGTAAAGAGAAATACACTTTCCACTAAAAAAGAAAATGAAGCTCTGGGATATATCGCTAAGGGGATGGTGGAATTTTTTATAGGTTGGACAAGCGTGTCTCAGGCTCACTGTGGCCATAGGTGAAGCTGGCTTGGAGCAGAAGGGTGGGCTGGCTGCCCCCATTCAGCCAGCTCCCTGCTTTTCCATAGCTGTGCAATTGTCTGGTCTCCAAAGGAACTGTCATTATATCAGTAGCCTTATTATCATTGCTTTATTATTTTCCATTCAGAGACTGCAGAGTTGAATTACTAAGCATCCCCTAACTCCATCTCTCTTCACACAGCTCTGGTCTCTTCTGAACCCATCCAGAACATCTACTCTCAGTCAGATGCGTGCAGATGGATCCCTGGAGCATCTGTAGGACACGTTTATGAGTAATGATCTATCGTCTGGAAGGTGATAAATAGCGCAGCAGCATAAATGTGACCTGCCTTTTGCATTTGTATCTAACACAAGACTAAGAAACATCTCTAGCAGACTGGAAAGCTCTCCAGCCCCCAAAGCTTCTCCAAGAGGGATTATTTACTATCTAGCACCTATCAGAGAAATGAGGGCTCATCCAACACAGTCTCTCTTACATCCACTTCTTATCCATTCTCCTTTAATCCATAAGAATCTCAATCAGAATTGATCAAAATACTGAATGAGAAACTAGCCAGCATAGGGGATTTATTTTTGACCTATTTTATGACCTATTTCTTCATTTGTACACTGCTAGAAAATTGCATGCTTGGCTTTGACACCCTGTATGTGACAAATGCAGAAATATTTCCTGACTAGTGTATGCCAAAACCTTTCAGCCACTGCACCGTCAGATACCACGTTCACTCTGGTTATTTGCTATTCACAGCGCGGGACTCGCTCACCCACACGAGGAGGACAAGTGGCGCAGTTTCTCTCTGACCTGCAGGACAGTCTTGTGAAGACGACAGCCCTTCCACAGGACCTGTTAGGAGCCTCCCCACTAACCTCACCAGGAGCTGCACAACTGTCATCCGGCCCAGCAGCGACAGCGCAGCAGCCTTGGTTTGGACAATTAGAGGCACCAAAGGGGTTATGAGTCTCAGCCTGAATAGAAAGTCAGGAAAACCAGACGTGTAAGGCTTTGGATTCCTTTGAAAATGTCGTCTATTTTTAGTAAAATTTGTGGAAGTATTTCTGTTATTTGACTGAAGTATTTTCACTTCTATTCTGTTTGGAATAACGAGATATTTTTTCCTAACCCATCACTAAACACGGCCTCTTCAACCCAGGGTGCAAAGCTCATCCCCTCGTACTGCAGTTGGGGTCCACAGAAGGCGTTGCACAACGTACAGCTGAGAAAGCTGCAGAGACACTTTGACCCTTTAATCTAACTTGATATTTCAGCAATTCATAAATATATCTAGCAAAAGAAGTACATAATTTCTACTGGTTTCTTGTTCCTACTGAAATACAGTTCTGGGGTCTCTATTACTGGCAGTCTATTCTGGATGCATTTTAAGTTAAGTACAACAATTGTAAGATAGCAGTTACATCCACTTATTAAAAGCTAAATATTTCTTCCTGAGAAATAAATAAAGAAAAAAAATCTTTTCATTCTTTGGCAAGGAGAAGAAATTTGTCTATGAAACCCAAACCGTTAACAAAGCTTTGTCGTCATTGTCAAGGTCTCACACAGGATGAAGGCATTAAGTCCCAGCAATCCGTCTTCACAGTGGGCAGATGGCTGTTAATGCAACTCAACACTTTTCTATCTATGATACCCCTTTTTATGCCACTCTGGCAGAGACTGAAAAGACAAGCTTAACTTTGTTTGGCTTCAGTTGGATGCAGAGATTCAATCTGGATGTTTATCTGGAATGTCCTCTTCGGTCTGGGAACTGCTGCTATGGTGAGCAGAGACAATAATGTAACAAAAGAAATGAATTTATGTTGTTTCATGGGACTTCTCTAAACAGAAGAGGTGTCTGTGGTTCCTGTTGCAGGACATACACATTGCTCGCTATGTGGTGCTTCACCCTGTGCGCGCTTCAATGGAGAGCTATGCTTCTTCTTGTTCGCTGTTTACTTCTCCCAGTTGCAATGAAGTCATCCAGATGGAAACTGCTTGTTTGGCTCTCTGGGAACAAAACTAAATCCTCTTGGGAAGTTTTCATCCATCAGTCTGCAGTCCTGGCAAAAAATCTAGAAATACAGAGGAATTTCTTGCATTGTAACTTTCTAATAACTTTTTCCAAAACTCAGAGGTTGAATTTGGTCTGAGCTTTAGAGCGTATTCAGGCCAGAGCTCATTATGTATAAACTCTTCTGCTTCCTTTTAAACCAACATGAAAAAAAGAAGAAAAAGCTGAAGTTTCAGTTCTACAAACAGCTCAGGACTTCTGAGCGCTAGCTCAGACGCTTTGCTCCAAGACCTCTGTTGCTTCCTCCTTTCCTACCTGGAACACCTTGAGACTGCACAGCCAGAAAGTGTTCGGGGAAATTTTATGAAGAACAAGTGTTATGGAAATCTTAGCTCATAATTTTTTTTTTTTTAAATCATTCAGACCACAAACAGTGGCAAGGATTTGCAACAGCAAAATGAAACACATTTAGAGATGGCTGTATCCATGGGAAGCAAAACGTATAGGAAATATATGATCCCTCTTCAAAAGGAATCCTGTTTTCCCCCACATCTCATGAACTCATTGATTCTTCAGAACCTCTCAAATGAATCCAGAGTAAAAGCGGTGCCTCGCAATGGGGTTGGACACTATTTTCACCACAGTCAAAGCAAAAGCTCCCATTTTAAGCGGTAAAACCCTGGAGGGAATGCACCAGCCAAGAGAGATTAAACATTCTTTGTATTGTACAACAAAAAGCGTTGTAAGGTTGATTACAATAAAAGCTTTACAAAGTGACAGCACTGGGTTCCTTTTCTTTTTCTTCTCCCTTAAGCTGTTAGATGGTTATAAAAAGAAATACCATTTCAGTAAAGTGCATGGTCATTCAGTGTTCAGAAGCTGGGTAAAACGTACATTCAGTTTTCATGGGTAGAGAGCTTACCATTTCGGTTCCTGGGGGTGAGTTGTGGAGCTGAATCTCTGCAGAAGGCTAAGCTGCTGGATTGTAAATAGGAACATTTATATTTAAAATACCCTGATATTGTTTTGAGATTGGCCAGGTTTACGTCAAACTTTCTAGTCTCTCCAGGAGGCAGTTTCATTATAATGTCACAGCAATTCAATAGGGGTTATACGACTTGTGAAGCGTGTCTATTTGTTTGTGGCTTTTTCTGGATTTTTTGCAACATGCCTAGCTTAAAGCCAGAACAGAGAAACTTCCCCGCTATAATCCCAAATTTACTCACTGCAATGTGAGAATCTTTCAAACGTCTCCTAGCAGACAGAGTTAGTCAAAGCTCTGCTGAGAACTAGTAAATCCTTCTGTCCAAGCAGACAGCCTGTCACTGGACAACACCTTGTTTACCTCGGACAGAGCACTGCGGCTGGATCCCATCCTCGTGCTGGAACATTTGGCATGGCGGAAAAGTGTGGAGATGAACGGCACAGATCGCTCTTTCATTTTCTCTTCATTTTACTTCAAGAAATTCAATGAGATTTACTTTTGTTTATCTGGGGAATTCAAAGTAAAAGTCAGAAAATGTAAACTAAACCAGCAGTGTGCCCTTTTGAAATGAAATCCGCGACTTACCATTCCCACGCATCACCCGCACACCTTGGGTCAATGCAGCTCTGCATTTACCCGTCAGGAACAGAGCGAGGCAACAAAAAAGATCTCATCAAGCTGATCGACCAGGAAATATTTGGTCTGAATTTTCTTAACTGAAAACCATCCTGAGTGATACCAAAGCTTTCCTGCTTTTGTGATAACTGCATTTTCTATGAGCAAATCATCCTGATAGAAATTTCCCAGCTATCTTTTTCAGGAATAACTGGGTCATGATAATGCATTCCCTTGAGGAGAGACTGGAAAGATTAGCCACGCTTGATTTGGAAAGGAAGGGTCATGATAAAAATAATGACTGCTTTATCTGAGGCATATCAGAAATCTTTAGTTGTGTTTTTATACAAGAACGGGAAGATATTTATTGAAAAAAATGACAAGTTCAAACTCATAAAAGGGAAAGCAAATTTAGTAAGATTTGAGACTAGTGTATGAAGAGCCAGAATAAATGCAAGTGGCAAAGGTGGCGCTGAAAATCCCCAAGTCTCAAACGAGAGTTTAAATGTTCTCAAATTGAAGGAAATGCTGAAAACCTCTCTGTGTGCAAATGCCATAAACCCCATGCAATGCCCCAAAGCTGTGGGCTTTTTGTACTGTTTTCTTTTTGGATGTGTTGAGCACTATCCAATAAATCCTTGTTTACTTGAGGAGGAAATGGTTTCAGCTGAATTGAAGCCAAATTAAAAAAAAACCCACACAACAATTTCAAGGAATCTAGCCTCATATCTGTCTGTTAAAAAAATCAAACAAAGTAAGCTTCCTTTAAATATTTTTTTAACAAATTTTTTTTGTATTTCTGCCCTTCTTACTGGGAAGTTTGGAAAAGACATTTTTTTGGTATTTTGATGAAAAACTGCAGGTATCTGCTGCAAATAATAGTCTTGTCTCTGTCTGAATGTTACTTCTCAACGGCAAGGTGTCGTGTAAGGGACAATCTCACAACAGGCTGTGAACGTACAACAGTTCCTAGCTTCCTTGGCACCTTAACTTTCTCTCCAGGAGCAGAACCTACCTAGCTGCAAATGCACAGTGCCTCAGTCCAGACCCTGCACAAAACAACTATATTCACTGACAGAAAAGTGAAGAGGCCGTCTGGTTCATCCGCCTGCTCCAAAGCGATCACTAATGATCCTGAAGTTTCTTCAGCCTTTTTGTTAACAGGGCTATCTAATTTCAAAACGCACATCTAAGCACTGTACCTCTCCTATTTGAATCACCACCCTCTGTTTTCCTGATGTAATCGGAATTTTGGTTGTTTATTAATTCTTGCATTACACAGACATCAAAGATGCTTGATGGGACAGGCTATTTACTCCCTTCTTATTTCTATTAGGGGCAAATCTGTCCAACAGATTTTTAGGTTCTTGCCGAGTCCACCATCATTTTTAGCTGCCTGTAGATTTTCTTCTCTTCCTTCTTATTGTACTTCATTATTGCTAACCCCTTCACTAGAGCAGCAATAGGCAAAGGCTGCTTTCATTTCTTTACAAAGTGCACTTTGGCTTCGATCATCACCTCAGGATACTTCACCTTTCGATCAAGGAGGACAAAATTACCCTTTGCAGCCATGCGTTTATCAAGGGTGCATCTATCTGTGCCTGAACCTTGTCTCTTGCCAGGAAAGAGCATGAGAACATTGTCTGAATCCCCAGCCTGGTTACGTATGGAGGTGTCCCCTGACAGTACCAGTGGTGTCGATGTTGATGAAGAACTTGAGGCAGTGTTAGCTTCTGGACTGAGCACAGCAGCTGTTCATTGCCATGGAGTGGGGTGCTGGGGGGAAGCACATCTTTTGGAGTGTAGAGCCCAGCGGGCAGATATGTCACGCTTGTCCTTGCACGGAGTTTCTGTTCCCTCCCTGGAAACCCTTCCAGGGGTTGGGAATCTCACAGTCTTTGGGCTGCCCAACCTTTCCTTCAACACCCATAGCACAGATACCACGGAAAGTGCATGAGAGTCTTTCAGAAACTCTTCGGGCTCATTGAAGCGCTAAGGAATGGTATCTGGGTCAAAGCTGAGCAAAGCACCAAAGGAAATTCCAAAACAATGAATAAGATTTTAATTAATGCATCAGTCCTTGCAGCTCCTCAGTGTACTGCCACAGGTGTCTCATCTCAACACTGGCTGACAATATGTGACCTCCTGAAGAGGGGAACACTGACCCTTAATCTTTTCTACAATATTATCAGCTTGAAGCATCAAAGTGAGAAGAAAGCAGTCATGTTCCTGAGCTGGAACAGCACGCTTTTCCAGAAGGTATGAGCTAACTTAGAAGGTATTCTCCCCAGTATGGAAGTTCTAATATACTTTGTGTTTGTTTTCCAGAACTTAGGTCAAAACCACGAAGGAGCTGCAAGCAGCAAGTGATGACTGTGGCTTTCCTTGGACTGGCATGCAGCACGGTGCGGCCGGGGGTGGTTCCCTCTAAACCCGCGGGGCCAGCGCGACTTGCTCTGCTGCTCCCTGCCTCTGCTCTGGGTGCTGGTGGGGACGACTGAGCGGAGAAAGCTGAAATACAGTTACACATCTCTTGCTCATCTACTTAAATTTAGTGTAATTTCAACTTTGATTGTGGTTGGGAGCAGTTATTGCCCCAAATCGCACTGTTCCATCCCAATGATTTTTAAGGCTGAATCTCTGACCTAATTCTTCATGTAAGGCAGCTGGCACACAGACTTCTGCCGATTTCAGTTGTGTCAGGTCGGGATCTTCCTTCAGTCGACCCTGACTCCTGTGAAAAAACACTCTATAGGCTTATATACCCTCCCGGAGAGTACGAGGTGTTTCTGCTTGGTCTCTGCGTGGCTGCGGTGCCGTGTTTCTCAGGTGAGGTCGGGGCAAGCACAGCTGAGCCTGCCCAGGGCCAAACCCGGCCTTGCGGGAGGGAAAGGGAGGGAGCACGTGAGCAATACTGAGCTCATGTGGGGCTTATAAAGAAGGAAATCAACGTAGTCAGCTGTTGGGGTGAACTCAGAAAGCATTGGCCAAGAGGTAGTAGGTAAACTGGTATCATTTAAGGTTTTATAGGTGTACTTTAAAGAAGGAAAGTGGATGGAAGCTTAGCTTATTGCCACGCGCTCTGGTGTCAGCATTCCCGACAGGCTGGGTGAAGAAAACCAGACCCCACAATGCGCTCTGAAGTGTTTTTCCTGACCTGTTACCTTCATGTTGTCAGCCTTTACTGCTAGGGACTTCCTTCATGCTTCTGAGAGCTGCTGTGTGGGCCTGGCAGATGCAGCTGACTCAGTATTTGTGCATTACGGTTTATCTTGTCCCATCCATGCTATGGCAAACTGTCTTTGCAGAAGAAAACTTTTTGATATTTTTTCTTCCTAAATATCACTTTCCTGGTTTATTACTAATCGAAAAAGGGATTTGTGTTCGAAGATTTCTACCATTGGTTCTCCGCAGATGAATCCAAGCTGCATACTCGTGGGACAACTGCCAAGGTATTTAGCTGTTTCTCACTGGAGCTTCTGGCTGGGTTTCCTTTTTGATATTCCAGTGGAGCAAATAATACTTGTAATTCTCCTTTAGTCCAGCAAACTGTATCAGCAGCATACTGTTACAGGTTTTCCTTGCTGGTGCAAACAGTGCCTGGTTCCCTGTGGAGTTGGTGTGGGTCCAGGATAGGATCCCTGTGGTGCTTTTAAAATGCCCCACCGCAAATCTTTGCATTACGTGATTGCGATGTCCTGCTGGGTCTCTGTTGGAGTGTAATTTTGCAAGCTTCTGCTTTGAAGGCTGTGGCAGGTCATGGAGTACTCCTTCCCATGTGCTTGTTCTTAACCCTGTGGCAGGCCTCTGGTTGTGAGCTGTGCTTGCAGTTCATCTGGCTGAAAAATAAGCTGCCAAAAGTAGTGGTCACCTTTAAATCCCCGTCTTTAATCCGTTGCCCAGTTCAGTTCAGCAAACGTCTGAAGAAACAGCCGGCGAGCAGCGTGCGGGTGGCTGGGAGCGTGCGGCAGGAGGGGGTGTAGGGGGAGGAGCTGTTTCAAAGCAGGCTGCCAGCGAAGGAAACTCTCAGAAAATTGTAGCTTAGCTGAAGTGGATTTAGCTCTAAATATATGGAAAGCAAAGTAGGATTTTTTTAGTTCTGCTTCTGAGCTTTTGGAGAGTGTAGGCACTTGACACATAATAGTGAGGGAGCAAGAGGAGACTCTAGGCTTGCTGGAAGATTGGCAGCTGTACCTCCAATGGTACGGCTATGAGCAATGTGCTTGTGCTGGTCCAGGTTGGCTAGCCTTCCTCCTGTAGGTCTCTGTGCTGCTTTTCATCTGAATCAGTCTCGTGATGTGCGAGTGTTGTTATCTCCTGGGGAAGGGCTTCACAGTCTCACCTGACCAAACCTTTTTTGTATTTTAATTTTTTTTTTTATAGTTCTCTTCCTTAGTACCATTTCCATTGAACCCAAAGGAAATAGTACCAATCTGCAGATTTCGAGAAGGAACAATTATTGTTTTTCTGAGTGGCTCTCTTCTGCAAACATGCAACAATACCATTTCCAGTAGGTGCTGGAAAGCTCCGGTTCCATGTTGTGAGCTTTTTCCCCTTGCACAGCCCTTAGTGCTTGCCATTATTTGTCTTAGAGCCTTCAGTGTATTGTGCCACACCGAGGGGCTGATGTTCTTGTGTGGTTGCAATGTAGTGTTTCTCTTAGATATATGAAGGTTTTAGCTGTGAATATGGGTACAGGGTATATTTGTGAAAACTTAAGTTACTGAATGTCCGATTTCAGGTACAGATATGCTGGATTTCCTGAACATCCTTAGAGATTTAACCTATGGCTACCTTATTTAACTGTTCCAAATATTTGACTCGGATTTCCCCTCTCTTCTCCTGTGGAAGAGTCATGAAATGGTTTTGGTTTTTATGTTGTCTTCGTGTTTGGATGCAGGCTGTGTCCAGAGGATGGAAAATCTGCGAGTAGGTGAGAACTTTGTGTAAAACTGCATTCAGTGAGGTCTGGGCTATTTAACAGTGGTGCCCTGTGTAGCACCTCCCCACCATCATTGGGAGCCAAATCCAGAAGGGCTTTCTGTGGAGGAAGGGAGACCCTGTGCTGTTGTTCCCCATGGGGACACCATCAGGAAAAACTTTGTTCCGTGGAGAATTACTGCTCAGATTCAGGAGGTCTGGATGTGTCTCCAGATGCACCAACCTTTTCAACTTCTCCAGTCACAAACTCGCTTTGACAGTCTCCGTCGCCACCCAAATCATCCAGTGAATCAGCGTTTTCTTTCTCTGGTATTTTCCCAGTGAAACACGTTTTCTTTAGTGAGTTGGCAAACAGTGCTGGTTATGATGAATGGAGGCATAAACGTAACAGTCCGTGAATGCTGACACTTACTCAATGACAGGCCAGTCGAGCAAAACCACCAAACGGGCAGTCGTTCACGTTGGCACAGTCCAATCATGCTGTAAGATAATGTGTCCTCAAGATCACCCAGACAGCTGTTGCCTTGAAAGTAAGTCTACTGAGGATCAGATCCCGCACCCTCACCATTTCTGAAGTTAGCTTGATGCATTTTTATCACACTTGCCTGTGAGTGAGGATTTCCATAAATTTGCCTGGAGGGTGTTTTGTTCTTACTTGTCATGAGACATGTTATTATCATCTGCTTGGTGAAATCCTACATGGCAACAGTATGACAACAAATGCAGCACTTCTGATGAAAAACTGTTTGAAAGGTCTTGTATTGTTACTGAATCTTTAAACTGAGTAAGGCTTTTAATGACTTGGGGACAGCTTGAGTTGGCTGAGCTGGAATACTTGGGTTGTTCTATGTCACAAGTGCTGTGTGATTGCTCTGAACATCTGGGGCTGCTGTTGTATCGGAGACTGGGCAATGCACAGAGACTACAATTCAGGCACTGCTCTGTTGTAGCTGTACAAAGACATTACTGTGTATTACTCTTCCAAAGAGATTTTCAGTGGGAAAGCCAAATTCAGCTCCCTGTTCTGCTTAATCCATGCCAGCAGGTACCCTCCGGGCTGGAGACATGCGTGTCTGCAGCTGCAGCCTGGGAGCCGTGCAGCACCCAGCACTGCCTGCAGCTACAGGACCTGCTGTCACCCAATAGCACATCAAGTGTCCTTTGTCCCCTGGAGCTGTGAATGTGAGAGGTAAGTGTGTCATCTTGTACGTAATTAAGATAAGGGTGAAAGTATTTAAATATAGGTTTTAATGGGGGGGGGGGGAATACCTTTACTTAAATACCTAACGTGCTGGGGTTTTTGTCTTCAAATATTTAAGGACAGTAGATGATGCCTTTGATTTTCATGAGACTGGATAACTTAGGGGGCCTTCAGAGAGCAGTTAGGTGTTAGAAATATCTTCTTCCCTATGGTGCAAGCAGTGATAGCAAACTTTTGACATGACTGTGGTTCCTCAAGAGCTCAGGGTCTTTAAGTGTTGATGAACTTCATCACTGAAGTGTGAACGTGTCTAGGAAGAGCTTAGGATAAAACAGTTTCATGTTCTTTACTCTGTGTCTCTCATTTACCTTGAATCTGGCCTCAGCTGTTATGTTCAGTACAATAAATAAGTTAAAATAAGCTAAATGATTATGTGTGCAATGAATGTACAAAGACTTACTGCTATATGTAAACTAGGATGATATTAATACTGTGCTGAGATAGAGACTTTGGAATGTAGGTGCCATATCTATAATTGTATACTGGAAAAATGTAACATAAGGTATCTAACATAAGATGGAGTGCAGGGCACCATAGCTAGTCTTTGAGTTTTCATGCTTACCAAACATGTTTCAGACAAGTCAGTTCTCAATTTTTTTTTCAATACAGAAAATTTCCCTTACTGATTTTCTTTAGTTATTCAGTTGACGTGGACATCCAAGATAATCTCAACATATACAAACCATGTTTCATGTAGTGAACACATTTTGGCTAGGACTAGTCCATTGTTCAGCAAAACATTTGCGGTACCAAATCCTGTATTTAGCCATTTTCTTTG
The DNA here is from genome assembly GCA_034782735.1 of Sagittarius serpentarius. Lineage (NCBI taxonomy): Eukaryota > Metazoa > Chordata > Aves > Accipitriformes > Sagittariidae > Sagittarius > Sagittarius serpentarius. The sequence continues at coordinate 6,409,114 of JAVKLA010000061.1, forward strand.
TGTTTTTGACTCCTCCATATTTTTCTGTAAGGGCACCAATGTCTGCAGCCTCAGTCCATACTGATGGAAAACCATAGAGAATTCAGATAAGTTGATCTTTTATAAGGATCTGAGGCTCAACAGAATATGAGAAGGATTCGTGGCATACAGAGCCATCGTATGTCCTGCTGAATTTGGAGTTCACTATTGTGAATCTAGTTAAGAGATGTAAATTAATTCCAGCCATGACATGTAACACAGCTACGCAGCGCGCCAGGGCTTTATCTCCCCTGAGTGGCCTACCTTAGTTGCTTTTGAGAGAGATGGCATATAAGGGAAAACATTGCCTCTTCCCCTGCGGTGCAATCTGATCCTGAGCCTTTCTGTTAGACTGTGTACTCTGGAGTCCTGTGGCTCTGAAAGACAGGAAGAATAAACTATTAACAATCCTTTAATCCCTTTTACCTTCAACATAAAATCCTATTTTAATGTTCGGGTAACAATTATTGACAATGTTGTTTCCATTCCAACGTTCTTCATAAAGACGGACAAGGGAAGTAAGAGAGAGAATGAGTATGGTATTCGTAAGCAGAACTCTCCCTGCTTCAGTCGTACCTAAAGATCGAGCTCTTATTTCAGATGGCTTGTGTCTTATTCTGTAAAGAAGACCTCTTAAATCATTACAGTCCTTGTCATCACACTTGGAGGATCTCTGAGCTAGGAATGGCAAAATAAAATGAGGGAAAATATGCTACATACTATGAAAACGTGCCTGTTGTATGTTTTTAATTAAAAGAGTGGACGACGTTCATCGTTTGAAATGCTTTCACCAGATCTGCATATTGCTGAGTGTTGAGATGGAAGGATTTTTTATTTTTAATTTCTATTTTGTAACCTGTTCAGTTTTGGGCTTTTTCACAAATTATTTGTAGAAAAAGAAGCCAGCTGCACAATAAAACCATAAGCTCTCTAACAAAGCAGTACAGAGCAGATGCAGGCATTGTGGTTCTGACCACAAGTGCAGGTGAATTCGGAGGAACTTAAGTGTCACTATCAAGTTAGAATTAACATTCCAAAAACCTATCTCAAATTCATTGCAGCAATAAACCCGTACACCTGTGGGTGGCATTATTGGCCTTCTTTTCACTTCGCTGCGCAGGGCAAGAAAGCCGTTACCATACTGCAAAAGCAAGTATTGGTACAAGTGGAAATGAATGACGCATAGAAGTTCAGTTTCTGACAAATTTCTTTCTTTGCAAAATGAGGAATTTGTAGAGAAAAAGACTGGTTATGACTACGCTCTACTTCAGCTTCTGCCTGGTTATTAAAAGCTTTATGAGCAAGTACGGCAGTCTGGAGTGTGCTCATGAAAGCTATTTGCACTGGTAAAAAGCAGTGAAATACCTACGTTAATAAAGAATATATCTAGGTGTCTTTAAAACCTATCGACATCCAAAATAGATCCCAAAGGTTACGTTATCCAAGCTGCATTGCTACAACTGAATACCTCTAAGCCATAGAAAGCCATAGACCTCCTGCTCTTGCTGCCTTAATCCCCCGCTATTTTGGGTGCCCTGTTAGCAGGACCCCTCTCGCCTGCCTTCCACCACTGTGAGGGCTTTCCCCAGGGCTCCCTTCCGCCTATTCCTCTCTTTGCCTCAGACCTTGCAGCTAGGTAACACCATTTGCAAGCATAAATTCCGCTCCATCTTTTTAGCTGATTTTTCCCACTGTCTGACCCATATTCAAGAGAACATCTAAGTTTCTCTGACACCTTTTCAGAGCTATCTAGCTGCCAGATCTAGCTCTGTGTAGCTATAGACAGATTAATCTTTACTCCCACCCTGCTGCTGCTTTACTAAACCGCTATGGACAAAATCCTATCTGTTAGGCTGAAGCTTTGTTTACGACCAAGACTTTTCAGTAGATGTTTTTATTTGGCCAACCTCTAGATCTTGCTGATTCCTGCTGCAAAACACTTTTTCCATATTCATATACATAAACGAGGCTTGAAATGCAGCTTTAGTTGTGTCCCATTCCAAGTACTGTAGCAACTGTTTTTCTCATCTTGGTAACTGTGGTCTTCCTTCCTTGCAGCCGTTGGGAAGCCCCTAGAAAGGCTGTTTCCTTAGCCTGTCCCCTTCACCATGTCACCAACTCCTTTGTATTCCTTCATTGCTTCCCTCCTCCCAGTCACATCAGGAATAAGCAGGCTGTTCTCATTTGCAGGACTGCTCGTGGCCTCTTCTCTCTTCTTCTCCTCCCCGCTATCCTTTTTATTACTCTTGAGTTACCAGCTCTCACCTGGCCCCTACTAAAACTCTTAATAGTGTGGCTACTAAATACTGAGAGATGTTCCTTGGAGGTTTTTCTATGCTCAGCAGGAGCTCTCTATAACCAAACCCACTTCCCAGCCTTTTCTCTAGTTCCTCCATAAAAGTGTTTTTTTTAATGGCACTCGGCAATGGGTGGGCAGCTGATCTGCTGAGGGTTCCCTGTCCCACGGACCTGCATGGGCGTCATTTCCCCATCTGTCTGGGTTATGGCCTCTGTCTGTTCCACAACAGGTTTAGTACTTGTCTCACTGCACTATTTTTATGTTCTCTACTTATTTGTCACTTTGAAGAATGGGATTCTGGTTCAGTTATAAGGCTTTTAGGCACTGCAGTAACACAGATAATTAACTGTGTAGCTATATGTGTCTGATACTGTGTGTAGATGGTAGCTTTCATTTTACTGATGTATTCCTTAATACACCACTGTGGCCGAAGTCTGCTCTTGGCTTTGTGTATGTGACCTACCAATTTCAGTGATAGCAGGGGATTGTTAGCAAGAATATTGCAGTCTTGTTGCTGTTGTTACACTGTCAAGGCAATTTATGGTGCGGTGAGATAGTAAGAGTAGATGGGTTTTAGCTCTGTTTACAATGACTGCGTTTAGGAGTAACTCAAAAAAGTTGGCACTACTGACAAAAAGCATTAAAAAAAAAAAGAAATCACGTTTGATTGTTTGTGAAGTGGAATGTGATTTCATCTCTTTTGTTGACATTAAACTTGGAAAAAAGTATAGGTTCTTTTGCCAGTGATAAAAACTACCTTTTTTTTTTTTTGGCAGACTTTTTTTCTTTTTTTTTTAATGTTGATCTTCAGATCCTGGATTGGTATTTATGAGGGAGAAGGGAGAATTCTGAAAGCAGTGTTATATGTTCTACCAGGGGATATCGCAAGCTTTCACTTTGATAAACCAAAAGAGATAGCAATCTCAGCAAAAATTTCTAAGCTGTGTAATTTTTTCTTAAATGCTTGAGGCTGCATTCGACTTTTTTATTACCAAAATAAGATGAAGTTAATTCCTGACTAAGAGCCCATTGAAATCTATGATTATTTCCAGTGGCCGTAAGGGTCTTTGAAAGACTCTTAACAGAAGGACTTGTTCCATCTAGCTTTAGACTAGCTTAGCTGAGGTGCTTGAACTTGGAGCGCACTTAACCTGTGCTCCCCTATGGATAATGAGATGGTTGGTTTCAGCTGGAAATTGATGTCCTGTGTGGGCTGAATCGCCCTCTGGAGATACCTGTCTCTGTTGCTTAACTCTCTTCAGTGATTATACTCTTTAGGTCCCTGAAGTTAGGTGGGATGAATGTGAAACTATAGCGTGAAATACCCAGACTGATAGTACTAGATACCAATGGGGTACTGCTTCCGAGTAGTTACATATTTAACCCATAAAGGTTTTTAAATCAATGAAGATTCTGCTGATGTAGACGCTGCAAACTAGGCTTGGCTTGTCTGGGCATGGATGTTGCAGGCTTCCTCATACCTTTTTGCCTACAGGTTTGATTCAGCATTTGAAATGAAGCTGTTGGGAAGTCTCTCCACCCACTCGCATCTCAGTTCAGACCCCTTCTGCTAATACCCACATCCCCAACAACTGGCACAAGCCTCGTGATTATCTTGAGGCAAGAAAAAGATCAGGTTGTCTTAGTATGTTAACTTCCCTTTCATTTTTCTGGCACCTGAACGCACAGTTTTGAGTTCCTGTGATAACTCTGTAGGCTTCTCGATACTGTACCATTACTTTTCTCTGCCACCCAGCAAAGAGCAATGTCCTACACCAACCAGAAGCATTGGATCTCAATGGCTGGGGAAGTTCAGTCTTGAACATCTCATATTTGTGTTGCCTTCTGAGCCTGAAATACCTTCAGCTTTGGAGTAGGTAAGCAAAGGCTGCATCGCAGATTCCCTGCTGTTGTTTTGAAAAAGCTTTTCTTTTCTTTTTTTTTTTTCACCCCTGTGTTCCAAGGTTGGAAAAAATTAGCTCTGAAGTATAAATGAAAGTCCTAAGCTCCCAGCCTTAGGAAAGAAAAATGCTATAATAAACAAAGCTGTATGAAATGAAGGATCGTAAGAGGCTCAGAGGTCTGTCTTTCCTACTATAAAACCTTCTTTACTCCTGTGGCTCCTACATGAAATCTCTACTCCTCTGTTTTTCCTCGTTGCCTCAATGCTTTGTGTCTCTCCTTAAGACTCTCCCCCTCAGGTTTGGGCTCAATTCGTCATTGTCCTTGCATTGTCTTCACAGCAATGATTTCTCATTTTGATTTTAGTACTTTGCAAACCTTTGCATTAGAACAAAATAATGAAGTAACTGCAAGGTGATGATAAATTGGGTTATTTTTCTTCAGAGTCCTGATTCTCATCTTGGTAAACTGACATGGCTTCATGGCAATGAATGCTGTCATTGCTGTCTTCCATTTTTCAAATCTGCAAGCGGCAGCGCTTGAGGGATGCCAGATGAAGTAATTCCACTGGAGAACAGCTCTGTGCTTTGCTATAACAGGTCTGTTATAGCCCTGGTTCCAGAGCGCGGAGGAATCCTTATCAAGCTGTTAGGAGAAATCTGAAGTCATTTTGTATTATGAAGATACTGCAAGCGCCTTTTCTGAAACCTACATCTGGGGCACAGATGCTCCTAAAATGAAACTGAAACAGCCAGTGGTGCCTGTAGCGAAATAATAATGTGATTTCACATCCTAGGTAAACCCTGTGGCAAACCCCTGCGATTTATGTAAAGCTCGCTGGCACGAGCGTCAAGGCCCCGAGACAGAATCCATGAGGCTGTCGGGTCTCTGCGCGTGTCTGGAGAGCACTTGCTGCTGTAAACGCTCTGCTGTCTGTTTTGTGGGTGAGATTTAATGGCTGAGCATCTATGGTGTTAATGACTGAATCATTTCTGCTCCAGCACTTTATTTTATGTGATTTTATGACTTTTCAGTTGGATAGCTCCAGTACCAATGGGGTGCAACATATCAAGCACATCGGGAATCTCCTACGTTACTGCTTCAGACCCACTGAAGCCATATATCTCCATGTGTATTGATCTTTCCAGTTGAGACCTCAGAGGTAAAAGCGTTAGACTGCTAAGATACTGCATGATGTAAATATCTTAATAAGCTACAGAAGACACAGGCTTTAATTTGCTAATGAAAGAGCAACATCCCCTTCCAGTATTGAAGGGGCTCGCTTCCTGAGCCCACAATGTGGCGGTTGATCCCCAGAACCATGTCATTAATGAAATGCACAGAGCATGCGGCCTCTAGCAGTCTGGCACTTTACCATCTCAACTTCAGCAAGGGATTATTCTGCTAAATGCAGATTTTTTTAAACTCGTCTTATCTTCTTTTCTTATTAAAGTTAATGTCTTTGGGACTACAGCAAAAAGACGTGGGTTGTGGTTTTTTCTGGTTCCATTGGGACTTATGGCATAAGGCACTAAGAAGCATGGGTAAGGTGGAGAGGCTAAAACCAGCTAGTCGAGCCTGAGGCAGTCCCTTGGTGATTAAAATAACACTCTCATCTTAAAAAGTTAATTTTCATTAAACAAACTTAGAACATTCAACCTTTGCACATAAAATTAGATAAGTAACAGCTATCTTAAACACGCATTCCAATAATTTTATCTTATGATTTGCATTCTAAGAGGAAATAGAACACAATTTTAGACCTATATATATATAAATTAAAAAAACCCCAACAACACAGCAGCACTGCACTCCAGTGATGGGGGCATGGATGTCCCACAAGTAGCCTGATTTCTGGTCATGGTTTTGTCACAAGGTTTGTTGCAGAACTCTGGACAACTCTTTCCCTTCTGTATTTTCCTCTCTGCCTTGTCTGTGCAAGATCTTGAGGTCAAAGTGTAGAGTCAGTTGTGCTTGGCGCTGCCTGACTCTATCTCCTCTGGACACCTCAGAGGCTGTTTTTTTTTAAAAAAAAAAAAGTACCAGTTAGAAAAAGAAATTAATTATTTACAGGACCATGTCACAAGAAAAGAGAGGAGGGAGGGGAAAAGGTTTTCCGAAATTTACTGTTGCTCTCAAAATGATCCATAAGGGTGAGACTTACCTTTCTGCCAGTGTTAACCTTAAGCCATAGGCACTGTTTAAGACTTCAGTATAGAGTTCACAAGAAAATAGACATTACAAGTAGTATTGCAATCTGGTGGTGGTTCATTGGTCCAGACTTTCAGAGCTGCTGACTAATGTAACCAAATCTGGCCTCTTGCAACAGGTTGGGTGCCAACATCGCATGATTGGTGCTCACGTAACAAATGCACTGAGTTGTAACTGTTTTGGTTATCACTTCCTCCTTCACCTTCTTTAGTCATCAGTCTTAGTATTCCCTTAGGACTTCTTCTTCCTGTACTTTGAGTTCGTGGGAATGTGGTTACCTTCTTCACCTTTAGAGGCAGACAACATGGTATGCTGCTGCTAAACATGTTTGTTGTCACTAGTGTTGCCTTAGACTTTTAACTCATCATGGCTATTTAATATTTGTGATGTGATAATCTTACATGAAATGCATTTGCAGCACTAATACTTTTTGACTTTTGGCATTGAGAGGCTATGTGACAAAATTTCACCTGTGATTTCCACTTGGGGCAACTACCAACAGGGGCATCTTGTCTTTATTCAGTCTTTCACCAAAAGCAAAACCTGCATTTGATGCACAATTTTAAGATTTAATTATATGCTATAACACTCCCAGAGGAAGGTACAATGACTTATTTGCAGCAGGAGGGGATAAGAAGTAGGAAATTCTTCCAAAGGACTAGTTTCCTAGCAGTTTCTTTGCCAGGGCATTTCCTAGAAGGGATAATTTCCTTTTTGATCAAGTGACATTCTCAATTGCTAAAGCACAGACAGTGAATTCTTAGGTATTTACTCTATACCAGGTGAAGATCTGGTGTCTGACTGGCAATGAATGTCAAGGACCTATCTGGAACAGATACGGCTTTTTTAGAATAAAGTAGTTTTTAAAATCACTTCTGAAAACACTGAGATGGTAGAGGTTGCACACGGAGTTTAAACAGAAGAGAAACAAGTAATCCCATCTGGCAGCAGGCTGAGCACATACTGTTCATCAGAACATTTTTATCTTCTCCAAGAGACTGGAGTTGCACATTCTCAAGCATCTCGCATCTTAAGGTCAGAAGACGAATGCATTTTTTATTTTTCAGAAAGTTCTGTTGTTTTATGATCTAACCTTTTTCTTTTCCGGGCCTGCTGCACTGTTACCAGGTAGCATTTCAGTGGGTGTTTCCTTCACTGTATGTGAACCTGGGTTTTACCTCTTTCTTCCCTCTGCTGACTATTGAGGCTACAGCACCAGTTGCAATTCATGCATGCATGTAGTTGCACAGATATTCAGCTCAGCTTGCGGAAATGCGCATAAGCACTACTGTAGCTGTCTCAAATCCAAAACAAACCTGCAAACTAACAAACACAACAGTGAACCATAAGAAACATGGCTATTTTCTGTCTGGCATGGTAATGTAATAGCAAACCTCTCTCCATATAAATCTAATTTTTGCACTAGCAGAACCTGAGAATGGCAGGAAAAAAAAAAAAGGTGTGTGTGGGGAAGCAATCTCTGTAAGTCTTGTCCCAGGGAGAGCTTGAGAAAGTGAGGTATAAAGAAAGACATAACTTTTAACAAATAGTGTATGCATGTTCAGTGCCCTGACCCTCACAGGTCTGGAAAATCAGGCAGGTCTACATACAGGGCAGGTACTGACTGAGGTGCTCATTCCTGTCAAAGATTTTTGCTCTCCCAAAATCCTGGTGGGTTTGTGAGTGCTCCTGTTATAGCAGAACACTTAGATGAGCTTCTCTCAGCTGCTGTTTTCATACACAGTGTAATCAAGCATCTCTTCTATTTGTGAAATAACTGTGCTAAAGAAGAAACAAGAGTGTCTTTCATACGATCTTCATTTGATGTTGACTATCAGTCCATCCCATAAAAATACTACCTTTTATATCCATTGCTGTGGATGTAGCAGGTGCTGCAAACAAAGAACCCTCCTTGTTCAGGAGTGCCCTGAAAGGGGTCAGGTAGTCAGTCCATTGCTCATGCTGGAGGGCAATCACTCCCAAGTAATTATCACTGATGTCAGAGTCTACCACGGTATGAAACTTCAAAAATATATGATCAAGGGGTTAAAATCCAGCTTCGTACTCTGTATTTGAAGAGTGAAGTGCCGTTAAGGGAGGAACTGCTATGAAGAGAAAGGATATAAACTAACTCATAAATAATGTTTCTTAAATCTTCTGTAAGAAAAAAACAACCCTAATTCTAATAAGCACAGTAATATTAAAACTTGCTTGATAGGTATATAGAAGTCCTCTGCTTTATCTGTACCAAATGGACCATACTAGGACCAATCAAAGTGCTGTGTGGATGCGGTACCAAGTCAACCTACAAGCTACCCCCAGCATTTGGCAAACTGGTTTTTTAGATGTCACTCAGGTGGGTCCTTTCTCAGACAGGTGGTCTCACTAGAGTCAGTATGCTGCTGAAATCCATAAACCTGACTTCCATGAATAATCCCCAGCACCAGCGATCACTAAGGCAAGGGCTGATCTCCTGCTGGGATCGAGTTAACAATTGATAAAGCACTGGGCTGCTGTACAAGTGCAGGGTCAAGGCTGAAATATCGAACTTTGGGACTGCTCCTCTCTCAGTCTATTGGTCTTGCATCCTCCAGACTTCAAAGGTTAACGGAGTCTTGTTCTGCCCTCCTGAAGAAGCAAATTACTAACACCAGATTTTCTTCGCAGGTGTAAGAACATAAATCTCCCTCATCTAAAAGAGTTACTTGTAGTATACCAACCGAGATTATTTGTGTGCCTTGCCATATCCAAATGCTAGTGTGAGGCTGATATTGTGAGAGGAAAACAAAACATCTACAGTCTGTATTTCATGTTGTTTTCTTCTTAAATCTCCTTTGTTTTTAAATCTGGTCACCTCTAGTCTTGACACATCACTCATGGAGATGTGTACTCAAGTTTGGTGCAGAAGGTCCAGAGCAGGCTGTAGGGATGGTACTGATAAATGGTTCACATTGTGGTAATGGTACTGCTGAAGCAGCCACTTAGGGATGGAGATGCAAGACTTAGCACTCTAGAAATGATGGGTGAAATGCCTTTAATCCCAGGTCGAACGAAATTTAGCTTGGAAAGAAAAACAAAGTTTGCAAAATATTCAGCAGAGCTAAAGCAGATCTATCCATGCATTAATAATCAAACATAGCAGAATTTTGTGCAACTCTTCCACTCAAAGGATTTAAGTCGTGTTCGATGTAATCACAGGCAGCAACACTGAATACCTGGGGACCTTTACCCAGTGACATGTGAAGGGAGAATAGGAACTGGGAAGTTTTTTAGAGCTGAGTGTCTTGGAAAACATACTACTCCTCAGTGGGTGGTATTTCGCTCTTGGCCAGATAATTACACAAACTGTGACTACACCAGCTTCTTAGGCCATAGAGAGGCTGATAATAGAAGGAAACAGGCGATGGTACCACTGCTGAGAAAACTACACATTGCATGATTTATCACACTAAATTTGTCAGAAATTTGAGTTCATGAGAGACTGATACATAGACAGAAAACAGAAGACAGTTTCTTTTCTTTCTGTGTTGTTTTTGCCACCTACCTTCCTGTCAGAAAGCCTGGGAGCTCCAACACTGCAGTTCGTCCAAGATCAAGAGGCAACTGTGCGCTATCGTGCGTGTTGCAAGGAGCTCAAAGGATTTTTCCTGGGAACTGCTCTTCACATAGATTAATAAGTGGACGTTTTGGTTTTATCTGCCTTTTGTGAGTAAGCCAGAAGAAAATATCAGATCTTTCAAACAGTGAGGGCATCAGAGCTGCTGCATGAGAAGTGCTGTTTAGAAAACTGGATTTTAATCATGCTTTGTTTTGTTTTGGTATTGTCATGGCTGAAGAGAGAAATGCTGTATTCGGCCAGAGTCAAGTTGTCTTACAGTACTGCCTTATCAGCTACACCTTGCTTTCCTGTGCAGTCACCAGCCAGAGAGGGATGATAGCTGTGGAGCTTTCCTGAGCAGGGCAAGAACATTGCGGTAATGAAGCACTTTCAAAGCCATAGTAAAGCAGTCTGTAAATTCAGCATGCCCTAGCTCCACTTAATTTTCTACTGCATTAACATTGGCAGGATAGTATCTGCTTTCAGTGATCGGAGGTTAACGCTGGAAGTAGAGTAATTTTTTTCTTTTGCTTAGGAATTTTACCCACATTGCCATTTTTTATGTATTTCAGTGCTGGGGGGGAAGTGCATTCCTGGGGAATAAGGAAGTGGGTGGACCAGAAGACCAAAGAGGCGCTTTTCCTTTTTGTAATATCTTTACCCTTTAAAGCAAAACTAACTTCAATCAAGTTGCCCAGGGCCTTGTGGCCTTTTAGGGGACTCTCCGCAGTTTGTCAATGACTCTTTCATTCTAGAGGACCCAAAACTGGATACAGTTTTGTAGATGTGGCCTCACAAGCGCCACGTAGAATGAAATAATCATTTCTCTTGACCTTCTGACTACGTTCTTGCTGATGTCCAGGCTGTAGTTGATCATTAGTACGTTCCCCACAGGCATGCTGCTGACTCACATTCAAACTATTTAACCAATCTGCGTTTCTGAAATATTCTCTGATCAGGGTTTTGAAACCAAGTGTCATTCATTTCGCTCTTGTTTCTGTGCAACTGTGACATTTCTGCAAGCCCTCTCTTAGGAGTATTCTGCTGTGAAGTTGCCCAGGTGGGAACCTGAGATAGGGACCCAGGTGCCTAACTGCACTCTTTGGTAGTGAGCACCAGCGGAGGAGCTCACTTGCGCTGCTGCTTTCCTTTCCTCTAGAGTAGCTGAAAAACCTACAGTCCCTTCCATTTCATCTCTGTCTTTCTGTGATTTAAAAAGCTGGGGTCCAAAATGGATGAAAATTAAGAGACTCTGTACTCCTAGTGATGTGCTTACAGATATGTTTGCTTTTATGCGAAACTCTTTTCACTTCCTCTGAAATTGTTGCTTTGGGAAATGATAATGATAAAACAACCCTTTATCTAAACTGCTTAGTGCCTCTTGTGTAATATAGAGAACTGGGGGCTGCACTGACAGACATTTTTATCATAAGAATGGAGGATGTTTGCTGTACTGGGTGTTGTTTGGTTGGTTTGTTTGTTTTGCTTTTAAAATGGGAATACCTGCAGCTGTCCACCTTCCTATCACACTGCAACACAGGCAGCAGCATGACATTCCCAAGCTTAATGTGCTGCATCTCTCAATGTTATGATCTTGTAAGACTAAATCTCTTAACATTTCCTTTACCAGTAGCTTGCCATCTTCAGTTTTGGAGTCCTATACTCTTTGGAAGGTGAACTTTTATCAGGGAGATACCATCCACAAAATACCATGTGGTCCTAATTCCCAGAGATACAAGTTACAACTGGAAAGTCAGCATCTCGTTGGATCAGCTCAGTTCATAAGTGAGCAAGGTGAGGAAAGGGTATGTCTCGGAAACTTCAAGACTGCCTTTATTTGTGCAATGTTTGTTAAATATTACAAATACAGGCAGTACTTCTTCAGAGTGGTTCCAGTTTTGTGAAGGCAACGTAATTTGAGTACAAAGAGATAAAAAGTGAATGTTAGGCCACTTGAAATGTAACCAAGCAATATGCTCTTTCATCCAAAAAGAATATACGCATTTTCCATCAGACAGAATTCAGTCTCTCCAAGGAGATGAAAAAATTATTCCCTAAAAAAAAAATAAATGTTCTTTGCACTGCCAGCTGTCCCGGCTAGCTTCTATCCAGCTAAATTTCAAATCAAATGAAATTGTAGGGCACATACAGATGGATCACAGAATGTGGAAGATTAAATTAATATCTGATAGCCTGGTTATCTTTTATTCTGCAGCTATTTCTTGTGCAAATAAGTTTCCCAGGTCTGTGTATTAGCAAACATGTGAAGACTAGTTCTGATGCACTTTTGAGCAACCTGGATCTTGGCTTTATTCACAAACAAATGTCTGTTTTGTACACAGTTTGTCCCATCGCGTATCTCTTCCTCAGAAAAGCTACTGCATGTTTAATCTCCCTTTATGTTAAGAGAAACAAAGGTACTCACATGTCATTTATTCGAGTTGCCCAAGAAGTACATAATGCCTGTCTGCATGATGTGGGGATGTAGCTGTAGTGATACTACTTTGATCTTTCTGAAGAAGAATGGCTTACATGATGGAGCCAGCATACTCTTCAGTGTCGTCTTTAAATAATAAACCTAGTTGGTTTCAGCAAAAGAACAAAATGAAACATCTGTCTTTTGTTTCCAGGTTAGAGTGGAATCAGTTCTGAGGTGAAGGATTCAACCTGCACATTAAAATCAATTTACAGCAGAGATCAGTAAATTTAGCACACCGTGGCAGTGATAACCATCAAAGCTGCTATGCTCAGAAGTTACAAGACCGTCCCATTTCAGTTCTTGTGGCCAGACTGGCAGCACACCAGCAGCCGTGGGCTGACTGTGTACATCTTTCCCTAATTTTTCTAGCATGGAACTGGGTAGTATCGTGTCAGTGCTTTATAAGTGATTCTGTTTACACCGTGTTGGGGTCTGTAAAGGTGATCTCAGTGCTGTTTAGTAAATAATTTTAGCTTCTCCTAGAGACAGTGAAACAATAAGGGAAAGAACTTTCCCTCTTCAGAAAGTGAACACGAACCACTTTTCAACTTGTTTAATGCTTTCAAGAAAGGCTTAAAGGTTGCCATGTCCTTTTGCTGGTCCTAGATTTTCATCTTAAGGAAATAAAGTTATTTAATATTTTATTTATTTTCAAGGATTGTTCCCTTTAAATGGTGAGTAATAGTAAATCTCAATTTATCCTTCTGCCCTAAAATGAGGACAGCAGAAAAAATCTTGCAAATACTTGGCTATGAAGAATTTCAGATATCTGAACAGGTAGTACATTTGTTGGCTGAGAGTTCTATCTGTTATTTAATGAATGAGGAATATCACTCCAATGACTAGATACTGTCCTCTGAGACCTCAGTGTTTACAGATAGTGCATCTTCACATAAGTAACAGCTGGGGCTGTAAGAGGAGTAGGGCAGGTGGGTGTATCATGGCTATTACCTTGGCCATGGAGGCTGATTGAGCTGGAGGTTAGAAGAGGTAAAGGTAAAGATACTGCGACAAATAGCTGATTGCGTTAGTGGAGCGAAGAAAGGAGGATGTGTAACAAGAACTGAACACTGATATTAGGAATTTGGAATCCCATTCCTGGGTTAGTCTTTCTCCCTTTGCTTGCGTGTTGGATTTAGCTAATGCATACAGCTTAAAATTGTGTCAGAAAGGTACTGTGGACAACAATTGAGGAAGGAGAATAATTTAGGTTTTAGAATAACTGATGATTTCTTTTGCTTTTCTGTCTAATCTGGAAAAAAAAAATTGTTCCTGATATCTTATCTCTACTAATCTGAGGACTATAAGCACCTTGAACTAGGTCTGCGTAGTCTACATTATTACAATTACCTGCTACTGCTATTGGAGTTGGGATGGGCTGGCTGCACAAACATTTATCATGCCTTTTTCTCGGTCTTCTGCATGTATAATACTTTGAGGCTTTCTAACACAAGTCAAATCATTCAGTCTGAAGGGAGCAGCTCTCCGTTTCATACAGAAACTAAAAAATTCTGATTTTGACAGAATTGCCTATGGCAGTTGTTTTCAGAATCAGTGGAGAAAGTCATAAAGCTGGTTGCATGATCCTTCTTTTCAAGAATTCTTATGATAAATAAAAAGAATATGCCATTTTATCAAGCTAGGATCTTCCAAATCCCACTGGGAGCAGTTACATAGACAAAACCCCTAACCAAACAGCTCCTATAAAAATCAATGGGATTTAATCTATACCTTATTATTGTTATTTTTTACAACTGGCATTTCTGAAGTATTAGACTTTTGTCTCACTTTCTGTAATAAAATCTGACAGGACTGTAGCATCCTTATTTTTAACCTGAATGAAAAGCATTTATCTGAATAAAAATCTAAAAATGTGGTTTGTATTTTGTATTTCATTTACCCAAAGCATTTACAACATTAGGAAGTTAGTGTCATCTATCCATCTATAAAAGCAGATGGAATTGTTATTAGGCATTTGGTGTGTCTGTTAATAGATTTAATTTGATGGTATACCTCTGGGTAGAAATTCAAATTAGGAAATCTAAAATTCAGATGATCATGCAAAGCCACAGTGTTGCCAGCCACCATCTGATGAGCAATAATTGCAGATCTTTGAATTTTTCAAAGAAGTCAAAAGCTGTTACGTTTGTCTGGAAGTCAGAGAAGTAATGGGAACTCAGCTCTTAAAGGCCTCTAGACTTTTTTTAATATCAGCTCAAGCTTCTGCATTCTTAAATGTAATCACACCAATGAAAGCCCGTGCTCAACATTTATTTCTTTTTTTAAATTGGTCGTTCTGAATTCAACGTTATTCACGTCTGCCTTCATAAGAAAAACGTGGCAAAGACTGCCCAGACCTGTGTGCTGAAAATGATGGCAACAGACTGTGTGGGGAAAAAAGTTCATTTCTGGGTGTTAGCTTTTACTGCAGGAGATGCAGATCTTCAGGTGCTTCGAGCAGGGTTAGGGGAAGAGTGCCATTCCAACCCTTGTAGGGGGCTCAGGCTTTATTGCACTCTGCCTACCGTATATTTAATTAGGCTATACACTTCAGTAGGTGATAATCTCTTTAGCAAGGCATCCAACTGACGCATACTGACAAATTAAGCACTGTATATAATATAGGTGCCATAATATGCAGAAGTTTATTAGGTGTAGCATACCTGGTACTTGTTTTTTTTCTGACTTGCAATAATGGGGAGGGAGTGGAGAAAAAATCACTTTCAGATTACTGAATAAAATGTACAGCACAGATAAAGAAGTTCTGAGAACCCTTCACTGTATCACTTTTTTTTATGACACAGGGAACGTAAGCTATTTGCAATAACTATTTTCTGCTCCAAGCTCTGGAGTTATGTACTTTGCCAGATACAATGCAGTAAGTAAACGCACCAGCCGACGTGTAAATGCTGCGATAAGAACCTGGTTTTTGTTCTCAAGTCCCATGCATGTGGAATTGT
Organism: Sagittarius serpentarius; assembly: GCA_034782735.1. NCBI lineage: Eukaryota > Metazoa > Chordata > Aves > Accipitriformes > Sagittariidae > Sagittarius > Sagittarius serpentarius. The sequence continues at coordinate 6,424,581 of JAVKLA010000061.1, forward strand.
GCAAATCAAATCCAGACTTCAGTTTCACAAGATAGCATGTCACATGTGAGTGACCTTGAAAGCAGAGCGGGAGTAGGTGTCTACATACTGTGGTGTCTATCACGATGATCCAGATTACTATGAAATCTCAGCAAAGGCCCACACAAAATGGGTTGAGTGTCTTAAATTAAACCTAAAATCCTCTAATTGAAGGGAACCACTGTTAACTTCAGCTGGAAGGCCGTATGAGGATTGGTGTTGAATTGTCTTAATCGCCTCGTGTTCCCGTGCTCCACTTCTGCTGTTGGGAAGCTGACCTTTGTCTGGGCAGTCCTGCCATCCCCACTGACAGGGCAGGGACAGTGGCCGGGGACAGGGCAACGGTGTGAAGAGTAAGGATGGGAAATTTGTCTGCAAATGGTGTCATTAAGAGAAAGAAAAGTACTGAGGAGGTGTTGCAGGGAAGGACAATGGCAATAACATTTCCTGGGTTGCTGGTGGGTCCTGTAGGCAGAGACCCACTGCTGTGTGCACAGCCAATGCTGGAAGTGCAATAGCAATCAGAGCTATGAGGCTGGCACTTAAAATTAGTATTTTGCTTTTAATATTTGATGATATAAGAGGCTAGTGAGAGCTCTTCACAAGCCTTGTAGGGCAAGATAGTTGAAAATGGAGGACAGATGAATGTATTTGCTGTTTTATGACTTCCTTTTCCATATGATGCAGTGCGTGAACACAGCAGGTAGTGGGCTGCCTCTTCCTCACTCGCTCCTGGCTGCAGGGCGGTCGGAGGCAATGGGACAACTTCCAGGAAAGGGAAAGGAAGAAGCCTCTTTTCTAGTTTCAGCTTTCAAAAAGTGCTTGTTCAGAAACAGGAATATAGATATTTGCCAAAAAAGAAGCTAATTTTTGCAAAGCTGCCTGCGATGTGGAAAGCAGAGCCAGGAAAGCTAGCTGAGTGTCAGCAAATCATGCACAGCATTCGGTTGGATGCAGCACAGAGATGCTGAGGTGACGATTGCTTTGCAGGTTGTCTGCACTAATATGTTTTGGAAGAGTTATGTGCAATACAAAGTGAATTTGAACATCAAATAAGCCAAAGTTTACAGAAGTGTCTGCAACTCTGCAAATGAGCAGTGCTAAAACTTGAGAAGCAGAGAATATGTTTATAGAAGTGTATAAACTGTGGAAAAAACAGAGAGCAGCAATTTTTATTTACTTGCACTTTATAAAATTGACCCCTCTGTACCTGGGTTTTCTGCTCCTTATACATCCTCTGCTCCCAGTTAAACATTGCCATTCAGATGGTCCAGTGGCTCAGTTTAGGAGTAATTATTGTGAGTACCATGGGACTTGAAACTGTCCGTATATTGTTGTTATAGGACTTTAAATGGTAAATCACCGCAGTGATAACAATTCTACAAAAAGCCATATAATAAGCACAACTTTCAATTATTTACCACACTGCTAAAAAAATCTTTTAAAATGTCGCTGGAACCAGCTATAAAAGTTTGTGGTACTAATTTAATGATGTGATAAAATCTGTAATATATATTTTGGGTTGTAGAGGAAGCATTGAATATGGACAGACTTTGTGCAGGATATTTTTTAACGTCTGCTGGTCTTGGACCTGTACTGAATTATGAAAATCAGGACTTCAGCACAATGTTAACATTTATACCTTTTTATGTGGCAAAGGCAATATAGTAGATACCGTATCACTGTGACTACAGAGCAATGCTTTCACTGCAAAAGAAACCTGCTACATCTTAAGTAGAAAAATATAATCTTGAAAGTTAGCACTAGTTGCTGGGCTTGATTATCTCTACGTATATTAGAGAGAGGTAGTTGCTGTGAGGGTGAGGCAAACCTCCTTTTGTCTAATGACTTGGTAATGGCATTGGGCTTTCATCCAGTGACTCAGAACTGAGTAAACGTATCACCGTGACTACAGGTTGTCTCCTCCTGTCTTCCAGATGCCATTATGACCTTTTGAGAAAGGTTGGCACCAGGTTGTATCTCCTGAAAAGACAGCTACTGATTCCACGATCTCTTTCTACCAGTGACCCCTTAGCTACAACCTGTGCATCGTGGTCTCCGGCATTTCCCTTGGGTGCCTGTGGAGGCCTGTGGGTTTGAGGGAGCTACAAGGCTACACAGAGCTCAGAGACATCTTGTTGTGCTGCTTCTGTCATGTACAAAGATGGGGAGGACTGAGCAGTTCACGCACCAGCTCTGGCCACAGACCTGGACTGTGGTGGCTTTCCCAGCAACCGGCGTTTGTTAGAGCTGTTTTGCAGCATGGCTGTAGTGCAAAGGAGTCTCAGAGGTTCCTCCTTGAATGTAGAATTTTGTAATTATTTCATAATCATATAAAAATCTGGTCTGAAATGTGTTTAGTAGTGTCCAAGGATTTATGTCCTGAATGTTTCATAGGACAATGGAGTAAAATCTATCTTTTGGTTTACAAATGAGTATATGGCAAGATGATACAGGACTTCTTCATTCGCATCCAGTTGGTCTGCAACTTGGATGGTATCTTGTAACATACAGTCACAATACGACTCTGAAAATAACTCATGCTGGCTGTGGTTGTGCCTCAGGATGTCATGTAACTTAAAGGATAATTAGGGCTAAAATTCCAGTGGAAGATAAATGTTGCAATAATGTCACCTTGTACCTGTAGAGCAGCTTTCATCTTAAAGTCTTCCAACTTACTTAGAGAACTATGCTCACAAATAAATATGACCATTGTTCTGCTGGGAACAGGCAGTCAGGTTCGCGGTTGCAAAACTGTCTCTTCTTCCTGTAGATGGAAGATTTCATAGTACTGCTAAGGGGACTAATATCCATTTTTCTCATGTAAATATTTTGTTTAATGAGTTATGTTACATATTTAAAGCAGATGTAATTATTAACCTTCATAATGAAATATCCACGTACTTGCTTGCTGTCACAATGATACTTATTTCCTGCTATGTATTTAAAAAAAAAAAATCAAGTAATTAAGTGACGGCATAGGCCATTGACTTCTGGTGGATCTTGTGCTCTGAATCAGCTGGAAAGGGATTTGTCTTAGCTATTTTTCTCTAAGCTAGATTCCTTTTGTAACTGAGGAAGAAGTGGGCAGTGCTAGTCATTTCCTGAGGTAGGCATTTGACACAGATCAGATAACGTTGCCAATGTGCCAGTTTCATTCAATTGGCCATAAACAGAGTCAGTAGTCAACTGGGTGAGAAACTCTAAAATGAATTCCTCTAGTGTAATCCTACTAGATACTTCAATATATCAATATACATAGCTATATGTTTTGAAGATGAATGGGCTTCTACTGGGAGTACAAATTCTATGACCACTTCAAATACAGCGAACTTTACTCATGTGAGCTGTTCTGCAAGAGTGAATATACTTCCTTACCACCTTATTTATTTGTCTTTTGTACGCGTGAGCTTCTTGGTATGGTTTGATTGGTTCCAAACCCATATTTCACATGGCTCAGGACAGAAGGCAGAAGCATTTCATAGCGCCGACCAGCATTCATTCTTTGAGAACAGGAACAGATACTCAAGAGCTATAGCTTGCTTGTGATGTTGGGAAGAGAAGACCTCTCTTATTTTCATGTACTGACAGCGACTGCAACTTGATCTATGACTGTACAGTTCCCAGACAGATATTTGTTTATACTTAGCTGTAGTTCTTATACCACATTCATTCTTCTATATCTTGGTCAGCCTTTTGAGACACACAAAACTATCATTTTCATCTCATCCAGTTTCCATACAGAAAATAAGAGGACCTACTAGTTGTGCTTTACCATGCCACTGCGTCTCGTGAATAGTAGAAAAGATACAGGCAAATCAGACAGATCTGGAGTTTTATCTGGGATCTGAAGACTGCACACAGGATGAGAGCTAGAGGCAGGATTTTATTCCCAACTGTATTTGACATACAGAGCTGGCTGTCCTCCACAACTACTGCTCTTCACATCATGCCTGTTCCTTGGAAATGTTCCTATTTAGACTTGTTCCGAGTGACTGAGGAGATGGACTGCAAAGTAGATTTTTATTTCAAACATTTGAAGTATTTATCGCTGGTCACATTTCAGAGCAGACAACAAGTATAATGGAATTTCAGAGGGTGATGCTAATAAAATAGGCAGCAGGGCAGCAGATGAAAGCCCAGCTTTAGGTTGTATGTGGGTCTTCAGGTTGTTGTTTCCCAACAACCGGCAGTAAGGGAGCCCTCTCTGGCCCTTGGCAGTCAGCCATTTCATTAGTGGTATTTAAAGGTCTACTAAGTGCTCTACCCTTATCTGGGCAAGATATTGCTTTGAAGGTCCTGCTTCCTACATGATGAATTCTACAATTAATTTCTAAAGTATTTATCGGTTAGTTAGCATGTCTGTCCTGAAAAGGGGAAAATACTTCTGAGAACTCTTGTGTTTCTCCCTGGTGCAAGAGCAGCTGCTGCTTGCTAATTTCTTTGAGACAGTTTGACCTTTTAAGGTGGTGGGACACTTAAAGTACAAGATATTTATTAAAAAAATCCCCCTTTTTTTTTATAGATCTACAAAACAAGAAAAAAATGGATTTTCTAGGACAGGCTAGAGATACTGAAGGTTTCCGGACTCTGGAGATTCCAGACAGCATTAATTGAGGTTAACACTTATTTTTCCTGCTTCTGTGACACTATCTGAGATGCATTTGTCAGTATAGCTCTGCTGAATTCAGTGAAAGCCTGATGATTTGCACCAAGAAGTCCAAGTTACTCCACCAAATCAGACTTACCCTGATTTCAGTGTAACCAAAATGTGAAGTTATAATACCTGCAATGCCAGTATTGAGCAAGGATGTCAAAAGCATCCAGTTTTTACAGTATCGATAATGATTCTTACTTCACTTAAATTGCTTTTAAATAACTCTTTGTCCTGTTTAGAAATAACCTTGATTTTTGCCAGAATTTTTTTGCCAGATTTTGCTCAGAAAAATCAAAACAAAACAATAAACACCATCCACTCAAATACCTCTTGGATGAGCTAATTATTGACAAGTGTAACCAGACTGTATCAGAAGCAGAATGTTTCAGTTTCCACTTTTACTAGTGAGCACTTTTGGAGAAAAATTTAAAAGGGCTTAAAGGAGGCCCCTTCATTTTAAAGGCTGCAAACATGTCTAAATGCACACAGCATTATTTGTATATAGATACTCCCCATCTTCGTCTGTTTTCCTACACCTTGGTTGTAGCTTTTTCATTTGCATTACCCAATAATATGCCTGCACAAACCTGGGCAACAGGTTATCGTTATCATGTAGCACCAGCCCCAGAGCAAAGCATGTTCCGTTCAGTCCTAATAGCAGCAACAGCAGGATGACTGGTGGGGTGCCTGACTGGGTCCCAAGCAAAGTGATGTACTTACCATGGGAAGAGCCTTATGGGGGACCCACTTGCTGCACTGCAGAGGATGCCCAGGACATGACATTCTTCTGGAAACTACGTTGCTTTTCTTTTTCTGGCTGGCAACTGACAAGTTTTCCCTCTTGTTTGTTTTTATTTTTCCCCAAAGTAACCTTTACTGATAGAGTTGATGTATGCTATGAGTTATAGACTGTGCAAATACACCTTTGTGCATGTCAACCTGTCTCAACATCCTTTGTGCAAAACATATTGCTGCATAGATTACAGTTCACATCATCAAGAACTGGTGTGTGAGGCTTCATACACAGAAATAAATGTCAGCCGTAGTTTTCAGTTCTACTTCTTCAGCTTTTTGACGATATTACTTGTCAAGAGTTAGAAAATCACTTTTATTATTCAATAAACCCCAATTTAAACTAGGCCTTTGCTCTACTGCTATACATTTCTGTAAGCTAGACAAAACCTCCACCGGAGATGGAACAATATTCTAGGGAAGCAACTGCCAAACAGGAGACAAAGGCTGCCCCTGAGTGGCATCATGAAAATTTGAAGAGGTTTTCATGTTGGAAACCCTGTGGTGCAACTCTCATTTGTAATAAATTGTAACAACCTCCTTCTTTATTTGTCACAAGCAAGAATGGATTTGCTCTTGGCCATAAGTAAGTCCCAGTTCAGGAAGCGATCTTCTTAATTTATTCTTCACGAAGTAAGCAAGATACACACCATATGAGATGAAATGGCCAAAATAAATCCTCCCCGCCTCCCACAACAGAAATGTGTGTGATACCATATTGCAGGAAGAATGTGTACACACATTCCAGAAACAATAGATGCATAGCCTTAGAGTCCAAATGACATATATTATTAAAAAAGGTGCTCAATTAACTGAGTTTCCCATTTAAATAAATGCTAGAAAGGGCAACACCAATATTATATACACTTCTCTCTCTTTCATTTCTCTATTACCTAAACAGTGGTTTAAGTAGTGTAGCTGTTACAGATAACAAAGCCTGAGTTTTATAATAAGAACGCAGCAAGTACTTTGTTATAAAGCGGGGAACTACGGCAAATCAGTCATGCAAAAAAGGCCTCTGAAGGTGAAAATACAATGGAGTTGTTTTCACTTTTCATCTTTAACCTTGGCAGGAGCTGTTGGCTTTGAAATCTTTTGAAGCACCGTGGGACAGTCCTCGTTAATTCTAGCCCCTAAATTTTCAGAATGCTGGGGAAATAGAATGAAAAAGGAAAATGATCACAAAAGAACCCTAAAAGGGATTATAAACAGATCACAGGCCAATTCCATCTTCAGAAGAGCACCTCTAATAATGTGTCTAAACTGGAAGCTGAAGAGGTTGATTAATGAATGTAGAACCATTTCTTACTAAATCTGTGTCTAGATGAGCATTTATTTTAAACACACTGGGCTTAATTCTTACTTATATAAATTGAATTTAGGACACTTTTGTCCTACTGCAGGTCATTTACATCCAATTTAAGTCTTTAGACTAGAGCAAGCCTAAGAGAAAAGTCTTTCAACAGGGAATAAAAAGAGCTATAATTTAAATGATAAAATGGCTGCATTTCTGATGTGCACTTTGTGTCAAAAGGAAATTGCACATATGCCAGAAAGCTGAGCTGTGATTTGAAGGATGCTAGTAGAAAAAGGAGAGTTAGGAAAATTTGTTCCTTCTTTCAGAACTAAGTGGTTGGGAATGATATCCATTCGTGCGCTTTGCCTGTCTCTGTTCATACCTTGGTTTGAGCTCTATTTAGATGATACTGTGGTTCAGAATTTAGGCTGGAATGTAAGTAGAACTAGACTTGCACTGGATGGCCTGGCATATATAGTGTGGAAGAATTCTTCCATCAGAAATGGTATAAATCAGACGAGGACCATCTCTTCTCACAAGAGTATTCCCATTTGGGGCTGGAATCTCTCCAGCCGCTAACTCTTCCATGTTGATTTGAGTGAAGAGAACAGGAGGAAACAGGCGAGGAAAAGGACAAATGTATGGCTATATTATAGGAGAAAGGAGTACTTGCAACACTGTCGGCTGTATTCAAGAGGGAGAAAGGTTAATATTCCCTTAGCTTTCTCTGTGTAGACTCACAGTACCTGAAGTAAGCCTTTTTCAGGCAGATCAAGGATAAAGGATGGATACTGAAGTTCAAATGCAGTTTCTTACTGTGAATCTGGAGAAGTTTTAAATATATCATTCTAATTTTGACCTGACTACTTGTGGAATATGGTTATTCCTGTCTACGTGCTATATTATTCCCAAGCAGTCAAATACAAACAATTCAAATAAATATAACCATCTCCTATACTGTAAATCATGCAAAACTGCACGTGCCAGCTGGTTCAATGTGGCCAGAAGCTACAGGCTTTCATTTACTCTTGTCACAATTATATACTACTGACTTTCACTCTTCAAATTCTCTTGAAGGTCAAAGATGTGAAATCTGAGCATATTTGAAATCTGAGCTGCTGTTGGTAGTAATGTTAAACGTATTCTGAAGTAGGACATGTACTATCTATTTTTAGCTGTAATCTTGGCTGAGTGGCAGAGTTAATGCACTGGTTAGAATTTGAATAATACATGAGACTTGTACTATGAGAACAATAATTTAGCTATAATCTGATGCATGAAGTAATGAGTGGTAATTTTGTCTTGAGTTGCAGTAAATCACTGTGTACCTTAGTAAACAAGTGTGAATGGTTTGGCAAGCACACGGTAGTCACAATGGACTCATTTAGCCTCTTGTTGAAATCACAAGAGTGATGGCAGGGCTACACTTGTCCCAGTGTCTTGCAGAAGATTTGCAGCTGGAAAGAAGAATGAAGCATCCACCAGTAAATAAAATGTGTTTATTTCAGAAAAGTAATTGAGAATATTTGTTTTTGTACTTTATGGAAAAATAGTTCCCTAGAGACAAAAACTATCGCGTTTGAAACAGATTCAGGTTTTACTAAAAATTTCTTATTGCATAAATTTTGTTTCTCTTACCTGGCTATCAACCTTTCCCCCAGTGAAAGTAATGCCTTGCCTATATTCATTTCTGATGGGTTGTCCTGACAAGAGAAAACTTAAAGCAAAATGTAATTTTACAATGGTATACCTGCAAGATAGGCATTGAAAGGACAACAGTGACACACATCCCCTGTTTAACTGGCTAAACTCTAGTCTTGGTGTAAGGGGGTGGGTTCACCCCAAATCTGCAGTCTGTTCATTTTCTGCAGCGATGGCATCTGTGGAATGTGAATGAGGTCTCTGTACCCCAAGTGTCCTCTGATCTTCCAATACCCTAACACTTATGTTTAGTGAAGAAGTTAATAGACAGAATCTGGGGGGTGATGTATAATATAGCTATATAGAAGCATAGACAGTAATGCACAAGTCTTACAGCTCAAAATATCTACGTGATAGTTACTTTGTATACCCCTGGCATAAGCTTCTCTATAAACCAGAATGTCAAAGAAATTCAGTGTGTGATGGGTTTACTTTAAAGCATAATCTCAACTCTCTTGAAACTCTAATCTCAAATTCTCCATTACTGCCAAATTCCTGATACATTCGGAGGTTTTCTTTCTGTTTTCCGTGCTTCAGGCATCAGTGTGCAAGGCACTGGTGGAAGGCTCAGCCAGCTCTGAATTGTCCTGAAGAGAGAGATAGAAAGGAGAACCTAAAGGTTTGTAGAGAAATAAACCTGTACAGTTAGGTCAATATGTGCAGTTGTTGCTAAAATCCTCCTGAGGTGTAAGTATTGAGCTCAGCCTTTTTCATGGCTCATTTAATGTTGCAATGATTAAGTAAAGGTGAAGTGAAAACATCCTTTGCTGGGAGTGGAGAAAACAAGATACCACACCACTTGTCTTAACTTTCGGGTAAAAGAGTCTAGATTTCTCCCTAATTGTAAAAAATAATATAAGTGCAACTGAAATGTTCAGTTCAGTCAGGTCTATTGCTTCTGTCGCTGTACTGCTGACTGACTTTACACTTGCCACTGCTTCTTTATGGCAGGTTGTCAAATATTTTTATTTTATTATGTGCACATTGTTGCTTTCAAACCTGTTATAAGGTGATATAAATGTGGCAGTGTTAAATCTGAGTTTCACTGAAATACAACTTCAAAATCTTTTGATCAAATTAAATAAACAGAAAAATGTTGTTTAAGTAACATGACATTTTTATTTGATCCCAGAAAAAAATCTGTTTTGTTTTTGCTGTTTAATGGAACAGTATAAAAGAGAGACAGTTCTAAATTTGCAGTAGAACTCAGTCACAGCAGAAGTTAGAAGTTAATTGCTTTCATCACCCTTTTAGTGGACAGTCTTTTGTCAATGGCAGAGGGATAGTGTGATATGTGATAAAGAACAGTCAATATTAAATATGATTAACTGGGCTGGTGTACGTTCCAGAACCTGCAGTCTGTGATGTACATGAAGCTGTAATTGTGGCTTTCCTTGCTTGTGTTACCCTATTTTCCTTATTGTTGGAATTTCTACGATGGTTCTCTATGGCAGTGCCATAAGGGCACTAGGAAGAACTGCAGGTCACAGAAAGCAAGTATGAAATTCAAGCAATGAAGGAAACACTGTCAACTCAGTTTTATTCATCATCTGAATAAACTTAAACTGAAATTTGGTAAAAGCAGGTTTATTTGAAGATCTAGTTCTCTTCCCTTGTAGCAGTAAAAGTGCAAACCAAAGTCTAAGCTGATGTAAAGCAAGATGGTTCCACTAAAGTCAACAGCACAGTCCTAGCTGAGAAGTTATCCCCGCTGATGTGTGTGCACTCCAGGCATGGTTTTCTGAGACACTCCTGAGGTTGTATTTGGAGCCCACGTTAGTGACCTTGGAAGTTTCAGTGAAGATGCTGATTTCATTTCATGAAGTCTGTGCCCACCTCCGAGGTAGGGATGGACTCCCCCGGTGCCACGCAGGATTCTGAGAACCCCCGTGGGGCTGCCATGGGCTTAGCAATTCCACTTAAGTGCAGGCTTGGGTCCAGACATCTATCAGGATTGGAGCCAAATTACTTAATTATGAGTTAAGCATGAATCTCATGGGTTTGAGTAGTCTCATTAATAGAGTAGAGGCAAGTCTGATCTTGGCTAGAGAGCTGGGCACTGCTGTATGAGGGGATGCGTTACTCCATATTTATTCTAACAGTAGGCTTTTAGTATTCTAATAGAATAGCACTTCCACAAGCAAGCAAATTATTTTAGACACCCTTTCTGAGCTCTTCTCCTTAAAACACAGCAAAAATTGTATCTTACTCTTTCTTCTTTCTTTTTTTTTTTTTATCCAGGATGGAGAAAAAAGGCATTTTTAAATGTAACACCCTCATGTTTTCACCAAAAGCAAAATTAAGGGAAAAACTTGAGTGAAAGATTTTTGCTCAGTTCAAAGTGGGATGGAAAGGGCCAACCAAGGGCTGCCTGGAGCAGGAGTAGAGTAGATTTTTCTGCATGTGAAAAGGTGAAGCCAAAGTTTGGTACTTTCTGCTCTCCAGAGCTATGATGAGCAAAACCTCACATTGAGACTTATTTGAAGAGGTTGATTACTTCCAAAGCCTTGGCTCCTCCATGAACTCATTAAGTGATACTTTCACAATTTGAAAAGTTCAGGAAACTCAGTACTAATCAATGAATTAATTTGTTATGAATTATTCAGTTAGCTCTAGTGATGAAGACAGTGTTCCCCATGTGCTGGAAGGAGACCCTGGGGAGTGGGGGAAGCCCACAAAAGCCAGAAAACAGGAAGGACCATTTGCTGCCTGGCTTAAACCCTGAAATGAGACATGTCCTTGGCAAAGCAAGCATCTGCCCAAATCTCAGATTGGGAATGAGACATGAAAACAAAATACAGCTCACTGCTGATTTGGTCTGCATCCAGTGAAAGTTGCAAAGCCCTAGTTTTCTTGGGTTTTATTCCTTTGAAGTTGCCTTTATCTTCTTTTTTTTTTATTATTTTTTTGAGTGCCAAAGCTCAAGAACTGTTCCTCTGACCTCCCATTATACAGTTGCTTATCTTTGACAACTACAACATGGTTCAACTCATAGAAACTGAGCAAAACAAAAAAAGTCTATCAGCTTTAAAAGATGTGTATGGAAACAACAAAATTTCCTTATCTGTAAGATTTCTTCAGTTTTTACTTGAAGTTTTAGATCTTTTCTTCATTAAAGAGTTTTCTTTTACGTAGTGACACAATCAAACTGCAGTCAAGGAACTACCAGAGGAAAAAAAATTATGGATAAGGAAACATCAGAGCTGTGTCACAAGAGGAGTTGCTTCTACTGCAATGTTTTGCCTAGCTTAAAAATTCAAGATAGTGCTAAGTCAGAACATGCATCTTGGCAAAATTCAGCTGTGCTTGTCCCAGAACAGCTGGATGGAGCTGCCTCTGCCAGATTTGGCAGTAGCTGCAAGAGGAAAACCTGCTGCCAAAGCACCTGCCAAAGAGCAGGGCAAGCTCTGACTGCACAGGGTGATGTGAAGCTCAAGGGCACAAGAGGAAAAGCTGTAAAGGAACAGATAGCCAAAAAATCTGGGAAGAGGGAGAGACGAAAAGGGGGTGGTGAGGTAGAGAGAAGAAAGCATTTAGAAACCAAGGAGAGTGTGTCAAGTAATAAGGAAATCCCAGAAACAGAGATCAGAGAAAGGAGAATAATGAAGCCAGAAGGCTTCAAGAGTTACTTGTTCAATGTACAGAGCCACACAGATCCCATGCTGAGCTGCTCAGCGGAAGCACAATGTGAAAGAACAGAAAATAACCAGAGGAAACTGTTTATGGCCTAACATCATGATAAATAACATAGAGAACATCTGTAAGTATAGCTCAGTGTGGGTTAAGGCACAATGCTTCTTTATAGAGCTCCATAACAAATTTTAAACAGCTTTGCTATGTGTCAGGTAAACAGCTTTTAAAATAAGCTCTACTATGTGTCAGATTCCCACTCCTGGACAGATACGGTCCAGGAGTAGATCGGTGCTGTGTAGTCCGTACCTGTATTACCAGGGTAGAACAATACCTGGACAAGAGTTTTGCACTGCTGGTGTAACGACATCTACACCTGTACTTCCTTAACTCCGTTCCTTTTTGCTACAAGACAGCAATGATGGAGATTAGAACATTTTTAATCACTCCACAGCAATAAAGTTTTGTTTGACCATGCAAAGGTACTTAAGTATAATTTATCCCTAGTGCAACTATATGCATTCACTGGAGTTACACAGAGGAGAAGCTGGTGTGCAGTATTTATAATGGGAGCAATTAGCACTGAAGCACAATGTTTATAGCAGACTTCACTGTGGCTCATTTTTAATTATTTTACAATTTATGTGCCAGTTTAATTCTATAGTGGAGATTAAGCTGCATAAAAGTGACATTGGTATGATGCAGTCACTTGAGATTCTGGCTTTTACAGCTTATGGGACCAAACATCATCTTCGGAGAGCTCCTGTTGTCATTAGAGCTGAGAATGTTTAGCATCTTCTAGGAGCATGTCGGCTTTTTAATAGGATTTGCCCAGTACTGGTTGTCATTGAAAACAGCATGATGATGAAATAATGATAAAACCTGATGTAGCACATTCTTCGAATCTATCTGTCTACTTCTACATAAGTTTCAAGCAAACAAGCTGATGTGTTTTTTCCCCTCCCTGCCTCCAATTGCACTATCTGCATACTGCAACCTAAACACAACCTTTTAAAAAGGATTCCCCATTAACCCCCCCCGCTACCTACTGCACCCAGCTGCTCTGTGCACCAGCTAAGAACATGTAAATCTGAATGGAGGTCAAGAGTTGAGAGAGATTAAAGAATGAACCCATTAAGCTAAGAAAAAAGCTGTTTTTCTAGTAGAAGAGTTTCACTGGAAAAGATACCTTAGCTTTATTATATGTACGTTATCGGTTCCTAGAAAGAGTAAGGAAGAACTGAAGAAATTTATGTCTCTGTCTTTCTGATGTACAGGTCACTGTAGGGCCATCTCGGTGGTCAGTATGTCTGTCTTATGAGAGGGACTTTGAATGTTTAAGATACAGTTAATAGGTAATTTGCTAGATTTAATTAGTGTCCTACTTAAGTGAGGAGTATTACTGAACAGATTTAGAAAAGCAGAGTTTTTATCATGCGTTTCCTACTCTGGCATGGAGAAAGATTTCCTCTGGGACTGAGTAAATTAGCAATGTGCTATCAAAGCTTATGGAGCTGAGCCAGTCTACTGCTGCTGATCTCTCTGTGGACGATTCTGTCTGAAATTCTGAACTAAACAATGGTGTTACTGGTAACTTCTCCTTCTCCTATCCAAACCAAGAATACATCTACTGGTTTGTGTTTTAAGACCTGTTTCTATCTGCCTTGATGCTGAGTCTCCAGCCCTGTTGGAATGGATATCAGCACAACGTTCTTGACCCCACTCCTTCACTGAAGGGGCCAGTTGGGACCTATTGCAGCTTACACTGGGGTGAAAGCAGTGAGCTGGACCAAGCAGCACGTCACTTGCATGGGCACAGCAGGGCAGCCAGTACGGCTACCTCTGTGTACTGCTGCTTGTTTCTGGAGCGTATCGTGAGGCAGGTGATCCTCTTAGTGGGATTTAAGTGAAACTGGCTGGGCAGTCATTGATGCACAGCGAGTCACGGCCAGGAGAGATTCCTTTCTCTCCTGGAAAGAGAGCCGTGAGTGCTAAAGGGAAGCACCTACATACAGCTGACAGCTTCTCTGGTGCTGCATATCAGGGACACAGGCTTGTGAGAGGTGAAGGGACTTTCTTTACTTGCTTTTGCCTCTTCCATTAGAACAATGAATTAAGTCTTCAGAGTACAATTAAGAGGAGCTTGTGCCCTGCATCCAAGCAGCAGCACCCACCTCTCTTGTGCATGAAAACATGGAGACTCTCAAGAGAGTTCCAACCATTTAAGTTACTTATCCTGTTTCTCTACATGGGAGAGAACTTATCTTTTTGCCTTTGCCCTTTCCATAGCCTATTGCCAGTGAGGTTTATTTAACAAAACTATTGACAAATATGCATATCTATTAACTGCCACATCGTGTGAAGTCTCAGCTGGTCTGTTTTCCTCTTTCTCTTGGACTGTAATTAAGTTCGACAATGTACCATGATACAAGTGACAAAAATTGACAGGACATGTCACAACAAAATGTGTCAGCCTGGAATATCCAGAAGGCAGTTCCCCAAGCAAAGCAGTGATGCCACCCATCCCCCAGCTCCTCTCTCAGCTTCTTCTCCTACACAGACGTGTTCACAGTCCTCAGCTTGACTTGCAACATGTCTAAAAAATTAAATTGTTTTCTTTCCTGATTGCTTGTCAAATCAGAAGTCACGTCCTGTATATCATTTACTAAACGTCCTTTTTTTGTATATTATTGTTCTATAGGGCAATTCCTGCAGCCTTGTTTACATCTGGCCTTGTTTCTAACTCCTAGTTCCTGTCTAGCGTATACCTCCCTGTATCAAACCGTCTTCCTCAGACATCGCATCTGTTCTCCTTGTTCTTGATCAGCATTAATGAAACACCCACTACTATTACATTCCTTTGGGCTTTGTTCTTGTCTATATAGTAAATAATTTAGATTCTGAAGACATAAAATTATTTGCTTGGCTTTCATTGATTCTCTGCAAAAGCTACAGCCTTGAACTGAAGGTTACAGCCATGTCCTTACTAAGTAGTACGGTCAGAGTAGATGTTGGGAATAGTATGAGAAATTCTCTGCTAAACAGATTTGAGAGGGGGAAAGATTTTCTTTAATTATGTTGACAATGTCCTCGTAATCAAGAAATATGTGAAACAGGCAGTTTCTCCAATAATGATTCTCTCCTTGAGATAAGTCACTTCTAGACTTACGTTGAAAACTCACATTGCTGAGTGAAGATCAATTCAATTTCTTATACTGACCAGCCTCCACTGAAATTTTGTTATGATTATGAGATGGTCATATTTCAGAATGACTTCAGGAACTTGCATTTGTTTGACAAAGTGTCATGGAGAGGTAACAGCTGCAAAATTGTAATGTTGAAGGCACATGACATGTACGGGTGATCATACTTATAAATTAACTTCTTTTCCCTGTTAACAGAAAACTCATGAATCAAAATTAATTGATTCCTGTCTCATGGTTTGTATTTTTTGAGGGTTTTTTTTTCCACTATATAGAAAAGGAGAATTTGGCTTTGTGAACTGACTGCTTTATTGATTTACTACTGAAGCTGCTGAATCAGCTATCTTGTTAGTGTTGCTTTTTATGCAGCAAAAATAAAGAGGTATGATTAAATCTGGATAATGCATTGCCAACCTCATGCAGCCATTGAGCCTAGCTATATCTATACACTGCCTCTTTGTATAATATACTGTTCTGGCTTCGGAAAGACAGAAAGCTGCGTTGTTAGATTACTTTGCTCTTCTGAATAATTGATTCAAGAGAGTGATAGAGTGGAAAGTACAGCTAATGTATTTGCCTTAAAATTATTGAACTGAACTAGCTGATCTTGATTTTCTTTAATTTAAAACTGCACTTCAGAAATTCTCAGGTAAGTATTTTTAAAGTTATAAGATGGAGATCTGAAAAAATGCAGATAAGGAAAGGTAACTGTGAATAACAGTAGATAACAGACTTTTTTTTTGACCTGGACACTGTAAAAAGAAATGGAACCATCTGGAGTGGGCTTAGTGAACCCTGGGCACATTTCAGTCTGGAAAGCTGGAGTTTGTGTCTGTGCATAACTCACAAGCACACCTCAATGGAGCATTTTGAGAAGGGAACTGCAGTTAATAATTTCGACTGCTGGAGTCTGGAAGTCAAGGTAAGAGAAATAAGAAACAAATAAGAAAAAATGAGCAAACACATTAATAAAGCTAAAACAATAATCTGAACTTTAAAAACAAACAAAAAAAATTCTTAAGCTCCATCATGACCTTTTCAAGATTCCAGGGTGAAAGTAGTAAGGCCCATCTGTGTTTTGGCACTTAGGTTCTGGTAGAAAGTGAAGTTGTGTTTCAGATCTGCTTGATTTACCCCAGTGTTTTGTTTTCAGTGTCCACAGCTGGGCCGTAATTGCCACAAAGATTGTCCTCTTTTGTTTCAGGTAGATTCTGCTCTTCTGGAGGAACACATACATCTTTCAAGAGGGAAAATTTCTGGTTCCACAAGGCTTCCACTACCTCCCACAGAGCTCTTTTTTCCTTTTGAATCTTCCAGTCATTCTTCCTAAAAGCTATAGATTCTTCCCAGAGAATCAGTTTGCTGCTTGACATGGCCAACTCTTCCATCCAGAAAACCATATAGTTCTTCCAGAAAGCCTTGTTTTTTCCCTGCAGAGCTTTATTCTTTCCCTGCAGGATTTTGTTCTTCTCATACATGGCTTTATTCTTTTCCTGGATATCTTGATTCTGCTTCAGGAAAGCTCTGACTGCTTCCTGACCAGCCTTATTCCTTTCTTCAAGAACCTTGATCTCCTCCTCAGTGGCCTTCATTTTCTTCCAGAATTCCTCAAGCTTTTCCTGAATGCTACCGGCCTGTTCCTGGAAAACTTTTTTTTTCATCTGGAAGTCCCTAATCTTCTGCACGAAGCTGTTGCTCCCTTCTAAAACATTCTTGATCTCTTCCACGCAAGCTTTGTTCTTTTCCTGGAAGACCTTCATTTCCTTCCATAAGGCTTTGTTGTCCTTCTGAAAGGCTTTGATCTCTTCGAGGAAATTCTTATTGGCTTTGCAGAAGGCTTTCATTTCCTTCTTGAAGTCCCTTTTCTCTTCTTTCAAAATCCTGCAACGCTGCTTCTTCTGTAAGCTCAACAAGTTTGCCTGGAAGTTCTTATTCTGTGTCTTTGAATAGTAGAAAGCAGGTATTTCACTACTTTTTATTCGCTCCATCCTTTGATTAGGTTTTTGCTTTCTTTCATTTGGATTATAACTGCACTATAGAAACTGGATGCTTGTATCTGACAGGGTGAGGCAATGAACACTTCATGCACAAATGCACTATTATGCAGGATGCTGGCTGCTTCTCTCGGTGAAACAGGGAAGGTGTTTGTGCAAAGCCACTGTTAGGATACCTAAAACAAACTGAAAGAATACAAAAATATGTAGCATTAGCTATAGATTCCATGAAATTTAATTAAGCTATGTTACATTAAAAAAATTCTCAGATAAAACGAATCAGGTCATTCCATAAATGTGGTATGAGTCAGGTTATTAAAATTAACAGTGAATGATCTTCCAAAGTGACAAATGATTTGGGTACCTCTGTTTTCAGAATCAAATGTGATGTACTTAAAAGGAGCTTGTCTTACAGCGTGGCATTCATAGTCACTAGTCACAATCATTTTGGGATTATCGTATTACCACCAGTTCTTTACTGGATAGCTTACCAGTGGTGCTGCTGTTTGCATCGTCAAATTTGTTCAGTGGTTACTAGCCAGTGGGGGCCTTAATTTTAAAGGAAATTGTAACTAACACAGACACTTGTCCTCTACACCTGTACTGCTATTTCAATAATAACATGGGTGTAATACAAGGGGAAGAACAGTCTTTGTCCTATGAATTATGGTCTGTGAGAAGATATGATTTTTCTGCACAGGTGTTTAAATGTGCTTTGTCATTTTTGATCATTCTTTCAGGAACAATTTTGTATATTTTCTGCTTTAGACTTTATTTTGTAAGGTTTATGAATTAATGATTCTACGCAATATACTGAACTCTTGCAACTAATGACCTTTTTTCACCCCATAGTCTACTACTGTTAGCATATGTGACTGCGTGTGTTTATGGATATACAAGGCAAGTTTTGTTTGTTATAACAGTATGGTAATATACTAATGGTAATATAGAGGTGCAATCCCATGTAATTTACACTTCAGCTACTTCTTTTTATACTGTGTTATTTGTAAAGTGGAGTTAACAGATCCAGTATTATTATATTGTTTGCAAGGAATAAGAAAAAACCAACTCATTGCTATAAGTAATGTATGACATAATGCCTGTGAGGAAAATCTGGCTTTGCTAATGAGCAGTGAACATCACGGATACATCCATGAACTCTGCTTCTGGGAAGAGTGAACACCAGGCAGATTCACTATTGAAGTCTGTTTGGCCCACAGAGATGTAGATATTGCAACTGTATTTCAGAGTACACTTTTCTAAGAACATGCGTCGTGAGACCTTTCTCCAAAAGACCTTTCCCAGAATGGGTGAAGTGGTTAGCTGGTTCCTTTTGCACTCAGTACCTCTCAGTACCTTGTGAGGTTACATTTCAATAATTATTTTTTAAAAAATATTAGATACTTTGGATTCCCTTTTTTTTGTAGACTAATTTATTTACTCTTTTTACCTATAAGTCAAATCTTCAGTATTAACTTGATGAGTAAATATTTTCTGTATTGTAACTAACCTGCTTCTTTTCTGTCACACTGAAGACTCTTGTCCTGTCTTTGTTAGCAGAGCTTGCACCCTACAGCTCAGAAACCATCACAGTTCTAGAATGCAGAGTAGCTTGCTAATCATTCCTAGTTGTGAGGTCACACCATATGGGTTTTAATTCTATTTGTTGGCCCTAACCACCTCTCGGGACTGGATCCAATGTGTCTGAAGGCAAACACATCACAAAATTGGGAGTATTTGAACCCAAAGACAGAGTTTGGAAGTTGTGGTCTTTATCACAGTTTCCCCTTCAGAAAATCAAAGCTAGACTGTCAGACTAATTCAATATTAACCAAAACATGTGGTCCTTCATGACTTAAAGCAGTTGAAGACTGAATTTCTTTCTAAAGGGAGACTTTGTTTCAACACCAGTTACTGAAGCAGTTTACCAAGTGATACTCCTTGGGCTGTGTTATGCAGGAGGAAAAGCTCTTACTACGTGATTATGTCATGTTTGACTATGAATTTTATGTTGGTTGTTCTCAGTTATTGTGGTTGTTGTCTTTTCATTTTCCTTTGTCATTTTGATTGTCCGCAGTGCTAAATGAGGATTTTTTTTTTATGCTTTTTTTTTGGCCTTGAAATGAAAAAACCTGTCCTTTCCTTTCATTGCAATAAATTAATTCCCTGTGTTTTATGTTCTAGCTGTCTTAATCAGTTTTTAAGTCTTCACATTTTCTGTGGTTATGTACTATGGGGATTTTCTGCATAATTTTTATATCTTCTTAATGTCTAGATAAATTGTCTCTACTGTTCAGAAACTTTGAACCAGAAATGCATAGTGGGACAAAGCTAATCAGACAACTTCATAAGTGGACTAAAAATGGAATTAAACCCAGAGATACATGGATATCCAGTCAGAGGTTTGAGTTCAAGCCCCCCTCCTGAGTAGACACTGTTTTGTGTGAAGTCCTTTGTATTTCATGATTATTATTAAAGAATAATCCTGCAGGTAAACTACCAGTGAACGCAAGTCTTTATACCATTGTACATAGTCTTCTGTGTATCTAGGGACAATTTTTTCTTCCATTAGATCTATTTTCCTTCTCTCTTACAACTCACCAACATTTGATCAAACATCATCATTGTTCTATGTGAACCTTCAGGAACTCATGTCTTTGTCCCTCTCCCAGAAACTTGAAGAAATCCATTAAGGTCTTGAAGTCAATGCAAGTCACTTTTATTTTCCCAAATAACAGGGAGAAAGGCTGCGAGGGAAATAAACTAGCACATTCTTCTTTTTTTTTTTTTTATTTTTGCAGCACATGCACACAGGGTGAGTTTCAGCATAATCAAAAACTAGTGAACTGTATATGATGATCTTGGAGAACCTTCTTCTTAGCACTTTGAAATCTTTCCTGAGGTGCCCTGTATCTAATTCTAGTGTAAATCTAATTTTGAAGTTGGCCCTGCTTTAGGTATAGGATTGGGCCAGATGACCTCCAAAGGTCCAAACCTAAATTATTTCATGATTTTAATGTTAGTTTTAAAATATTTTGCAATGTGTTACCACAAAATATTTTTGCGCTCATCAAAGACCTGCTGATCCTAAAAATGTTGCTGCTTTGGCAGCTGATCAGCACGGAGGTTTCAGAGCATCTTTTGGATTAAGTCATTATGCTTGACATCTGCAACACCTCAGGCTAACAGGAATGAACAAACACTAAAAAAGCAATGGTTTACTTTCTCACTGAAATCAACAGTTCATGGAATTATCCCAAAGAGACACACAGTATACTTATGAGAGAAAATGGGCTGTTGTGTATCTGTGATGATTACTCTGGAAACTTTAGTATTAGTGCTTTGTTATCTGAGCTCATTTTGGGTATGAGGAAGGGGGAATTAGACAGCTATATTCCTTTCTTGAAAGAATAGATATGATTTCAAGTGAATATGCAATGCAGTTGTATGAAGCTGTGAGCATCCGGGCACTGCAGAGTCAAAGCACCCTCTGCAGTCAGCTCAGCTTTGCCATAGAAATGTTTCTGCCTGTCATTTATGTGTTTATCAGACTGGCTTGCCTTCTTTCTCCACTGCACTCTCTCTCCTCTCCCCTTTTCACTTATTCCAAAATACTTTCTTCTACTGGCAATTCCTAGGTATGACATAGTGGGAATGTGGATTCATATACCTGATTTCTGTAAATTCCTTGAAAAGGAATGAATTATATTGTGTAAATGATCACTCTGAATGTTGTTATGGGACTCGGAGCAGTGAAACCATGATTATTTCTAAGCAGTATCCTTTTTCTTTTCAGTCTTCCAGTATCTGCTAGATTTCACACCTATGTACATCTCTGAGCAAGATGGTATGTATGTGTCTCATATCTTTTTGAGATGGATGGTGCCCCAAACTTCCTCATCTGCAAGAACAATTATAAATCCAAAAGTTTTTGGAGTTAAGTTTCTTTTCCAGTCCAAAAGATAACTAAGTATATTCATCACTTTCACTAATTTTTAATGAAAGAGAATTACTAACACTAGCAAAATTTTGGTATAATTTTGTTAGGAGAAATAGAAATTTGATGGTCAAGACTTATCCTTGATGGAGGTAAAATTTAGCAACATTTTCCACCTCCTGCTGAGTTAGGGCCAGGTAGTCAAATGGTGCTGTCGCATCAGAGAAAAGAAAGATAATTAACTGAGGTTTGAAAAGGTCAACAGAAGAGATCTGGAAATAAAGGACTGAAGATTTCAAAGACCAGTGAAGGCTTTATTAGCTTAAGAAGACAGAAGTCACTCTAAGCATGTGAGTGTTTCATCTTCGGTTCCTGGCTGTGTTTTCTTTAAATGTTTTTACTCTCCAAGGAGCTCCTGTTCCTCTTTCCAAAGGTCCAGTTCCTTCTTCAAAGGTCCAGCCCAATTTTCCATTGGTCTAGAGCCTCTCTTCAGACCTCCACTTCATCTGTTAGTAGGGCCTTGACATTTCTCCAAGGGGTCATGTTGTTTTTCCAGAGACTCATATTCTTTTCCCAGGCAACCTTGTTCTTGTTTTGGAAGGCTGTGATCATATCCCTGTTTTTTTTCCCATAATGACTTGATATTTTCTCTCCTGTTCTCCTTCCATTTCCTGAGGCTCTGTTTTTCTTCCAGAAATGTTATTGCCTTCTCTTGTAAATCTGTGATTAACTAGCTTCTCATATTCTTGAAATAAACCATTACCTTGTAGCCAAAGAAGAGAGATGATCTAGCAGAGTGGGAAACCTTAAAGTAACGCCTTGAAAGAGACATGTCCACAGGCCAGTTTGTGATGTGAAGCAAGATCCTATAATGGCAATTACAAAACTGAGTTAAAAGACAAAACCATAATCCCACCAATGAGTTTGCAGCATAGAAAATAATTAAATACATCTATTATCAAATTTATTTTTATTGCAACCTCTATAATTTCATAAGAAATATAGTGCTACATTTTAATTATTGAAATCTAATATGGACTGAAAAAGTATAAAGTAGCCAAAGTAATCACTGGAATTGTGTAATCATTCTATATCCTTTGTATAAACACCTGCTATGAATGTAAACTTAATTTTTCTTAGGGTAGGAAAAAAGAGAACTTTGATGGACAGCTTTGATGAAAGTTTTCCATGGTGTCTTGCTATTAGTCCTCCATCAAATATGAAAAGTCAGGGTAAGATGTAATGATAGTTCTCTTTGGTGAGAGAAAATAGCCAGCTTTTCAAGTTGGTTTGTTGTCATGGTTGCCTCCATGACGTGAAACATATAATTTATAAAGGGAATCAGAAGTACTTCAGGCATAGTTCCATAGTGTCAGTATTGATGTATCAACCTATATCTAAAGAGTACACTTTTGCTTAAATAGGATTTAGGGCTTGATGTAGGAATTACTAGATGAAATTTTTATGGCTTATCATAAACGGGCATGATTAGAGGATAATGGTGTTTCTACCCTTCAAACGTGTGGGTATCCACAGCTGGTATGGAGTCTTAGTAAAATGAAACCCACTTGCAACAAACAACTAAACCTCTCAGGATGCCTCAGACATTTCTATTCTGCAAGCTGTTAGTAAAAAGCCTGAGAAAGAGTCCTTTGATTTGCATACATTTTGTATGCACTGTGAGCTGCAGCTGGGCATATAAACAATTTTGGAATTGATGGTGGAAATAGAAAGGAAAGGAAAGGAGACCAAGCTAGACCTTTGAGAGGTGCAGGCTGCAAAAATTAGAAAATAAATATTCTCCTTCAAAGAGGGTTACATATTTTCTCTCAGGAGTACACTTTGTCTTGCCTCTGTGTTTTCAGGTATTGCTCTCCTGATTTATATTCCGTTTTTCTGTGAGTCACTTTTTGCCTGTCATACCAGTAGCTTCTTCCCCAAGAACACTTGCAGTCCCTGTGACAAAAAGGTCAATAACAGAGAAAATGTCTCCTGTTTGTTTTGATTTTAACATACCTCGGATTCCCTAAAAGTCAGAGGAACACATCAGTACCTCTCCTCCAGTCCCCTTATCTCTCCTTTTCTACCCTCATGTACGTCTCTGTCCCATCCCAATCTTACTTAGCACCTCTGTATCTGTTTCGTGAGGTCTTTTGTAGGGTTTTGGGTTTTTTTTATTTAATATGAAGAAAGTTCTCCAAACTTGTAATCCAAACTCACTTGTGTGCTCCCTTGCAGCCAGCTCTATGCATCCTGTACTGACAGTACTAATGAACTGTTGGGTCATATCACCTGTAGCGATGTCATATCTCAGGCTGGTGATGCTAGTGTCACATTACTGAATATGCCTGCAGTGACCCTTAGGATGGGGCATAGGTGTAGGGGAGGAATGGCTCTGGGAAAAGTCAGCAGTCCCTTCTTGCAACTATTTCTGTTGATGTAGGCAGTGCTGGAGGGCAGCCTGACTGTTTTAGGTTGGTTACACGCACAATTTTCATCCTCACAGACGTGGGCCTTGAAATCCACATGCAAATTTTCCAGGGGGTTGGAGTAATTGGAAATCTTTTTCTTCTGAAGTAACCCACAGCTTGATCAGATCTCACAGGTGACCTTAGTTGGCTATCTTCTGCCTTACCCTGTTTTGGGATGTTGAATAGAGAGGATTTCCATGTAGAATGCGGCAAATACTAAAGAAGAGACACAACCTGCAAACTGTGAAATGATTGCACTTCTTTTAGGACCTGCGGGCAATTGCAGAGAATGTCAAGGACGCATTTAGAGCAAGGAAGATAAGAAGATAACACAATAATAAAACAGATGTAGCTTAGTACAATCTCTTTCATTTGAAAAAGCACAGCATTGGGGTTCACGTGGGATATGCTGAGGAAGCAAAACTATCAGAGGTTTTTTTCAGACAGAAACAGCCTGAGAGGCAGAGAGAGCTCAAGAACTGGAAACAGTGGAGCTAACACTGTCCTCCATGTATGACAATGTCCCCTCCTCCTGTAACCCTGTGCCGTACAGACACTGTCTCCTGGCGCTGCCTTTCAAGAAGATCGTAGGCTTCAGGTCTGTGCTTTCTCTGAATGACTCCTCTTCTGATCGCAGGGTGAACGGGGACCTGTTCATTCAACTCGACTTGTTTTCCTGATTGCAACTTCAGTAGTGATGCAGATGTTTCCTGATGTCTTTTGAATGCTCTGGAGGTGGGGAGGCTTGCTGTGCTCCCCACCTTGTGCCACAGAAACGAGCATCTGCAACCCCTAAAATATGGATATTTATTTTACTTGGGAATCTTTGCTCTTGTGTTGTGACAGGGAAATAAGGGTAATTACAGGCTTGTTATGTTGTTTTTATAGATGAGAAATTACTCAGGGATGTCTTTCATATATGAACTTGGTTTGGCCACCAGGGTATGGATTTTCCCCTGAATTAAGTGCTTTCTAGTGCAGAGTGCTAATGCAGTGCTATGTCACTCTGAGGGACAGCAGCTTGAATCACTGAAAGAACCAAATCACTCTCTAGAGACATCTCAAATTGCACTGTAAAAATGGCATTACTTGATCTCCAGGTATTTCTCTAAGTCACCATCTATTTTGCTATTTTTCCCCACAGGGTCATTATTGTCTTTCTTACAATACAGGAAAGCCATCAAGAAAACACAGTGTTTGTATGATTACATTAAGGCCTTTAGATTAATGCACAGTTTTATTCAGTATCCTTCAGAAAAGAATGAACTAAAATGCCTCCTTGCATAGGATCATCTGCACCTTGCCCAGTGCTGATGGGTGGTTCCCATGCAGGTTCTCCCGGCTCAGATCTCAGGACATCTTCTTCCATGCCCTGTGTAGTTATTTATAGCTGTGCAAATGAATAAATAAGTATAATGCAGGTTCAAAAGCTTTGTATAAATAATTAAGGTCAATTATCAAGGTAAGCTTTCTGTCATGTAAGTACTGGAGAAATTTATTGTCGCAGACACACTGAATTTCAAATTTGACAACAAACAGCTCTCAGCAGATTTTTTTTTTCCTTCCCCCCACATTTTCTTTCATGGTGCAAGAATGTGCAAAATGGGTTTTTCACTGCTGGTTCGCAAAGCTTTTGATAGTCAGATGCTATTCCAGTCCTCTGAATTATGTTGTTAGCAGATTTAAGCAAAGAGACTGATTTCTCAGGGTGGTGTTCAAGCCTTGAGGCTACATAGCAGTTTTCCCTTCTCTGTTGTTGAAGATCTTCTGTCTTCTCTTTTCCTACCCCTTTGTCTCCTGTTCACATTGTTCTTTGCTGCCACAGCCTTCCTTTATTAAATCCCAGCCCTGTACCTGGTTATCAGTCCAGTCTCCAAAGTACCTCTGTCACAGTGGTCTGTGTTTGGTCCTTGTGTTACCTGTGCCTATGGAAAGGGTCTCTGCCAAAAGAGATGGGAGCGTCTCAGCTGGGAAAAGGAAATGCTATTCTGGAATGAGTGTGGGAGACTGCATCTCTGTGGGTGTGCTCCGTGTATTGTTTTACAGTATCTGTCCCAAATACCTAGCTGTCAGACAGTATTTCAACAGCTAGTAAAACATCTGCAGTAAAATCCACGAAAAGTTATCAAAGTTTCTAACATGAGCTTGACAAGTAAATTAAAATGTGTGGGCTGACATGTACCTCCAAACTAATCCTTAAACTCTGGCAAACCTGAACTGTTCGCATACTCTTCTATTGCTGCTTAGCACTTTTTCTCACTGAGGATACAATTAAGATATAAAAGGTGAACATGTTCAGGTCTGATCAATTCACTAATATTTTAAGTTGCTGAAAACAAAAATAGACAACATAGAAATTATACAAAATCTTACAACTCTATTCCATGCATGTCTTACATGACATAATGTCACCTGCAACAAGAAAGGCCATCAGCTGCCTTTACAAACAGGCAATGTCTTTGGAAATGTCCTCACTGCCTGTTTAGGCAGAAAGGAGCAGACCAATTAAACCAGCCACACTGCCTCCCCTCCCCTGACCCCTCTCCTGGCTGGATAGCTGGAGTGATTTGCTTTCTTCTCCAGGCACTTCCCTCCCTAGCACTCTGCTTCTGCCCAAGCCTGTGACTGCCCAGCTCTGTTTAGGCAGTCAGACACCTCATCTGCCTACTGCGGGTCCCTGTGCTGCTCCAAGCCCCCTCCTAATTCATTATAGGTTCTGCCCTGAGCTCCTAGCCCCACACTGTCATTCCCTCTCCTCTTCTCCTCCTTATAGGACCATTTCTAATTCCCTTTTGCCATCTCTGTCCTATCGAGAGTAAGAATTTTTTGGGAGGTTGTTTCTTCTGTCTTCCAGCAAGATCCCTGATCATGAAGTGACATATGTTAGCCAGATGATCATTGAACTTCAATGATCCCTTGTGCTCTGTGCCGTGACCACGCTGCAACTCAGGCAGGCCAGCCCCTCCCACATATGGGTGGGCTGCATAGGCAGAGGGACCCAGTGATATAGTGATTCCTATAGAGACAAATTTATAACATAATTCAGAATTTATAAGCTTTAGGCATAGATCCTTCCAGTGACTCACACGGATGCTGCCTGAAATGAAAAATGTGCTTTGAAAGCTCCTTTTCTGCCAGCAGTGACTTTGGTTTATCAAGGCACTAATGCAGTGTTTAACTAAGGTGCTGTTGCACTGGCGGCTGTGCTGGTTTCCATACTGCGTGTTTTCTACCTCAGAGCAGGAATAACACTGCCTCAGAGCCCTGCTGTCCACCACAAACATTTCGTGACAAAATACTTCGTCTAGGGTTTCTCAGCACAGCAACATAACGTTCCAAAAGGCTTGGTCATAGTTATATGTTATCAGCCAGAGTTATACAATGCTATATTAAATATTTCAGGAGAAATTAGAAGTTAATTCAGTGGCACCAATCATCTCCTTGTTCTGGTATGTGATTAAAGAGGTGCTGTCAAAGTGAGTAGACCAGAAATTAACTTAGTTTGACAAGTGTCTCATTTAGTAGCTCTTTTCTTGAATATTTGGCTCCAGATTCCTCGGCTTTTATTTCAATGCTAAGCCAAAATACAAAAGCAACTGACAGCAGGTTTCTTTTTGGTCTTGTTTCAAACAGACCTTCACAAAGATGCAAGCTGCCTGACGGTGATGCATCAGGAAACAAAGTTCACAGGCAGTTGCTTGCCTCTTAATTTTTCTTGACTTACATACACTGCTGCCACTTCTCAGCCAAAGATTGATGGCAGCAGGGCTAGCTTGGAAGTCTGCTTCCACATTCAGCTCACAGAGCTGGACCCTTTGCAGTGACATCCTCGCAGGTCCTGTCTCCCATCTTGGCTGGCAGCAAGCGACTCCTGTGGCGGAGGCTGGCCCAGCATTCAGAGGCAGAGTGGCTGAAAATCCAGTGAGTGGCACTAGGTGTAGATGTTATTTCTGCTGCTTTTAGTTCCTCAGTGTCCCCACTTCTGGAGGAAAGAGAACAATTACATCACTGCTGGAAACAGCGTGACTCAGACAAAGATTCACAGGAGAAACCACACTGCCCAGGAGAAGAAATTGCTCTGCTTATAATAAAAGCTACTGAAACTAGCTAGCCTTTTTATACTGTCTACTAAAATATAGCTATCATAGTCCATGATGGGAGGGGATGAGAAAGGAAAGGTGACTGAAATAGAAAATGCTGAAAGGTCAAATTAAGGTGTTCACATGGAGGATACATGACACATTGAGACACCTAAAGCTCACATTCACTGGAGGCAGCACATAAAAGCTGAGTGGTATTCATTATTCCCTCTCACACTGGCCGTAATTTTGATGGGAATCATCAGTGACACTGAGCTAAAACTCTCTTTCTGCAGTCTCATTGTAGATTGCAGTCTTGCTCTCTGCTTTGAACGCTGTAAGGAGTCCATGCACACATGGGAGCAGGTCAAGGAGGAAATCCTTGCTCTGAGAGGGAAACTCAGAGCACCAAAGCCAGCACTGTCAGTGCAGACTTCATTTTCTTGTTTGCGAATACAAGCAAAGCTTAGCTTGGGACTTCTGAAGATAGCCTGTCTGAATTGTAGTTGTGTTATAAAGCAAATAAAAGTTGTGGTAATCATACAAACTCACTGCTAGATATCCCAGGCTCCATCTTGTCCCAGAAACAGGCACCAATAGCAGTTCAAGTGTGATCAAGGCTGTGCTTTTGTCCCCTCTGTACACTGTTGATAATACAGCTTTTTGCTTCCTACTGTTTTTCATACTGGCAGTGATTACTACGTAGCCAGCCAGCACCATTTTCCCCCAAAGTATAAAAGCTCATTTTTTTTCCAAGATGATAAGGTTGAGAGGGGTCCTATAAAGAAAACTAACACTTTGTTAACTATGCAATTGATGTGCACAGCTAGGCTGGCATTTTCAGCATCAAGCTAATATCAAGTGGTATTAAATGGAGGTAGAGAGGATGATGACTTCTCCTCTGGACTCACAATAAATGTTCTGCCTCTCTTGTATTGTGCTTGAAATAAAAATAATGAAATCCACTAAGCATTAGGTTAAGGCAATTATTCTTGAAGATTTGTGCTGTGGCTTATTTGCCTATAAAAATGGTTTTGCTTCTTGCATCATAGTCCTGGAAATACAGTGTTCGCAGAATTGTGGAGCAGTGTTGGGTTAGAGGGAACTCTGGGTGTCACGGGCTCCATAGCCCGGGCACTCAACAGCCATACTGGGGCTTGAGGAATGTGGTGGGGCCTGTGGGACACCTGGGTGCAATTTCTTGATGTAGGCTTGCTGCATCATTTTTGTGTCCAGGCTTCACCTGTAAAAAGGGAATCAAAACCCTGCCTTGTCTTACTGTAAAAGATTGTGAGGGATGCCTTTGTATTGGGTATAAATAGCAAGGCGCTGGCAGCGGGGCTGCAGGGGCCTCTGTGAGGAGAGGCCGGGGCTGCCCCGTGCCGGACACGGCCGGTTCCAGCCGGTTCCGGCCGCCCCAGCGCAGGGCACGGCTGAGCCCCTCGGCCAGGCGGGAGGCACCTCTGGGAAAGCGTGTTTCAAAGAGGGCAAAGCCCTGCCCAGGCAGCGAGGAATGAGGAGAAAAGTGCGAGAACCAGCCCTGCGAGCACCCAGGTGGGAGCAAGAGGAGGGGCTGGAGGTGCTGCCGGGGCAGAGATTCCCATGCAGCCCGTGGGGAGACCGTGGTGGAGCGGGTTTATCCTGAAGGACTGCAGCCTGTGTGAAGGACCCATGCTGGAGTCGGGGAAAAGCGTGAGGAGGAAGCAGCAGCAGAGAGGAGTTGTTATGGACTGACCACAGCCCCCATTCCCCTGCACCACTTGGGGTGGGAGGAGGTAGAGATGTTGGGAATGAAGGACTGAGGTTGAGAGCCTGGGAAAGGGGAGGAAAGGATTTGCTTTAAAATCTGTCTTTTTGTTTCTCACTACCTGAATCTGTTTTAATTGGCAGTAAGTGAAGTTAATTTTCCCCAAGTAGTGTATGTTTCACCTGTGACAGTAGTTGGTAAGTGATCATCCTGTCTTCATCTCCAACGGTGAACTTTCTATTTTCTCCTGCTGTCCTCCTGGGTGGGGGAGAGTCAGGTTGAGTTGATTGCTTCACATCCCTATCACACTGCTATTTCAAAGCTATGTCAAACATTCATCCAAAGTAGCCTGAAAATGTCAAGAGCTACAGATCAACCAGAGCAAGAAATTTTAAATAATTGCACCCTAGACTGGAAAGCAATATTAGTATAGCCTGTGTGAAGAGGGGAATGTGTGAACAGGGAAAAGAATGAAACTGGGAAGAAACTGTTGGGTTTTATTTGTTGTGCCTTCCACTTGTCGTGTATTACTGTGAAGAAATGGGAACAAGCTGTCCGCTAAAATACCATGTGGTTACATTTAACTGTTTTCAAAACCAGCAACCATTTTTGCCCATGTCTTTGCAAAATTGTATGCAACATCTTCAGACAGATAAAATGAGAGCTATATGACATTGCTAATGTCAAGATTAATGATGATTGAGGTACCTTCAGTGGAAAGTCATTTGCCGGGCTGAACGTTACACTGCTGTTGTATCAGTGAGTCCCCACCACGAGCTGTTATCAGGGGAACAGAGGGCTGTGCACTTGTCTTGCCTGTATCCTCCAGCCCCCTGATGACAGTATAGTTATTGTACTTTATGGGAAAACTTTGAAGTGAAAACCTCTAGTTTTCTCTTTTTCACTTCTTTATTGCTACCACTGCAGTTTTACCTCACTTATAAATTATGCACTGTTTGTCCTCTTGAAATTGTCTGTTTTCTGAGTTTTATGCTTTCCAAATGTTTTTTCTTTCTGCACTGCTTTAGGTCACTTTGTATGGTATGTGACTCTGAGTGCTATTGATGGGGATTTGATTTATTGCCTTATTCTCTCAAATCTAGCCAGTCTATTTATGTATTTTGTTTTGTTCAGAACCACATTTTCCCCATAAACTAGTCTAACTTGGTTTTGAAAGTAAGTCCTTGCTGAAACAGATCTACCTCACATGTGGTCTTCAGTACTTTTTCAAAAGAGAAAACCAATTCAGCCAAACTGATCTTTCTTACGGAATTTTCCTCCTTTCTCTATTTCAAATAACATTAGAAGACTGCACCATTCTGGTTTCAAGATTTATTTCCTCAAGTTCTAGAATGTATGTTGTACAGCAATAGATCCACTCAATTTTTGTACAACAGATGGCCAACAGCTTAGATGGGAAAGACTGTTACAACTGGTCAAGAAATGTGGGATTTAGCTGCCTACAGGAAACTGTCTAATGAGGCTCGCTGATACAACATAGGACTTGCCAGAAACAGAATCTCCGGTTACCACAGGTTATCTGAAATGGTATTAGATGCTTATGTTTAAACAACTGAATATCCCAGTTGTATTGTGTCAGTCTCAGTCTCTGAAGCAAATTGCATAGATAAGCAGAGATTCAAATGTGACTGTCCAAGGGACCCCAATTTATCTCTTTTCTGTGTCTGCAACTAGGCATTTCCTGCCAGCAGCGTTAGGTGTGTCTTCTGCTGCATGGATCCCAAGTCCACAGCTGGAGGAGAGTGTGACAGCAACTTAGTGAGCCTTCGTGAAGCTTAGGAAAAGGAAAATGCAGAGGTAAAATGGACCGATTTTTCCTGCCGTCCTCTGTTCCTGATGTAAATGTACTTCAAAGCTGAGGTTTGAGGACATCACCCATATCTTAAGTGGGTGGAACTCCACTGATTCCAAGGGAGATTTTTTCATGCAAAATAGACTTGAATTTAACCCAGAGGTAACACAACCCTTTCGAAGTAAAACTAGTGGCTGTTTTAAAAATTTATTAAAAATACCCACTACACACTTTTTATGTCTGCTTTAGAACCAACACTGAGCAGCTGTTTTTATAGTCTAAGATTAAAGTGGAAGGAGTAATGAGCACAGTGTAAGATAATGAACCTCTGTATAAATTACCTGCCTGAGAGAATACGTGTCTACATGTTAATAAGGCCAATATGCAGGGATAAGCCATCTTGAGTACTTTGTTTCATTTTTTTCTGTGCCTTTTTTTGGGCTCTGTGAATGCTCTGATGAGATCTTACCTACGTCCTGGCTGTGTGGGAGTCAATTCTTCCTCCAAATTGTCTGTTGTTATCCTAGCAGGAGGTTTGCCCAGTAGGCTGATGTAAATTAATGATTAGACAAGAGTTTCATATAATTTCTGCTTTGGATCATAGCTATGTGGTTTCACAGTTCTTTGAGATTAGCTTTGTACTAGTGTAACTACATCAAATTTAGAGTTGCTCTTGGTTTACAGCGAAAAGATGAGAAACAAGACATTTATAAGTCCTTTGTCATTTAAACAAGCTGGAGAAACATGGCATTTCCATTGTAATGTAACTTCCTCCAGACATACAGTAAGGGCTGTGCCTGCCCTGCCTGCCTTGGCGTTAAGGATGGGGAGCAGCAGGATGCTGCAGAAAGGGCAGGGGACAAGGCACAGGCGACCTGAACTCTGAGTGTTACTGCTGAGGGCAACTTACTTCATCGCTCTGCCTCTGTTTCTCCTCTCATCCTGTGTTCAGATGATAAACTTCGGGACAGGACTGCCTATTGCTATGTAAGGGCAAAGTGTGTAGCTCAGAGGGGGCCTTGACTAAGTTTGAGACTGTGGTTGTACTGTAGTACAAAATACAGTCATGGTACAAACCCTGCTGGTTTTAGTGTTCTGGCATTGCTCGGTTTGAAGGCTGCCATCTCCTAAGATGATGGAGAATGGGTGTGTATACGAACTGGGGATGCTATCTCAGAGTGTGGGTTATGCCTTCGTATCACTGACTTTTTTTGTGCCTGGCAAAAATATTTAAATCTTAGTGCCATGTTGTTGTTCTGTGGGCAGTTGTTCATGTAGCAGTTTCATTATGCAGCAGCAGAAACAGCCTATTAAGTATAGGATTTGTTTCCAAGGGAATTGTTTCCTGGTATCTAATCAAGTGGATGTTTTTTAATGCTATAATATCAGATTATTCAGTGTTGTCATATGGGTACTCTGCAATGTTCTTCTATTGTTACAACATCAACATTTCATTAAGCTGAACGTTATTACGAAGTTTCAATTATCTGAGTCTTGCTTCTGCAGACATTTCGAACACCTCCATGTTAAAGCTAAATGTTTGATTTATATATTTATCTGCTTTATATGAAAGAGAGGAAAGCTCCTAGTTCTAGCCAGGCAGTGGAGAACTGCCCCCAAAATACACCAGGAAGGTTACCCTAAACTTTGCGTATAAATCCCTTAGGACTGCTGATTTACCATACCTTTGCATTTGAAGATATGATTTGAAGTTTAAGTGAAACTGATAGTAAACATAGCAACTTGAAAGAGTAGTATAGCCTGAGGACTCTCAGAATACCTCTGGGCAAAACAACCTGCTTAAGTCATAGAAAAAAGATTGAATAGGTTTTTTAGTGATCTAAAAATTACTGGCTGGAGTTTAAATCAGATGAATTCTTATTGGTATTCAACAGAACTACCACAGACAGACACTGCAGCAATTAGGAAAAGGAAGCAGGCAGTGCAGACTATCCACATTCATGGTGATTTTTGTATACACGCTTCAGTCTTGTTTCATTGAGAGAGGGCCTGTGTTTTAAGATAACCATAGCTAAATGCTAGATCAGGATAGGGATCAATAGAGGAACATATGGATTTGTTAGATAACTTATCACCCTCTACTAGTAAGAAGACAGATACATAGCAAGTACAGAGAGTAGATAAAGATGATGACTAGTACTGGCAGCGACCTCCTGCACAAAAGGTGTTTGGGAAGCAGTTTGTTGGGCAGTTCCATGCACATCAGTGGAGACACTGCTGGAGACCTGGCTGTGTGGGCTGAGCACTAGGCAGCCAATTATCTCAGCTGGCCACTGCCTTTCATGGCAGAATTTGTGCCATCCAGATGGGCAACTTTGTCTTGCTTGTTCCAAGATAAAACCAAGGAATAACCTTGGGCTTTGGGTCTTGGGGAGCTATGGCAAGTCAGCGAGGGGTTTTATTCCTATCGTACTACCACCACTGGAATTTCCAACACCTAGAAGAGCATTCATATGAAAAATTCAAACTAATTTTATAACTTAAAGCAAGCACAGAAGTAGGCTAACTCTGAATTTCCCTTCATCAGTTAATAATAAATTCAGACTTTCTCCTGTTTTCTGACTAATGCTTAGATACATGTTTCTGGGTGCACTGCGAATCCCTTTCCAAATCTTACCCAGATACAGCCTTTGCCTTCTGGCCAGTGATGTTTCTGTAAGTCTTGCTTGAACTGGTATCCTGTGCAGCCTGACTGTCTGCACTGGATGAGTGTTTCTGGGGGATGGCCTTGATTTTCATTGTAATTTATAATTGAGTAGTGTGGGGCATTGTGCTGGGTACCAGGGAGGCAAGACTCTTTAGATGTTTAGAATATTTTGCAAAATATCATATCAATTTATACTGCTCTGAAATAATGCATGTAGCATAAATATTAAATAACCATTGTGAACTCTGTGACAAAATTCTAGATTATTTACTTAATTTGCAGGCAGTTCAATATACATGAAGGCAGAGACTTCAGTGTTGCTCAGGGGATTTAGGCACACTGGTTCCACATTTTTTTAATTAGACTGGTGATTCAAAATGCTTAGCTGATATTAAAAAATTCAAACACTGGTTGTGTATATATTATATTGAATACTATGATTTTCATAGTGCTTTAATATAATAAACACTCCCTATGGCTATACTTTGCCTCAGCTCCTATGCATCCATATGACTTCAACCCTGCTTTCAACTGCTGTAACATGATCTATGTAGGTTTTTATTCTGAAACTAGTAAGTTAAACTTTCACAATAAGGAAGTTAAATCTCAAACAGGTCCTGACAGCTCTATTAATCATATAAAAGCTATGATTTTTGTTATGTGTCTTCACAGAGGATTTTACGCATAAAGAATTGCCTGTTTTAATCTGAATAGTCTTTACAGAGGAAAAACAGGTCTCGCAGAATAACAGTCTGGAGAATGCAGTGGAGTTGTGCTGATGGACTAGAGCAGCCAGGCCACTGACAATCAAGGAAAGCAGCAGCAGGTGATCAGAATATTCCCAGGTAATTTACTACACCACCGGCATTGTAATGCGTTCTCCAGTGGAAATGGGATGAGCTGCTAAACAGGCATACCACTAAAAAATGCAAAACTGGTTCTGAAGTCAAGTAGACATTGTCATGTAAATAGAAATCTGCTTCTTATCCCTGAACAGATTTCAAAACGAATAAAAGATAAAAAAGAAAAGGGAAAGGCAGGAATGTGGTGCAATGTTTCTTTGATTTATATCTTAAAGGGAGAACTGATTGACACAAGGCCTGTACCCTGTTCCCAGGTCGCTGAAAAGATGTTTGCGTAAGTGAAGTGTAGCTGTCACGTTATCTGCTATCACCTCAGGATCGTCCTTTATTTCTCACTAGACAAATATATAGCAGACAGCGTACAACCTGCAGAAACAGTCCATCATATTATGGACAAAGTGACCCACTCAGAGATGCTTACTGAATTTATCATTATGGGAAGACCATGGAGCTTGGCTCGAGCTATGTTAAAACTGTGTTGGTGTTGTTGAGAACATACGTATGTTGAAAAACCTATGTATTTAAGTGAATCTTTTTGCTAATGTCCCGGGAACTGTTAAGTTAGTAGCAGCCAAGAATAGGTAATGCTGTGACCAGTTTCCAGGTTTTTCCTAACTGTACTATAAATGCAAGAGCTTTCCTCGGTTTTGGTGACTATTTTGACCAACCTATGAACTTTCCTTATTGTCGTCTCTGGAAGCTTAGAATGCCTTCCACAGAAATGGCTCTAGAAAAGACAGAGTACATGTAATCCTCTGATTTACACAGCAGGGCGGGACTTCAGTGAACTGAGTATCTGAAGATTTTTTTCTTTCCGTAAAGAAATTCAGTATCTTCCATAAAAAAATCCTCCAGTATCCTCTTTGTAGAATGCTCATGTACTAAATGCACATAACTATGTCATTGCTTATCGTATGTCATGTTACTAAAAATTCCTGTCTGAGATAGTCTTCCAGGCATGTTATAGAAGCACTGCAGTAACATTCTGTTAGGTGGAGTGTAACACAAAGCAAGAGAGAACCCCTGGGGGTTTACAGTGAGCAAAGCAAGGTGAGAAAGGATGCAGAGGTAAAATGGAGTTGGGGGTATGCTCACACCGTAGGCTGGGGTCCGGGTCAAGAAGAGAATTCAGAGATTTTGTTTTTCAGAGTTGTTTTCTTTGGTCTAGACTGTGTTACTTCCCCAATCAAAGACTACCTTCCCCTTAACTCTGCCTGTTGCTCTTATCTTCTGTTCTTGGGTTTTCTTCCTTGGCTGTATACTAGAGAAAGACATACAAAACCGAAAGGATATTTTCCGGTAGCTGCTATAAATATTAAACAATTATCTGGGGAAATAATGGCCGTTTCAGGTAGCTAGTTTATATAAGAACAGCTCTATAGGTTACATTGAGAAAGAGATGTTTATTCAAGTCTTATAGACTTTGGTATAAATCTGTATTTATCAGATATTACCCTCAGATTCAAGCAGCAACATATTATGGACTAGTGTTTGGCCTAGTGGAGGCAAAGCTTAGGCTGTCAAAAGAAGTATCTGCATAAATAAGAAAAGCATGGTTTACCAGAAAGGGCATCCTTTTACAAGGATGTAAAAATTGCAGATTTTTGAAATGTGAGGAAAATTTTTTCAGCTAAACTTGATTAACTAATTAGTGTAATTGCTCTAGTGAAATCTAATCTTTAATAACGTTTACCCACAGAAATGCAAAGTACAAAATGCCAACTGCATGGCACAGTAGAGAGGGAACGTGGATGAAATGGGTCAGAGCCATATGTAGTGGTGATTATTATGTGAACCTGGTCCCATGGTGCCATGACTGCTTCTAATTTTCTTCCTAAATCACGAGAGCAGTGTGATCTAGTTTTCGGGTTACAGAGGAGACTAACGAAACAGTTGTACTGAAATCCACTGTATTGGCCTTGTACATATTCCTGAGGACTGAAGAAAATCAAATGCTATACCAGTGTTAAATAAAAAAATAAATAAAATAGGATGGTCAAGATGACTACAGAAGTAGATTGGCACTGTCTCAGCAGAAGTCATCAAAATGTTGGCTTAGAATGTAGTCAATAAAGGATTAAAGAACAGTAGCACAAATTACATGGTACTACAGAATATAAGTCATACCATGATTTTTGATGGTGAGTTTGTTTACTGCAGCTGACCAATGTGAATTTTATGCCAAAAATGAAGTTTGGAGAGGTTAAAAAAAATAGTTGCAAGAATGATTTGAAGTCTTGAAGATATATCTCAGTAATAGTGTGAAGAATTGTCTTCGACCACAATCAGTCTATTTGGTTTATTCAAAAGACACCAAGAAGTTAGTTGTCATCTGCAAGAACCCTAGTGGGGATGCAGTTTCTGATAGCAGAACGTTCTTTGATCAAGGATAAAAAGACATGTAAGTGGTTAGAATCTGAAACTAGACAAATTTGCACTAGAAAGAAAATGTACATTTTACAACCAGGAGAGTTAAGTGCCAGAACAGTCTGCCTTAGGAATGGGTAAAGTCTGTAATGACTTATGACTGACTAGTAGATGTATCTTAAATGATGTGTTACACCTCAGTCAGAAGTTACGGGACTGAGGCAGAAATCGTTGGGTGGGGTATTGTTGCAGCATGAGTTACACAAGCAGCCAGGCTGCATGTTTATAATGGTCCTCCTAGCCTTAAAGTAGGTAGAATAAGCCCACGTTTGTTAAAGCTTACAACAAAGTTGATGGTGCAGACACAGAAGGAGACCACTATGCTGAATTCATTTAAAGGACTGTTGTGTATGCTTGTGCTACTTAGAAGAGAGAAAGAGGGAATCCCTATTTGTCTGCATTGGTACGGAGAATGTGTATAGGTAACGTGATTTTATGCTTGATAGACAAGCCTTGGAGGAGATGAGGGGACAACCTGGAAAGATCTGCAGAGGTGAGAAAGATCAGTGCAACAAGAAAGAGCAGGCTGACTTCTGGCATAGGGCTCTGAAATACAGGGCAGAAAATGGAGAGTTCAATATTTTGATCAATTTTTATATTTTAATTTATATTTTAATTGCAATTCTCCTCTGTGGTCATGGCAGATTTTGGGTGGCCTGTTTTCCAGGATAACCTACGGATACTATGATACTGGATTCTTAATTCAGGAGGAAAAGAAACATTTGAGGTCTTCCTGGCATCAACCTAAAAATGTTTAAAAGGAACTGACATTACTGTTTACAGCCTTGTGTAGGTAAAACATTTTGTTTGGTTCATTGATTGGAAAGTATCCATTCTTGCTAACTCAGCTACTTTTATTGTTTAAGTATAAATCACAATCTGGTGGCAAATTAAACACTTGTTTGTACATTATAGTTCCTTGTCTTTGAGTATAATTGCAATTATATTCTGTAGTTATAACAAATACTCTGAAAGTATTATAAAAAGGTAGGAGGGAGGGAAAAACCTGCTGCATTGCAGTCCAGAGCCTATTCCCAATTCCTAATATAATTTACTGACAATGAATTCTGCAAATTATTCATAAAACAGCAGTGGGCCTCATTTAACAACATGACAGGGCTGCATGCAATTAGAACTATTTTACAGTGTTCTTCCCTCTATAGATCAGTTGCTCCTGCTACAAATGTTGCTAAAACAACACATACAGTTTTTCACTGTAAAGTGTAGTGCAGCCATCTGAAGTATCTGGCTCTTAGTCTGGGAGTGCCTGGAGAATGCTGTAGGTGATTCAGTCTCCAGTGACCTGCTCTGAATATGGCTTATTGTCCTGGTTTCGGCTGGGATAGAGTTAATTGTCTTCCTAGTAGCTGGTACAGTGCTGTGTTTTCAGTGTGGTA
>JAVKLA010000061.1:6463374-6498303 GCA_034782735.1 Sagittarius serpentarius
ATCCCACTGGGTGGGGGGGGAGCGAGTGAGCGGCTGCGTGGTGCTGTGTTGCTGGCTGGGGTTAAACCACGACACTTATCTATTTCTTCTCAAGAGGTAGCAAATGTATATAGGTTTACAGAAACACACCTGGAGACGTGCTCTAGCCAAGTTTAATCTAAAGACTGGGCAGAACCTTTGTAGATCACCCATTTCATCCAAAGGAGAGTCAACAATAATAAACTTTTATTTACTCATCCCAGTATGATAGGCAATGTAATTTCACTAAACCAGCCCATTTCTCTGACATGGCAAAGCAGAAAGTATACCTTTCTCATATGTGCCTAGAAAAGTCTCTCTGCTATCATTTCAATTACAATGCTTTGGGTTTTACATGAAATCTTAATTTTGTGACAGTTTTCCAAGCTATTGGAACCCAATGCCACTGAGATGTTAGTCATATGCAGTCAAATTTGTCTGAAGTAACTGGTAAATATCAGTTGACTTTCTGAAGGCAACTACTTTGTTAAGTCTGCTTTAAGCTACTTGATAAGGTGACCAGATCACAGATCCTGGTTCTTTCTGAAGACTCTAGCTCTCCTGTAAGTACTACCAGAGTCTCGGAGTCAGGCAATGCAGATGGAGGCTGAGGGAGGAAATGACAAGGAAGAGGAGCTGCTACTTCATGACCTTTCTATTGCAGAGCTCGAGCGTGAAATGCTAAAAAAATAAAAAATCTAATAATCCTAATATTTAAAAGCTTAATTCAAAACTCACTGAAGTCGAGGGGGATCTTTCCATTAACTTCCATGAGGTTTAGATCAAGCTGTGAATGTTTAACAAATGGCTGTTATGTTCCATTTAGATAATTATCTCTTTCTTTCTCCCTTTTCAGATTGCTCAAGTTTGCTTTGCCCACAGTATTATTTTGCATGTCATTTGCCTCTCTCTACTGTTTCTACGCTGGCGGCCTAACTATAAATGGGACTTAGATTAGCTATATAATGATGTTTTCTGAGTATACGTTGAACATTAATTCCTGTTTACAAATCATAAAGCCAGCATATGTGCATTTAAATCAGATAATGCTATAAAGACTTACGAGGTCAGTCCTGTGTAAGAGAAATTATAGGTTAAAAGGGTGGGACATTGTTTATCTTTTATGCCCAGTTCAGCATTTCCTTTCTCAATCCCCACCTTGTCAAGCTTTTGCAAATGTTAACTACTCAATCACGTTATTTTTCAAGATACGGGGAGTAAGACTAGTGTATCAGATGGAAGGAGTATATCTAATCATAAGCACAGTAGATGCTGAGAGCCAAATTCTCAGGTGAGCTTGAACTAAGAGTGTACCATTAACTTCTGCCAGCGGTGGTGATTTATCTCCCCTGGTGACCAGGTCCAGGCAGTCTCCAAAACAGAAAGGGCAATTTGTAAAAAGGGATGAGACTGCCAAAGGACAGGTCTCCAGTGACTTTTGTTTCACAATTTGTACACAAATATGCTGTTCCATTGTACATTTAAAATAACACCTAGGCCACGCAAGACTCAATTTCCATCCTTGAGATACTGCAAAGAGTAAACCACATGATTAAAAAATTTAGAATTCAGTTTCTGACACAGTTTTCTTGTAAATGAATCATATTTTATGAAAGGGGAAGAAAAACCAGCAACTTTCATTAGCAGTGCAAGTGTTTTCAGTTCATTAAGTCCTTAGAGCAATGCCTGCAGGTTGAAGAAGTCCATAGTGTTTCCCTGGGATCTCAAGAGGTGCTTCTGAAGCCCATTTGGAACCTTATGAGATTCCTGGGGACTAACAAATTAGTACAAAGTGACATTTATGGGGGTCGGATTCTGTCCTGCATCTCAGTTCAGCACTTCATCCTCCTAGTCGTGGTGCTTAAACACATGCTTTAATAGGCTACTGCTTGTGCATGAGTTTAAGTGCTTTGATGAAATGGTGCAGATGGGAGGAGGAGTGGAAGACAGGAAATTAGAGCACAGGTAGAAAGAGGGAAGCAGAACAGAAATACAGTTGTTTCTAGAAAGAAGCAATGAGAAAGAGGCAGTGCTTTTTAGGGGAGATTTGTTAACTGGAAAACATCTTGCAAAAATTCCAAGGAGGGAGAAGCTTTAACCAATTGGTTT
This sequence comes from Sagittarius serpentarius, assembly GCA_034782735.1. Taxonomy (NCBI): domain Eukaryota; kingdom Metazoa; phylum Chordata; class Aves; order Accipitriformes; family Sagittariidae; genus Sagittarius; species Sagittarius serpentarius. Next base: position 6,465,502 of record JAVKLA010000061.1, read on the forward strand.
TTTTCCAGAATGATGGAATCTTTATGAGAGGGGCAGGGAGCTCCCCTGAAGTAATTTCTCTCAAATGATAACGTCCACTGGAATAAGAAAATTTTACTGGAAAGAATTTTATGAGAACTTTTTTTCATGAAGATAATATGTGTAAAAAAAAAAAAAAAAAAGGTTTGAAAGTAAGTTTTCAATCTGTGAAAATGAAACTTGTTCAGAACTTCCTGAACTGTTACTAGAAAGTGAAAGCAAACCATCACAAAACAGCCACCAGTCGGCAGTTCTTACTTGGCCTCCTAAGACCTCGGCTCACACAAAGATCCTTAACTTGGGTTTTAAAGCACTCATGACAGATGGGTACCCTGAATACCAGGCATAGATTGACCACTGTTTCTGGCCTAATGAACAGTTGAAACAGGACAGCTTAATAAGAGAAACTGAACCTGTAGGTCAGGCAAGCGTAGTTGCATGAGATTCCTGCTGATTTTTGAGTAGGTATGTCTTGCCTGTTTTCCCCTTATTGTGATCAAAAAAACTTGAGAAGCATCAAGAGATGCTTGCAAAAAATAGAATAAGATTTATCTCCACTTTTGCAGAGAAACCCCTTCTATAGGAAAAAAAAAGGCATCAAAACAAATTCACAAGTAAATTTTCTTTCTGTCCATTTGTATGCATAGCTAGTTCCTCACTGAGAAGTCCATCAACAAACATGCAGTAGCACAAAGGAAAGGCTTGGTAAGGAAACTCATTTAAAAAGTATCCGCATTTGTTTTTCTTCACAGTCCTGGCATTCGGTTATGTGCAGCATTCAGCTGTTGTCTTTTTCAATAGAAGCTCTTTCAAGTTGTTGAAAGGGAAACTGTGAAACAGTGAAACAGTAAATGCTAACAAAGAACTATCCTACAGTTTTACATATTGATAAGGAAATCCAGCTGATTTCTCTGAACAAGTCTTTTTCTTTCTAGAAGTCTGCCAGCATCAGGGCTTTGGAACTATGTATAGTAACCGTTGCTGCAGGAATCCAGCTGGCCTTTAAAGAGGGATTTTAACCTGTAATTTTATCTCACCTGTGGTGTTGCATGAATGTGGGAAGGCAAAGAGGCAAGGTGAGCATTCCCCCCCACCCCACCCCGTGCTAATGAGGCTGCTCCAGCTGGCATATTAGATGAGCAGAACCAGATCTCCAGTCCCGTGTCTTTGTGCAACTACTTCCAGTCCAGACAGATCCTGTCTTTCTGCAGGCTGTGCAATATGACCCTTCAAAGTATGTTCTCAGGGTGAGGGCTAAGCCATAAGGCTATTGGTAGGAGTATTAATGTAAATGGGAATCCTGGTGCCATTGGTACTAAATAATGCTAACACTTTTATCGTGGCATTTGCTGATAGGCAGAACTTCTATTCAGAGATACATACACACTGAATTCTTTCAGCATAACCTTGCTAATAGAGCACTGAGATATCTCCCTGGCCCTGCCTGTCATCTGTAAGGTACCTTAAATGACTCATCTCACATCTCTGTTACTCAGCTTCCTTACATCTAAAATAAGATTAAATACACCCATTTCCTTTATGAAAGAGTAGCTAAGAGCTACCAGTAACAACCACTATGTGAGAGTCACAGATTTCTATTACCATTGAGGGGAGGAAATGGCAGTTGCAGGAGAAGGTTGGAGGGCATCCAGGTAGCCTGGGATACAAAGCTGTCCTGATGAAGCAGGCCACTGGCCCATTGCAGCATGGGATGAAGATGAGATAACCAGAGGAGCCTCTCCAAGCCTTCCTTCCAGTGGAAGGAAGTATCTCTGTTTCCTCAGTCAGAGGACAAAGAGAGGTACAGTTTCAACCCTGTGAGCCTCTGACATACAGCTTCACCCTAAACTTACGTGAAAGGACTGACAATCAGTTGTTCTGTTAAGGACGAACCATATGAAGTATTAGCATGATCAAAGCCTCCTCCTTACCAATAGAAGTGCTGATACTTCAGTAAGACTGACAATGTTCTCTTGTACTTGTGTGACTAAGGAGGAGGAGGGAATAAGACCCTGCAAGGTATTGGAGGGAGGGTGACAACATATGGTGTCTGGCTTTGAGAACGTGCAGTTCCCATGGACAATACGGATCAGTGTCTGAGGAAGCTTTCAACCATCTTTTTCCATAGATCACTGTTCAGTAAAGCACAAAAGCATGCCTTATTTACAGTCAAATGCATGTAAACACATGTTGGTAAGGGTGATTTACAGTTGTGTTTGTACATTTTGTGGAGGAAGGCTGACGAGTTTAAAGGAAGCAGATACACAGGTCTGTCTTGTGGTAGCTGGGAGGTGGTAGAAGAGCTCAATGACAGATAAGTCTCTACCATTTCACTTGCAATAATGGGTGAGATTCTTTTCATACCACATATTTCCCAGAGACATAATTTATTACACAGATTTTCTAGGACAAAACCATGGCCCATAAAGAGAAAGGAAGTTTAATTTTCCTTTCAGGTAGGCTTCTGTTTTGGCAAGTTTCTTTTTAATGTCTTTTCTTTAACTGCTTTCTTTGGAACTCAAAACTCTTTCTATTTTGGGACTATATTCAGACACTTAACACCATATCAACATCATATTTCTACAGTTTAATATGTCCAGGCTCAAAAATCTCTGGCAGGCCAGAATATTCTGGGCTCAATTAGTGTGAAGTGTAGAACTCGGAAGTTGAAATGGATGCTCAAATGGAAGGCCCCAGGTGACCCTAAGATACTCTCTCTAGCAGTTCTGGTTCCGCAGCATCAATCACAGATGCTCTCTTTTCTTCTAGTTTTCCCCTGATTTTCTTGAGGAAAGTCCTCTGAGGTGAGCATAGTACTTCTCATTCTAAAAACTAAGCTCAGTCTCTTTCTGTACATTGTACAATGCCAGAGCGTTACACATCAGTGCAGTCAGCGACCTGCTGTAACGTTAACAAAGTAGGTTGTCCTTGCCTGTCTGAAGAAGAGAGACAAGACGGTAAAAAGAGCTTTACTTGTCTGGTGTACCCACTTCAAGCCTTCTTGTGATGGGCCACAGTTTCTTATGTTGGGTAACTCCAAAGCTCCTTAAGACCCGAACAGGAGATACAGTGCTGCAACAAAACAGAGTGGGGACCCAGAACTGTGGTGGGCATGTTTCCTTCACTTAGTTGTTGCTGTGCCTGCTCTGTTCTGCACTTACAGGTAACAAATCACTTAGAGTAAGGAAAAGACAGAATTTTGGCTCCCTTTCTTCTCTGCAGTCGCCTAGAGAATTTATTGGGCATTGAAAGGCATTTTAGCTCCAGTGCTTGAGAGGTGACATTAGAAATGACATTTCCCTGGGCATGCGGAGGGATTATGTCTCTACTCAAGCTATGGCTAAGGGATAACCAGGAGGTAAGTCAGCCAGAAATTGTGTTCCAAATTGCTTCATTGGAATATTCATAGTAGCTTCTTTCTCAGCTGTGTCTCACTACAGCATAGACTGTGAACCATGTACTGTAGAATGGGGGAAAAATACATAAAGCTGGGGGCCACTATGCACACAGACACATAGAACAGTATAATCAATCTCTAAAAGCAGTTTTTCTTTCTCTAAATTCTGGGAATTTTCTAGATTAATTTATTCTGCTAAGTTTTCTGGGAATTTTTGTTTGTTTTTCATTTATTTTCTCTAAAGGAATTGTGTAACTGCTGTAGCTTTCCATGCTACCAATGCATTCCTGAATTAAAACCAAACACATAAATTAAAAAATTCCAGGTATTTTATCTTAAAGCTTTAAATTTCATTCCTGAATCAACCTATGGCGATAGGGATTCATGACCAGTGTACTCTTGTATATGGCCCCAGTCCAGCAAAGCACTTAAACACATGCTTAATTTTAATTTTGAACTAAATGGGGCAGTGAATCACATGTTCCAGTCTCAAATGAGGTTAAAATTAAAATCAACCATGTGTGTCTGCTTTCCGAGGTGAGGGCTATGCGCACTATTTCCACTTCTTGCCAGCATTTCCATTACTGAGAAATACTCATTCTTCTCACTTTTTACCATCTATTTCCTCGTTGTTCTTGAATAGTTTTCTTTGCCTCTTCATCAGATGGATCTTATTTGTGTGAAAACCTATGATATCAATTCGGTGTATCTAAACTGATATCAAGATAGAATCCCAAGGCAATTGCCCAGTGGAATTTTTTCTCTTTTGACTTTCTGAGATTCCTTTAGCTTATTCCCCATCACAGATATGTAAGAATTAAAGGGCATTTTGAAGCAGCTCTTGCTGCCTCTTCTGATCAAAGAATTTTAAAATCATATTTGCTATATTGAAAATACCCTAGAGACTGGAAGGGTTTGTGATGATTTGCAGTTGTCTGATTAGAAGCAAACAGAAATTAATTTCAGCCAGTTCTACACTCAACATCTTTTGAAAGATGGCGATAAGGTGATCTCATTCCTGTATCTTATGTTGTAAATCATTCAGCTGGAGAATATCAAGATGATCTCTCGTCCTTTTGTTAATATGACACAAAATCATTGGTATCTGTCAGAATAATAGGGTAATGTGCAGAAAGAAACGGAGGGAACAAATATAAGTGGCGGACCAGAGTCTGGTTGGTTGTTTTTATTTTATTTTAAAATGTTGTTCTGTGCAGGAAGGCCCCTGTTTTCAGCTTCTTGTAATTAGCCTAGAGCTTTGGGCCTGTAGATATCTGAGGCTTTGAATGCACATGGATTGTGGCAATATTTGGAAATGAGCAAGGCAAAACGAGTTGTCGGAAAAAAATAGGCACCTTTATGGCTGCTGTTCTTCAGCTGCTGGTTTCAATTTCTTCCTCCCTTTGGCTGTGTGTTATGAGCTCAATGAAGAGCTTTTTTTCTCTCTTAATTGGTGCATTTCCTTGTGTGATTTGATCCCAGCTCTCAATGAAGCCTCATTCCCAGTTCCTTTTCAACACATAATGGGAGGAAAAAAAAAGATCCCTCCTGTTGATATCATGATCACATTTTGTAGTACAGTTATTGTGAAATTTGTTTTCCACACTAATTTTCCATGGCTGATTCTTACCTGTTAATGCTCCTAACAAGGGGGCTAGTCCTAGTCCTTTTATATAAATAGGAAAGATTTGTATTCCAGGAGCTGCATTCAGAACTTGCACCAGCTATTGTACATGTTGCTAAATAATGTTTTTTAGAGCTTTTCATACTCCCTTTTTATCTCTTTCATGGAGGAATTTTCCTTTAAACTTGGGAAATATATATTGATTCCTTGGGTGAATTCACAAAAGTATTAAATTTCAATTTTTATTTCTTTGAGTAATTTCCTGTGTTTACTTAGTGGTAATGTTTTAAGAAAGTGCTAACATTATGAATTTATTTTAATAGTCCTGACTCTAATGATTCATTTTGTGTCCATTCATTTGCTGTAGATTTCCATTGGTATTTAAATCTTCCACTTCAGCTAAATTGACATTACTCAAGCATTAGGTAAGGGCTGCTTACAAGAAAGTTTAATTTATGGATGATTCTGAAGAGCCACCAGTAGTACGTGAATTGAACTCGAGGTGGAAATTCCTCTCTCTTTACGTTATCCAGTATACACAGTTTTTTTGTGTGCCTTCCTTATGTGCACAGCATTTTGGACAAATAATCATTACCTTGACAAGTTTAGGCACAGTAAATATGCAAAGAGCAGGGTGATATCTTAATGCTCATGCTGGACTTGCAGACTCCTAAGAACTTATGGAATGTCTGTTAATGTAGAAGTCCAAGGGAACTGAGGACTACAGGCAAGTGCATCCAGTCCCAAGTGAACCATCCTTGGCTGGTTTTTAATGCAGAGAAATACCATTGGTGCTGGCCTGATCAAGCAGAAAAATTACCTCAGTTTATAATTAGGATAATTTCGGTGCTCCTCTGGCCAATATGGACAGAAAAAAAGAACAGGCATGAGGGTATCTGTAGTATTGCGGGACTGGCTTGGTAGGCAATGGAAGTAACACAGTTGAGGAGGTTTAGAAAGAAATAAATTAAAATAATTTCTTAATATGCAACATTTAATTGTTTTATTTGCGTAAAGCACATCTAAATCAGTAAAGCTCGTATCAGGAAATGTTACCGTGTGTGAAGGCCCCAGCAGTAAGGTAGGTTTCTTCTCACAGGTGACCAGCACCATAAGAACCCGTGTATGTTCATAGCAAGCACAAAAGTTAGCTGAGAGGCCAAGAAAGGAAATTTTGAACCTACTTGAGAGGACCTCCTAGAGCAGAGCTTAATTACATGGGCAAAGTTGCTAGTTGTGTTTTTTCTTTCTTATTTGATAAGAATTAAGAAAATGAAGCCTGGGATTTTTTAAGGGCTGAAGACCTCTCAGTCAAGACAAGTGAAAGGTAGTCTTTAATGCTTCAGCCAGCAGCTGTGTTCAGAGCTGAACAACAGAACTTGTTTTAAATATTCTCAGACTCCTACACAAATGTCCAAGGGCTTAATCTTGTAATATATACCTATACGAACTATCGCACGTAGGTAAGCCTTTTCCCTGCCATGCTTTCCCACTCTTTATTTTGTCTTTCTCAGATTTTCCTCTTCTATTTAAACATCTTTTACCCTTTTTTTCTTTTGGTTCTTTTGATTTTGCCTTCATTGCCTGCCTCTTGCCAGTTCCCTGCATTTTTTTTCTAGTGCTGCCATGATCCTGTGGTGCTCCAGCATACCCTGATTCTTGTGGTGTTTGGGAGGAGAAGGGATGTCTCCACAGACCCCCAGTTTCATACCTTCATCACCTGCTGCTTGCTCAGAGTCTGCTGTGTCACATCCATCTTAACTCTTGGGCAGTATCTTAACTCTTTCCAGGATGAGTGCGACACAATCTGAAGTAGTTTATACACTGAGAGAAGAGTTTTTCTCTGTGAAAAGATTCCTTTATGACATGACCCAGAGCCATGGGCAACAGGTAAAAAAAATCAGCAAAGTCAACAAAATGGAATATCCTGTAAGCTCAAGGTGAACTTGCATCTGCACAAGATTGTTTCTTCCCACCCTACCTAGTGAATATGTACCATTAACCAGCTTTAAGACAAAAAAATAATCAAATAATGGACAAGCTAAGAAATCCTAATGAAAAAGTCTATGGTGATAGTTATGTCATAGAAACTAAAAAAGGTAATCACTAGAAGCTAATCCCAGCTTCAACTTAGAGCAGGGATTCAGGGATTTTTATTTGTGATATAAGTGAAAGTGAATTGGAACCCTGGGAACTTCCAAATTATCATTGCCTGCAAATCTGATGTCAGAGCCTTGATGCTTTCACAGGACTGGGGGCATATGCTTTGTGATAGCACAGCTTCAGTTCCCAGTTTTCTAGGGACTGTACAAACACACACCAGACCTCCAGGTTATGCAGTTTAATGATCACTGGTACCAGAAGGATGCCATGCCTCTGTGATAGACCTGCTGTTTCACAGACGCTTTGGAGACTGAAGAGGCAATGTAGGAGCACACACTATCAGAGCAATTCTCAGGAAAGAAAAGTGTTGCCCTGAGATGCCAAATACCACTTCTGCAACTCTTGTCTCCGCACATTGCATCCAGACTGCATCAAATTAAGCTAATTTATTTCCACTGTGAAGCAGATTTCACCAGAGTACATGGAAGAATGGCTACAACAACTGCTCACCGGAGAAAGGCGCAGGAATTCTGAGGTAAGGAGAAATGACAGCACTGTGTCTGACATGAACTTAGGTAATAAAATTAGAAAAAAAACAGGTATAGTACCTTCTTAACAGGGCTGCTGGTACTCCAGCTACTCTATACTCTGATGACCACCTGTAATGCTAGATGATAACTCTGCCAATGGTTTGCAGAAATTGAATTTACATGGGTTTTTTTGTTAATGGTTCTCTAGAAGGAAAGGAATAATATTTATGTAGAAACTCTGATGTGGTTGGCGGTGCTGTCAAGAAATTGCTGAGAATAAGTCAACACCACAAGCCTAACGAGGAAGAGCTACAAAGGTCACTTGTTAAGAGATCCATTTTGATTTTAGTGTGACTAGAAAGAATGTAGGAAAGGCTATTAGAATAACAGCCTGGCTTTGTAAATTAATTTGATAATGGTCATCTTGCAGTATAAATAAAAGTACAAGAAATTTTTTACTTAAGGAATAGGAAAACATAGAATAATATACATTTGAAGGAACCTGTGGAAGTCCTAATCCAACTGCTTGAAGCAGGCATAATTTCAATGTTAGTTTGGGTATCTCAGGACCTTGTCTAGTAAACTTTTTCATATATCCAATGATGGAGATTTCAGAGCCTCTCTTGGCAGCTGGTCCCAGTACTTAAACACTCTCACCATGAAAAATATTTTCCTTATATCCAGGTGGAATTTCCCTTGTTGTAGCTTGTGACTGTTGCCTCTGCTTTCTCTGCATGTCTCTGGCTTTGTCTTCTCTATCATTCGTCCTTTAGGAAGTTGAACACAGTAATAAGATCCCCTCTGAAGGCTTCTCTTCTCTAGGATGAACAAATGCAGTCCTCTCACCCTCTCCTCGCAGGATAAGCGCTGTACTCCAGTCGCCAACCATTCTGGTGGCCACCTGCTGCTTTCCCCCAGTTGGTAGATATCTCTCTTGAAGAATGGCATCTAACTTTGAACCTTCACTTGACATAAGAAGTGAAGATAGGGTCTTAATTTAATGTCACATCAGAAAGATAAGAGTTGGCATGGCCAAATTCATCCCACCTAACTCTAGCTGGTACCTACTGGAAGCTGTTTCTACATCCACAGAGACACCTCCAAATTCCTGGTTGGATGCATACTATATACTCCTTTATTCTTATTACAAAAATAAAACAAAGGAAACTCATGAATGCATACCAGAAATATTGCACCATATATTAAACTGTGAGCTTTATTCACTCAGTCCCACAGTCTAGGAGCTTAAGCTTGTGAGTCCAGTGTGACTAAACCCTTACACCAAGTATCTCTGTATCACGTCAAACAGGATGTGTGCCAAAACTTTGCCTTGGAGACCCCACTAATAATGTTTAGTGTCCAAAAATTTCTGGTTTGTTGGTTTCAGTCCACTTCTCTGTTCCAGTTATGTATGAAAAGAATAAGGAGAAGGTTTCTCTTACCTCTTTCTCCTCTTCTTTGTAGTGAATTAATTGCTTTACACTTGCTTAGAAAGATCAATATTCCATTAGGTAGGAGAGGAATAGCACTATAGCAGAAAACAGCTTGGCTGTTGCCAAAATTGAAAGCTTGGTGTTGAAAGACAGAAGTTTTTTTTCAGAAGTGGAATGAAAATCTTTTGGGTAACTGAGCAAATGACAGTATATTTCTACAGACCTGATGGCAGGGTGTAGCTGTTGCTGTCAAGAGAAATTGTTTTGCCCATCTTCACCAAATCTTCATTAAGTCAAGAAAGTTCCTGATAAACATGCTAAAGGAAACAGTTTAGCAAGATGGTACCAAGCTAGAGTGCAATAGAAGAACCATACAATGATGTTCTGTTTAACTTAGCTGGTACATAGTGCAGAGAGACCCACAGAGATATTGTCACACTTAATGCCTGTTTTGTCCTCAAGCTTGTGTTCTCTAGTGTGGGACTTCTTGTACAAGTAAAGCCAGCACAGTTAGGCCTTCTCAGTAGCAATTTTCCAGTGTTTTGGAAGGTGTATGTGATGTTGTTCTCCTTTCACTTTCTTAATTGCATTTTCATAATGAATAGGAACCTGTATAATCATATAATGAGGCATTGTAATTATGGAGGGTACAGATATAATTAAAAATCTTTACAATATATCATGAATAAATGCAGGTTTTCTACAATTACGACATTTTCAAAGGTTAGCAAAGGAGTTATTTGTGTTTGTAGGTTTCGAGTCAAATGATTTACTAGCTAATGAGAGGTATGAACCTATTGATTTCTAGCGCTCCCCATATTTAGCAAAAAAAATTTAGCTTGGCATTCCTGGAAATTTTCATTAATATTTCCAGTCCTCAATAGAGCCCAGATTCCTCCCTGAGCAGGCACTGTACAACAGATGTGGGGAGCCCTTAAGAAATTTTATTATCGAGACCCTGTTTCTGTGATGCCCAAAAAAGGGACACCATCAAATTTCAAGACTGGGTCCACTGTGTTCTCTAAGGAGTAACACTGGTGGTAAGTTTGGCTCTTGATGCACAAAAGGTTGCTACACTTGTTTAAATACTTGAATGTGCCCTGGAATGACTGAATTCCTCTAAGTCCCTTATATGAGGTGCATGTTTTAACCTTAGGACGCAGTGGCATCCTTGGTATAACCACAGAATTCTTCCAGATTATTATTTTTAAGAACTTGTTTTTGTAAATATACATATAATTTAATAATGAGCTCATTTTACAATTCATTTTTTACTAGATGAGAATAAATTCCCCTAGAAATAATACTGAGATTTGACTTAATGTAATTTTTTAAAAAAATCAACCACTTAAATTAGAGACAAAGTGCATTATGCACACATAGAGCTTCCCTTTATCATATGTGGGGAATGTTCTGGATAAAAAGACCCTTGGCTCAGTGTACTGTACTCTTCCTTATATATGTCAGAAAAAAAAATAGATTTAATGTGGGTTGGATTTTGACTCTAATTTTGACTTTTCTCCTCAAATAATATCAATGGGGATTATGCAGCTAAATCTCTGTGCACTTAATGCCATGAAACCCTTTATTGTGCTTGAAGGAAAAAATGGGAAAGCGGAAAATTGTTACTCAAGGACATAACATTTGAACTAGCCATAAGCCAATACTACAAGATGTAGTAAAGCCTGGAGAGTGCTGATTAAAAGTGAATACAGTGATGCTGAGCAGAGTTGTCATTTTCAGTGACATTAAACAGTTTTGGCTGAAGGTGAACAGAATTTTTTTGCCAGAATAACTTTTTTGCTAGTATTTGTAGAAAGTGGCCACAGCTGACAGGATACTGATGTGGGTTGTTTAGTTCTCTGATTATGTGGGGGTTTGGTTTTGATATCTTTTTAGTAGGGGAAAGGTATTATGATCTGCCTTTCTAATAAACTATGCTAAATTTAGAGATAAAGTGAACAGGAATTACAAATTTAGCGGAGGAATTTCTGATACTTTCCTAAATTCTCCTCTTCAGTCCCATCACCTTAAAACCTTACCTTTCTCTGGCACAAAGTAATTTTGAGCACTTCTTTGGGAGGACACTGGCCAATGCTGAGTGGTGATGTGACAACACTGAGGACATGAGGAGGATGGGATTAGTACTTCATGCAGGATTTGTGGAAGTAATGAATTCATTGGCTGGTGCTATTTGGGAAGGGAATAGTTTCAACCTTGTTTCTTTTCCAGTAAGCAAACAGATAATAACCAATAACTGGGGGCAGGGATAGAGCACGATCCTAGATAATGTGCTAGACTTGATTTGAGGGGATGGACAGAAGAGGAGAACAGCATATCAGCAGTATGTTGAAGGAAATGCACACAAATCTCACAGGAAGGAAATCTGAAGGAAATCTCACAAACTGCTGTCCTTTCTGCAGAAGACAGGCAGGACCAGAGAGGCAGAGGTAACATTTAAATCAACCCTGACTCATTGAAGCTGTTCCAATAGGATGGCAGAATTTCACAAAGCTATGAGGTGGGATTTTCTTCAGCGGCTAGCTTTTCTTGACAAATCCATCCATTTGGTCTTGCTGTAGCAGGTATTCTGCAGAAATGTTGTTCCAAGGGGTGAGATTAGCGTGTCTGCTGATAGCATGGGCACAGCAGCAGATGCCTTCGAAACAGGCTAGGCAGCATCTGGACAAAAATGGCAATTGTTGGTGACAGAATTTTCTCTCTGCTCTGTGGTTCTTTGGCAAAAAAGGATGGTTTTTTTGTCAAGTTCATCATTGTGAACCCTCCAAATTTTTTTTCCAAAGCAACTGGGCTTCAACTTCAAAGCTCATTAACTCTTGAGTTTTGTTACTCTTGCCTTGTGATAAAGAGGAAAAGAAACCAAGTTCAAAAAGCTGAAACAAATGGCATATATGATGAATTAAAAAAATTATTTATAAGAATCTCACTTGTTTTTAAGTCAAAGCATAGAGCATACATCTTTCTCTTGCATCTCTTGTCTATTGATTTTGTTAAAGGTGAAATAAGAGACATCGTGTCCACTAATTCAAACACCAGCCACTAGTTTACAAATCCTCCTTTTTTTTTTTTTTTTTTTCTTTCCGCCCCACAGATTGGAGGATTCCTACCCTGATGTGAAAAGCAGGATTATACTAATTGCTCAGTTCAGTGACTCCAGGCTTATGCTTGCACCACAGAGAGCAAAGCTTGGCTTCTGCTTTCTTCCAGTTTCTCTCCTGGCTGTTCTGTGTGCAGATGAGAAACTTCAGCCCTTTGGCTTGGGATCTCAGCTCATCTTCCTGGCACAGTATTTCATGGTTTGTGGGCAAACTTCTCCCAGCCATGAGAGTAAACAAAGAATAGTCTCAGTTTTTAGTAACACTGAAGCCACTAGCGCCTCCTGATATTATCCACATTACCAATAAATACGTTTGCTTGCAGTCCCTGTGACAGAGTCGTAGGTCACTGCCTGTGGGAATCTTCTAGGCCTTTTGTCTCTAATTAATCACAGAATATGTATGTTAAATTATTGACAGAAATAAGTTGTGCCCTTCAAAGGCACAAATTATTTAAAAGCCTTTTAATACCTTAACCTCTCTTCTGTCTCCTAAATAACTCTTGCAGAGACCTCTTATCTGTTTCAGTGTTGGATGCTTCTAACTTGCATCATTTTTTTTGTCCCCTGAAGTTGTGATTGCATGTGAGAAAGTGTATTCTTGTATTTTCTACACAGTGTGATCTGACAGGAAAAACAGGAAATAAATATGTGGAGAGTGGAGATCGTAGTTTTTTTTTTTTTAAGGCCTATGTGTAGGCCTTTGTAGATTTTCAAAATGGCAGCTGGGCATTTGAAATTAGCTCATGTCAGTACAAATAGGCGTACACAGACGTTAAATCCTGTGCCCTTATTTTTGAGCTGGCTGAATGTGAGGCAGCGCTAGTCCAGAAGCCACCCATCTGTCTTGCGGCGCTGTGCGGGAGCTGCTGCGCTGCCTTGCTCACCACTTACAGCGATCGCCCACACAGGATATTCCTTCAGTAAGTTCAGGGAAAAAAGATGCATGTATCTGGTTACTTTGGTGTAAATGACTTTCTTTAATCTCACATTCCAGCTAATTTTACAGGAACTGAGGATTAGATAGGATGTAGCGAGGCCAGAGGACTGTATTTTGTGATAGTGAGGAAAATGGTGAAACCTGGATATCAAACGGAGGGGGTGATGCTACATGTGGTGAACATGACACTGCCACAGGAAAATGATGTCATCAGGGAACACAGGTGTGTGTGATTCCAGCACTCACACACAGAGATTTAATCCACAGGTTTAAAAATGGAAAGTTACCTGAAAAAGTCATTGCAGGAACATTTTTTCATCTAAAGGTAATATTTATGTGTAAAAATCACACAGCTAAAATCCAGATTTAAGGTATCCATGGGCATTATTTTCTAAGCATCTGGCAAAGTATTTCCAGAAGGGGCTATAATTAACAATGTTTTACTTCCACCAAGGGGCTTTTTTCTGACTACATTATCATTAAAGTAATTTTTCTCAGTGCCCCACTGCTTAGGAAAAAAAAAAAAACAGTTAAGAAGGGACTAGCCATCAGTGCAGAAAATCAGCAAAGTCCAATTAAAATTATTCCAATGGGCTATAAATTAGTAGAAACCAATTCTCTTGCATTATTTGAAAGCCAGTGGTTTTCCCCATTAATAAAGTGACCAGAACACTGAACCTTTAATGGTGCTGAGCAATGATTTGGATTCCATTGGAGCAAAATTCATCCTGAAAGCAACCTCCTGAAACTAGAGGCTTTGGACATGTACTAAACTTGTCCAACTTGGCCTGTAAGCATTGAACGACATTTATTATATTCATGCTTTGCCAAGGCACTAGGTTTTCTTCTACTCTGTGTTAAACACATCACCAAAAATCCACCCACACGAGTAGAAATTGTGTATTTATCTAGGACAAAAGCTGTCCTTAGTTTTATAAACCTTTAGTCCTAAAAATAGGTTTCCTGTGGCTGATGAGTGCTAGGGTTTCTTTAGCATTTGGAAAGGCTGACATTTTACATCATTTATTCTTTCTTTGTTGAGGAAATAAAATGTATTTTGATTTAAATACAAAATGAAATTATTAGGAGATGGAACCTGCATAACCTCAAGATGGAAGGTAACTCCCACAAGAGTTGGGAGGTTGCTAATGTTTATGAATTAAAATAATTGTTAATGTATATGCTGTAAAAAGGTATGTTTTAATATTATGACTCAGCCTTCTTAAAGCGACAAGAATGAACACAATCTGTTTACTGTTTCTTAGCTTTGCAGAAGAGATGATGGAAGCTTTGCCCCCATTTTCTGGAGTAACTTTCATGAGAGAAGGAAAAAGTTACAGGAACTCTTTATTCTTTCTGCATGAAATTTACCCTGTGCAGGTGGGCAGCATTTGGACTAAATATTGGGGCGGGGGCGGGGAAGGCGAGCATTACTTGAGGATTCCCATTGCACATACGCTTCTGGACAGGACTGAAATCTGTAGGGCTTACCACTAGTTCCACAACTGTTCTTTGGGTGATGGACAAAGCACAGACTGCTGCCCTGGGAAACACACCCTTGTTCAACAGTGGGTATTACTATCTTGTGATGGCTTTGGCGAAACATTTCTGGCATATTCATCATAAATGAACCTGCTCTTTAAATTTAGAGCCTTAGCAGCCTATTTCAAGACCTGTTTTCCAAATATTGCAATATTGGGGGAGGGGAGGGAGATTGGGTAGAGGAAAGAAGCGTAAGAAAAATAAAAGATGTTTTCAGCTAGCAAATGGAGCATCTTTTCCTGTGTACAGTAGAGGTGATGGTTCTTTTCAGTGCAGCTGATGCATGCATGGGGAGATGGGTCAGATTTTATGTAGCATTCAAAAGTACTGAAGAAGACTAGTGAAAACACCTGTGTCAACTCAGCTGTACGTCTGTCATGCACTGGTATCTACCTGTGCCAGTGGGGTTTGGCTTGAGAACTGTTCCTTTCCCAGCAAGAAAAAGAGAGTATTATGAATTTCTGGCAGAAACTCCTATTGCTGAGTCTTTATTCATGCATGTTACTGCTTATAAATGTGTTTAATTGAATCTAATTTTGCTTGTAAGCTCTCTGGGACTGGGGCTGCCTCTGGTACAGTGCTTGCATGGCATTAACCACTTTATAAAAAGTGTCTGTCTAGATGGCAATACAGACATGATGAGAGGAATATATTCTGGTCCAGAAAACTGCAAAGCTCCATTAAAAGTAGTGATTGTGGTCTCTTTGGCTTAGAAATGTCTAGAAATGAAAAACAGCTTTCAGAACCAATTTTTTTTTAATTGATGTTATTTAGATTACCAGAACTGGGAGTAAAACTAATGCTTTTTAGTCATTTTAGTGAATTACATTTTCTTTAAAAAAAGTTTTCCACTCATTCGTCTTCTATTGTGCAGTGAAATAGAACAAACATCTATAAGCTGGTCACTTCTTTTTTCTTTTTTTACCTTGGGCTGTTCTCTAATATTAAAATATCATTATTATTAATATTAAACTTTGGGATTACTTCAGTTGGTGGAAGTAGATTTTTGTTTTTACCCTTCAGTAACTTAAAAGTTTAACTTTTCAAAATTGTACTGAGTCATAAGAAAAAAATCAAGAAAAATATGTAATTAACAATTTTCCTCTTTTATTCTGTGCCAGAAAAGGACAGAGGAAAAATATAGGAACAAAAAGACAAAGCCTAAATTGTTTGTGCTGAAACACCATGGAAGCAACCGACACTGATAAAAAGTTTTCAGCTTTAAAAAAGGTCCAGTCTTCACAAATAGAAATGTTCACCAGCTCTCCTTCTAAAGAAAGACTGAATTAGGTCAGACCAAATTGCCATGTTACAATCAGATTGACTGAAGTTGGATGTAATAAAACATGAGAAATTACATTTTTTTGTTTCCTTTGCACATGGTTGGAGCTCTGACAATGCCAGCAGTAGTAGATGCTTAGGGAAAGAGCATAAAAACCCAAAGCAAATATTGCTTGTGCTTTCCTTGTTATATTCTCCCCTGCTTCTACCAATCCACAGTTTAAGGACTTCCTGAGCCAGAGGTTGCATCTGCTCTGTTGTGTTTAATAAGCATCAATGGACAACCTCACCTCATAGATTTCGGGGGTCTCTTTTTGAACACACTTATATCTATTCTCTGCGAATGCCTGTCACTGTTTTCTATGACAAGAAACAAGTGAACAAGGCATTTTTTTAAATTTTTAGTAGCTGGCCTATATACTTATTTCAAAATTACTGTGTTTGCTGCAATTTATACCAGTCTAGGCTGGTAAACTTTCTCTTTGCTACATCGCATCCCTTTGCTCCTTCTGTATCTGCACCTACTGTTAGTCCTATGATGCTTTCTGCTAAGATAAAGCCACTTCTGGGATTCCATCCAATATAATAGGTGTGGACCAAGCAACAGGTTCAGTGGAGTGACAACAGTGATAACTAGGACCTCTTGAATCAGCGTACTGAGTGCCTTAGGACCTTGCAGTAACCTGGCACATATTTTTGTATGCTGCACTTTCCAGCCAAAGCACCACTTCTCCCACCTTTCTCTCCACAGGAGCTGGAAGCCAAGGTCAGAGTCTGTACCTGACAGTTTTGCAATGCATCAGACAAGCCTGATCTTCAGCTGATGTATTTTGAATTGTTTGCCAGATTAACAGAGAGAGAAGGAATGCATACCTTGGAGCCTGGCAAGAACAGTAAGCATACTTAAGACCGTAGGTTTGTTCTTCTTCAGCAGCTATTGATTTAAAGTAATGCACAGTCCTTGCATAATCCATTTCTGCACTTGGGAGGGAGCAGGAGGAGCAAAGTGCCAGTATAGGTCACCAGAGTGATTGCTTCACCCACTGGGTTCAGCAGGGCTGATCTGGCCAGCAGGTGCTGTTTGGGGCAGTCAGGCCTACACATTGTCACTCCTGCCAAGGCGCTCAGGTTGGAAGGGGCAGTCACACAAACGTCTCCCACCTCACACTTTCCCTGCAGCTTGGCCTCTCTCTTGCTCATGCATAGTTCTGTGCTGTATCCCCTTTCCCCTGTGGTGTCTGCCAGGTGCCTCAGACTCATGGGGTCACCCGGGACACAGCTGAGGGTGACTGTGCCCCAGCCAGGAGACATCTTCTCCTTGGCTCCTTGCAGCTTTGCGCTGTAATCCCGTCTCTCCCTTTGACTTTGCCTGCATCCTCTGCTCTACTAATTTGAAAGCATTCAATTCAATCTGCAAATTCCCCGTGGCTTCCTAGACCTGAGAGGGTTCGTGCTGCCTGTGGATGGGGCACATTGGCACTTTTTGCACTCATCTGCTTTGAGAATCAGCTATGAGAGGGGGGTAAATCAGCAGTTCTGGGATAGGCACCGCGTTCTTCCACAGCTCTGCAGGGTTGTCACAGCATGGAGCGAGATGGTGTCAAGAGACAAAATTCACTCCTGTACAAAAAGCCTGTGCCATAGTTAAAATTTTACTTTAATTCTTCGATCAAGATTTTCCGGTTAAGTTTTGTCCTGATCCTCTGCAAATGGGGAGACTCATCTTAAAGTGAATGTGAGTTTTTGAGTCGGATGCTCCTGAATTAAATGCCTGCAGACAGTTCTCTACAATGGATGCAGTTTGTACTATATAATGATTTCAGATGATGCTAAATTGATTTTCAAGAAGATAAGGAGAGAGTATCAGGAAGATATTTTGTCCTCCTCAAAAAAGCTGGGTGGAATATAGTGTTCACAAGCCTTATCCCCATCTGAACTGTTCAAACCTTGCTCAGAATTCATTATGCATTTTTTTTTCATTGAGCTATATAGTTACTTGTAATTACAGAGGTATATCAGCTTCTGAAATGGGGAACTGGGGAAGAAACTGAATTAGATTAACTGTTGTTCTTTATTTTGATGTGTTAGCTTCTGTGTTCCTGTGATAGAAACCTTTTGTCTTATCCAGCACAAAATCAATGCTAGTTCTAAATCCCTGCTTCAGAGGACTTTGCAAGTACATAACAGTATAGCTATCATTTCTTAAATAATCCAAAACAAACCGAATTTTCCCATTTCTCCTGCATAATCTTTCCAGTGCCATTAAAACAAGGAGCTCACTCTGCCATGGGAATTTCCCTCTTTTCTTTGTTTTTAATAAAAGATGATAGGTTAGAGAATAGTTTTTCTTATCTGTTTGCTTTGTGTCTTAAGCACTGTCTCTTTTTAATAAAGTGTTGGAGATAAGCAAATAAAATACCTCATGAGAGTCTTCTACCAGTGATTAACTGAGAAATTAAACATTGTCTATCATTCACATATATTCCTAGATGACCCTTCTCAAAAGCTTTGCAACAGAACCTGAAAGCTTCCTTTCGTAAGCCTTCACGAACTTAATGAAGTAGAAATCGTACTTTTTTCTTTCTACAAAAGAGGATGTATCGTATGTGTATGTTGGAAATTACTTTGGCCCGCATTAAGGAGGAAAACTGTGTGACGCTGACTGGACCCTGGCATGACACAGAGAGGATATCTGCAGAATTCTCTCTACAGCTCTGCTGGTGCAGCTTAAGCCCGACTCGCAGTGCTACTGTTGTTCTCACTTTGGCTTTCTTGTGACATGAGCCTGTCAATTGTGCTGAACTACAGGGTGGTGTTGTGATGCCTGTAAACATCCACAGGTGATGCAGCCACTACTTCCACTTCTATGCTCTCAAGTTAGTTCCCCAAAGATGAAAATCTTTAATCCACTGAGCAGTCTTCCTTGGTGGGGAATCTACTGTAATGTCCCATGAATCCAGGTCAGGAATAAAAGGGTCAGAAACATTGAATCTATCTTCCCATGTCAGATCATTATTTTTATTTTATTAATCACTACTTCCTAAAAAGTTTAGTTTTTCCTCTTAGTAGCGGTTCTACTGGCTGTGTCTGAACTGCAGAGATATGTGCCCTGCAACATGACCCCCGTACTTGGCCCCCGGATCAGGATTTCTGCTGGAGCATGCGTGGCTCCTTCCTTGCCACATTTCAAAGGGAATCAGGCTGAAGAGGGGAGAGAGTGTAGGAGAGATCAGACAGAAGTAACATTTGGTATGAACATAAGCAAATGATCCCCAAGCAGGAATGTTCTTCTCCAACTCTTTGGACATACCCAGTGATTACATGGTACATATCTGAAGTGAAGGAAGCTAAAGAAAGTGAGGCTTCCCATAAGCTGAGAGAAAGAATGAAATAAAAAAAACCCCAAACCAAATGTCCTGTAGTGCCATCATGAGCATATTGAAGAAGTATAACGTGCATATGTTACTTTTTAGTTTTTTGCTTTTTCAAGATATTTACAGCCTTGAAGACCTTTCTTTCTGCTCTGCAGCTAAAGGTTTGTGTTTCTTGCACAGTATTCAGCATGCTGCATCTCCATCAAAGTAGCAGGATGGCTTGCTCAGGAAAAGGATGAATGTAACCCATGGGCTGAATAAACAGGCCCTGCTCCTTTTGACCTCTTTCCCAGAAACCAGTCACTCTTACATGGATGTAAGTATGACCATCGTGAAAAAAAATCTTTTCCTTCCACACCACCTTTCCATTCCCCCTGTCAAGCCATGTTTGACACTGTCACAGCTAATCTCTCTGACAAGCAGTTGGCAGTTGGATTGCTACACGTGTGTTTGACATTCACCTTAGTTCTTGTTTAATGCCATTGCTCCAACATGTAAGACTTGAGTTCAATCATGTTTGACCAGTCAACATTCTGGTTTCAGGCACAGATGTGCAATTTTGTGTCTGTTAGCTCTAGTTGTATCACAAAGTTTTGCAGAGGAAGTATAGCATTAGCCTGTAGGAACTGTACATTTAAACTGTAACACGAAATTATGTAACCTTTCAAGGTTAAGAGCTCTTGGCATTTTCTGCAGTGAAAACTCTACAGAAAGAGTAAGTCAGTCATCTTTGTGGCTTCTTGTACTGAGACAAGTCCTCCCATTAATTTCCTTTCTTCTCTCCTTACTGAACACCATTAACTAGAAGAGACAAAGAGATGCTATGATGGAGATTACTAGAATTTAGGAATAGCTTAAGTGGAAATGCTTAAGTGGCACTCTCTTCTGTGCCTCGAATATTCAGCAAGAGTTTAGGGACTTTGGAAATATTGAGGTGGTAGAATGGCATAAAGGAACTCTGTTGGAAGTAACTTCTTGTTAAAATTCTTGAATGATGCTCATTTTTTTATTTTTTATTTTTTACTTTTTTTAGCCTGGTAGATGAGAACCACAAAGGACACAAAATAAAGTTTCCGAATTAGTTTTGGACTTTATAGGATGTATGGAAAGAACAGGTTAAGGAGCTTACTGACTTTTGCTTTCCCTCCAGACTGTGACAGATTCCTTACTTGATGTGAACAGAACAGCTGCTCCCTGCCCAGTATCACTCTGCATTTAATTTGGTTGTTCTTCATGTTTTGCACAGGACTCAAAAGTTTTTGCAATAATATAATCTGCTTGGATCTGCTGAACTCTCTTTTGCCAGGTATTGTACAAATGCAAGATAAAAATATGTTCCATGGTTCAAAGAGGTAGCAAGCTATGTCATTCAAAAGATACCAGGCTTGGTAGATAAATTTGGATAAAGAGATGAGCTGGAGGAAGCAGTGAGGTAACGTTGGTTAAAATGAGACTAACACTGTGAAAAAGCAGTGTAAAGAGGTGTTTGGAGAAGGATAAAAGGTGGATGGAAGGAAGGTCTTCTGGCAGTTTGGGAATTCTGTGGCGGATACTGCTTCCACATCCACCACTGTGGCTGCACGGTGAAGTGCTTATGGGCACACCAAGAGGAGAACCATTTCTGTTTGGAGTATCTTCTGTATTTTCTCAGTTCTCTTATTATTAATTGTCTGACATTGCCTAAAATCTCTCTACCTTTTCTTGTTTTTTTTTAATTACCAAGTTGTCTTACATTTTGTGAGCATCAGTTCTTTCCAACTGGTCTCAGTGCTCCAGAGGATACCTTACATTTGTCTTGTCCATCATATTGCAGTCGTAAATGCTCATGTGTTGTTATTTCCCTAGATGTTAAACTGAAAGAGATGGAATTGTTTCATCTCCTGTTTTCTTTCACCTTGACTTTCCTCTGAATGTTCTTTGTAGATGTATTCATTAAGGAGGACACACTCTTGAGCAAATATAAATAAATGATACAGAAAGAAATACCCATCCTCTGCTTCTAGAGAACATAGTGTTACATGTTTTGTAGCTGACCTGGCAGGATATTGAAAAAAAATTTTTTTTTTTTTGCAAGTTTTATTCAAATGAATGTTTGAACCCAGAAAACATGAACCTAGTGTTCTGAAATAATATCACTCATTTTGTTTAATGTTGATATTTTAATGTGCTCTCTTTCTGAAATATTCATGGAGTCATTAAAAACTTCTCCCTCTTTTAGTTATACAACAGTATCTTCACTGAAATGCTTTCAAAGCAATGAGAAAAAGGGTAATGAATAACAGCAAAGAAAACCATTGAGACTCTTTGTAGGAAACAATCTTTCATTCTTTGTGTCACAGTCACACAAATTCACAAAAACAAAATTCATACTGAAAACACATAATGAAAAAACCACACAAAATTACATAAACAAAATTCCAGCCCAGCTGTCCTGTATTATCTTTTAATGGCAGCCTTAGGAAGATCATTAGCCATATTCTAACTAACATGATGAAGATAGTATAAGTGCCTAGATAAAAGACTAAATAAAATACTTTTATACAACAGAAACCACCGGAGCAGCTTTTTTGAGCTCCAAAACTACATTCATTTGCTCTAATGTGAAAATTTTACAATAGCATCCTGAATATACCAATAGTACTAGATTTCTGATTTCAGCAGATTTGGTCTGAGATATACTATTTCATTTCAGTTTTCAGCTTTTGGAAACTTTCTTTGTTCCTTGATTGTGAATCTCATCTTGCATACATCACACAGCCAAAAGCTCCAGTGGTACAATGCAAATTTTCTTGTGGTGTAGGGAGAAAGGGATCACAGTTAAAGAGTATCAGCTTTTATTACTCTTATTAATTGCTATTAATGTCATGTGTTGACCTGCTCCAATCCCTGTTCTGCTATTTATTATTATTCAGCATTCTAGAATATCAGAAAATCTGTATCGTCTTTAGTCTTGTACTGTTATAAATTGGTCTTTTTCTTTATACAGATAGATAGCAAAATCATTTAGAAGCTGTTCCACGTATTCTTTTTTGCACTATGAGCACCATGCTTGATTAAAATAGAAGCCCAGTCAATTTATTAAGGCTCTGTTCAGCAGAAATATTTTATAATATAGGCGTTCTCCTCTTTTTGACGTGTTTAGCAGAAATGTAGCTGAATAGTCCAGGCCAGGGCAAGGATGCACAATAAGCACTGCACAATTTAATAATCTTAACTTGCTGAGGCACTTCTCAATACAGTCTATGACATGAAATCTAGCTAATGGAAAAACTGACTGTTTCAGTAAATTTGAGGGTTAAAAGCTGCACAGATCTAGTGGAATCAGGATTGAGTCACTATAAACTGAAAATGATGTAGCAAATCCAAGCCCTCCTAAATGCTGCAGTGATTTTTTTTTTTCCTAAATAGAGTTAAGCTGAAATTGAATACTTGGAACATTATTTTAAAGATAATATTTGAAAACTTTCAGTTGCAAAGCATATGCTGTATTATTTTCCTATGTAGAGGATGCCTTAAGATGAAAAATTACAGAATTTAAAATTTATTTGTATTTTCAGTTAAAGTTGAAAGATACTTACCAGCATCTCTAGAAAACTGTGTTAAGATGGTGCCCTTTACATAAAATACAACTATTTGAATCTACAACTCAAATCCAGGGGATACAAGCAACATCCCATTGTCATAGGATTGTGAGTGCCTATCTCACTTTCATTTCATAATATTAGGGATAAATTAAATTTAGTATAATTCAAGTTTAAACAAAGCTGCACCTTCTCCATAATCTGGAGATAAATAGAAACAGTTGACTGAAAACATGTAGCTACCTGTACCCGGTTAGCAGAAAGCCATGCGAATCACTTGAGATGTCTTCTGCCATCAGTTAATTGTCAAAACTTGTCTGACTATTTCCTTTCATATTTCTTTATTAACTCATCAATGATAAAAAATGTTTTTTTGTAATGTGGTAGTGTTTAAGGAAGGAAGTTGAAGTAGCATATTATTCCCTATTTTTATAAGTTTGGTTGCAATTGTCTTTTGCATGGAAGTTCTCAAATCCTTAGGCAAATGGAGAGGAAACTGCAAGCTGACACTAAAAGCATACACGGGGAGCTTGGTGCCTCTCGCCACATTTTCAGTTAGTGTCTTTAAGTGTTAACAGTGTGTATGTGGTGTCGCAGGTGCAGCCTTTACTTACATCATTCACAGTAATTTGGGTAGGGAAAAGTCTCTGACGAGCAGATGGCATGGGCAGTAATGTCTCTTCTACTATTCTGACTTTTCGGCATCTGCTTTGAGCTTTGAACCATCACTGTGGTTCCCAGAAATATAGTCATTTTCATTAGTGTGGAAAAGAAGAGTAGAAAACTGCTTTCTTCTTCTTAGTGTAGTAATAGAACTTGTGGAACAACTCTAAAAGACAAAGGATCTTTTCCTTATTGTTGTTGGAGAAACATTTAATTCTCAAATGGATTCTTCTGAGTTCCACATTTTTTTCTTACTTATGTAACCTCAATAAAGTCAGGACCAGATGAAGCTCTTGTGAGGGTCCTTCTATGTTCAACATAACTAAACGCCTGTGGAGGGGGGCACCTCTGGAAGGCAGTATCAGCTCAGCCCTGTAGCCAGCAGCAGGCCATTAATGTGCTCTTATAACACCGAATCTCTCTCTTACATGATGTCTACTGTCCAAAAACCATCAGAGTATTTGGAGAGGAGACTGAGCTTGTGTCTTGTTTCAGAATATCACAGTTTTGAGAATCTGTGAGGGTTTTGAAATACCACCAAATCTAAAGGCGTTGTTCCAGTTTATAAAAGTTTAGGTGCATTTTCAAGGTCATGTTAATTGTTAAATAGTTCCTTTAAAGTTCTGTAATTACTAGTGTAAAAGATAACTTGATCCAGAAAGACGTGAACAAGCTGAAATGTTTCACTGGGATCAAGAGGGCACTTCATACAGTTATAGTTAAGGAACATGGGTAAGTGCTACATTGCATTAGGAGAGGATTGACTATGTGAAAAATGTAGTGTGCAATTTTGTGTTGAGGCAATAAATCCAGGAAATACAAATTTTTATCTATGAGTTCTGAAACAGATATGACTAGATTTTTTTTCTTTTTAGCCAGGTGAGATGTAAATTTGTGAAAATCAAGTAAACTGGAATCCCACTCATTTTGTTAATTCTGCTTCTGAATTTTCTTTACTCTTTTTCTCAATAACAAAATTAAGGTTACACCAGTCTTTGTGCATAATAGGTCATTTTTCTCCTGTAGATACCTTGTGGAAAGCTCAAAATAGAACAATGGAGAAGTAATGAGGGTAAAACTTCAGTTTGTTCACATACTGAAAATACAGTCAGTGCAATTTGTGAGACTCCTCTGCCCTTCACTAGATAAGCATTGATA
Source organism: Sagittarius serpentarius (assembly GCA_034782735.1). Classification (NCBI taxonomy): domain Eukaryota; kingdom Metazoa; phylum Chordata; class Aves; order Accipitriformes; family Sagittariidae; genus Sagittarius; species Sagittarius serpentarius. The sequence goes on from JAVKLA010000061.1 coordinate 6,490,261, forward strand.
GATTCATCCTTACAAGTATGAGTCCTTAGATTAATCCTTAGAGTTCCTTTTCTTCCAGAATTCTTTGCTAACAAATATTATTTTCGTGCTGCTCATTGCACTGCCATTTTTGATCCCTTGTAACCACTCTATAAACAAGTCTACATCTTCTGATGTACATCATCTACAAGAAATACTTCCTGTATTTCTAGATCTATTCTTAGATATTCCTAAGTGTCATGGAAGTTGGTAGTGATGCTTCAGAGAGCTAAGCACCAGGTCCTGGGAACAGCTGCACTCCTTATACATATTTAAACAACAACAGAAAAATGGTTATATCATCCCAGGTGGTTGCTTCCACTAAATTCCTTATTGCAGAACCAGGGACTAGAGTGAAGTGAAACGTGAAGAAACTCTTACTGAGAATCTAAAAATGAAGCACAATCTTAGATGTCTGGAGGGCTTTGTTATAAAGACTAAATTAGATGTGCTTACATCTAAGTCATGTCCACACAGAATTTACTATGAAAGTTGGACCGTATACCAACAGACTTAAACATATTATGTACATGAATGTGACCTTTAAACCAAATTTCCACATGCTGCAGAGCTGAGTAAACAAAGGATAATATTTACACTCAGCAAGTTTTTGAAGATACTTCTATTCTTCTCAAATCTCAATGACATGCATCCTTTTAGATAAATTAATTTCTGCAAATTTTATTGTCTAGCCTATTCCTGCCTGGAGAATGAAAGCATTGACCTTGACTCAAGAAATCCATAAAGATAGAAGGAATCAATTTAAAAAAATAAAGTGCTTGTGAAGGGGATAATTCTGCTCTAACACTTTGAACTATGTGGGCTTGCAGATCATTACTGCAATGCTTTCTAACTCTGCTAACACCTCTGCCTTGCTGATATTTCCATGTTGACCTAAATCTATTAAAACCCAGTCATGTTTCTTGCTATTATCTGTTAAAAATTTGTGCACTGTAGCTATGCAGTGAAAAGTCATTAGGCCTGCAGATAAACTGAATTTTTCTTGGCTGATCAAAAGACACATAAATCAGTCACAACTTAACTTCATGATTACTTCTTTTCCATGCATTTTCATCCTACTTTAAACTGTACTTTTCATGTTTCAGTATCAATTTCACTTTAAAAGCATGAATTAAAAAGGGAAAACTTAAAAAATATGAATTTTAAAATTTAGCTATTTCTCTTTATAATTTAAACTTTACCTTGGAAAGTCCTGTCTGCCATGAAGCCATGTGCCCCAAAGGATTAACCAAAGAAATGAAAATAATAATTTTATTGCTATGGGATGTTAGTTGGTAAATGTTGCCAAAGCACTCTTGAGACTTTCACAGGATTAAAATGCATATGTTTGTAGAGGAATGATGTTAACAAACCAATGTCCTAGTGCTACATACAAGGGCTGCTGATATAGTGCTCTAAATTATTTAAAGTATAAATGTGTAAAGATGCCTTTTCAGACTCCCCATGGACTCAAATCTGGTGTTATTGCTACTGTTGATGCTCCTCTTTTGTGTGTTTTTTTTCCAATAGATTAATTCAAAGTACATTTATATTAACTGCATAAATCTCACTGTGCTCCCAGGAGCTGTATTTTGTGGTTGCATTATATTCACAGAGGATAAGATTGGGGAGTATAGAGGTCACTGGCTTGACACTCTAAAGTAATTCCATTGAGGTTAAGTTGGCATCACATCCTGAAGGGATACTGTAGGACTTGGTAGGAGCAAAGCCACAGATGACTCATATCCCTAAGGCATGAGAACCTAGCCCAACACCCACTTAGGAGAAATACTTCCTGGAGCCTTTCACAGTTAAAACCAAATCACTGTGTTCTTGCTCACTTCTGTAGCAAGTCCAGATGACTTCAGAGGGACCACTTGTGAGAGAAAACAGTACTCGAAGATTGTATTCTGGCCCTCACAGGTACCCCACAGTTGTCTGTATCCAGGCATGGTAATTTGTAGAGGTATCACAATTTACCACTCTTTCAGGCTGTTCTGTTTCTTTGGAATCACCAATTTCAGAGGTAAAAGGAAACGGCTGTGTATAGCAAATGCTGTCCTGATGGCTTATGTTAGCTCTTTGTTTGGACTTCTCGATAGAAGAGAAATAGGAAACTTAGGTTGTTACCCTCCAAGGACTATTTCTGTCTGAGTTGTTAATTCTGCCTCTAAAACTACAGGATAGAAAGGCAAATATACATTTGAAATGGTTAAAATGAATGCCTTATACCATAGGAGCACAGCCAGCTGAAGCAGCCCTCTCAACCTCCTCAGTGACTCCTCCATTGAAATCCTTCACTCCTGTTACGGACTCATGTGAGTAGGTGTTTGCAAACGTGGCAAGGACTTCAGTTGTTGGCAGTCAGACTGACAATAGTCCTTTAGGTATATTTCTGTAATGATGTCTAAACTCAAGTGCTGGGTAACTGAGAGATTTGGCTTCCCTGAGTGTGGATGTGTTTTTAGAATGAGATTCAGATAGGCTGTTATTTCAGGATCCACTTTAGCAAAACTTGCAACTCTTAAGTGATGTTAGTGCAAAGGAGTTATGTTATTACCTGTATTATAGTGGCACAGGATGCCCTTCCCATTTGTGACAACAGTGTGCATACAAACAAGGACTGTTGCCCTTACAAAAAGCTCTCAGCCCAGTAACTGTGCCATAACCAGGTTATGGTAGGAGGCAGGACCACCAAGCATCTGTGTGTGTGTTACATCGTGCCACATTTTCTGTATTTAGCTGTGCCAGGGAACCCTTCTTCACCCTCTTGGCTCAATCTGTTCTGTGATTAACCAAGCAACATCTCATCTGTATGTGAATAGTCATAAACACAGTGGAAGGATAAAAGCCATTGTGCTGGTGTCAGACTCTGATGGCAAGCCATTTTGGAGTGTTTGCCAGAATTGTAATCATTTCAGTCATTTCAAAAGAGTTTAAAGTAGTTGTTAAAAGGAAGGCGCCTTATCATCCTGGGAAATATAGGCATTCTTGGCCTTCAGTCAGGCATTCTTCTTCAGAGCTAGTGACACATTTATGTGATTATAACGCTAAATGATTTTCCTGTCCTTTTCTGTATAATATATAAGATGTGTGTGTTTCTTTAAGATGGACGAAATAAGAGAGGATGGGATATTTACATTTCAAATAGGGGAAATTGTACAATTCTCTCATTAAAAAAAAAGAATAAAACCCAAACACAAACCCAGGAAAACCAAATTGCGATTTTAACATCAAAGGTGTAAGTCTAAGACAGGTCCTTGCATCGGAATCGGGCAAACATACCTGTTCGATTTCTTGGCCAACCTGGGGCATATCAATTCCTACTGGAGCTATTATGTGCCTGTTTTCTGCTGATTTTGTCAGTCTACTCAAAGGACAGGTAAAGCTATTCTTAAGCCAGCCGATAAAGGTCCAAAACCTGCCATCAGCTAAACTGGTGCAAATCGTATTTGATCAGATATACCCCAGATCTACAGAAACTGAGAGCAGAATTTGGCCTGTTATATTTCATACGTGCAGCACACTGTTATGCATACAGATCTTTTGATGCTCGTGCTGAGTGTGCTGATAGTGCTAACAAAATTCTGATTGAGTTAAAGTCACTACCAGAATTAGTCAACTTGATTTGTTTTCTTTGCTGTATCGTTTCACAAGTGTTTCACATTTTCACAGTAAGTACAACATTTCAATAAAGTGTTTAATAGCCCCAGCTGCACCCCAACTTGCTCGAACAGTTTAATGGGGGGGAAAAAAAGCTGAAATTTAAGGATTCTGCAATATATAAATTTAAATTTTGATTTATAAACTTGGCAGTCAATCTCTACCATTTAAAAACATGCATAGTTTTTTTTCATCTTCTCAAAACGCCAACTGTGTTATTACTTAGCTGGTCTGTTTTCTCAGCATGTGCCAAACCCTGGTTCTGCCGCAGTCAGGAAACTTGCCTTTGCACCTGTCAAGGCCCAGTCTGGAAAGTGGTGCATGATAAAGAGTTGGAGTGACAGCCCAAAATTGTTCCTGCAGCAACCTTTAAATGCTTGGAGAGACTTTTCTTTCATGTTTTAACTGTACAGTTTCAATTCCAAAAGTCCTGTTTTCTACACCAACAATTTTCAGCAACAAAAATAAAGGAAGTCTAAATTTGTAGGTAAGCTTTGACATTCAAGTGCTGAAGTTCCTCAGAGTAAGGCATATTGAAAAGTTCTATGACTGAGAGATTTTCCATTGAATTCATGTTGTAGGAGATGGATTACTCTTTCAAAGATCAAATGATTTGGAAATACAGAAGAGTTATCATTGGATTTCTATTTCTTTTTAATAAGCATGCCAGCCTGGATGTGGCCCTGGGCAACCTGCTTTAGCTGTCCCTGCTTGAGCGGGGAGGGGGGACTCGATCTGCAGAGAAGCCTGCCAGCCTCAGCTGCTATGTAATTCTGTGCATTTCAACAAGATTTACGCCCCATTTATGCTTGGCCAATGGACCAAATAAAATAAATACTCTAGCATAACTTTGTCCTTAAACCGTGTATTACAGGTTTATGAGTTAATATAAATAAATGCAAGAGAAAGAATGATTCATCTTCACCCCTTGAGAAACTGTAATAGCTTACACTAGAGAGGCTGTCAGTATAGAATAAGCTATTTCCCATATTGGTACATAGTTCTTAGCACATTTTTTAATTAATTCCCTTTACAGCACAGAAACAAATCTTGGAATTTTAAAATGGCACATTGCTTAGTGTCAGAATTAAGCTTCAGTCCCCTTAGGTGGAAATAATTGGAGTAGTTTTATGATACTCAAAAACTAAAGAGAATTGAATCTTTTTGCTCTCAGGAAATTTGTCCTGTTTTTATGACCAGAACAGTGAAAACTGAGAAAGAATGAAGATCTACATTGTCAAAAAATATTTCTAGACACGTAAGTTAAGAATGTAGTGCTAATTAACAATGGTAAAATTAGATGATTTTCTATATTACCAATGTGCTAGCAACTTCGGTAGTATTTAGACAGTACTTCAGGACACGTGCTGAAAAATAATGTGTTCTTAAATGCTCCCTATTGAATGAGCCAAATAAATGAAACTATTGTTATATTGCAAAAATTTGCTCATGTCAAGGTTATGAGAGAGAGCATAATAAAAGGATAAGAAAAGTTGACTGGATTTTTAGATGTTCTCATCTCAACCCATGAGTTCTACTTTTTTTTCTTTCCTGATTCTCTCTCCCATCCTACTGGGTGGTGCTTTAGCTGCAGAGTAAAATGGAGCTGCCTTAAGAGTCAGTGTAACTAAAACAAAAAAGCTGCATGCTTTCTTCTCGAGTTTGTACACACTGTTCTGTCTTCAACTCTGAAAAATTAGGCTTTGCTATTAATGACATGAACAAAATCAGTGGGATTTTACTGGAGGGTCTTTACTATGTTTAGGTTAGCTTTGAAAGGTTTGTGTTCGGTTTCTTAAGTTAGATGGTCAAAGGATGCATTTTTGAGCTTTATTTCAGACCCAGCAGGAATACGGTGAGATTTTAACTAAAAAATGGTAGAATTGTGTCAGAGGCTGATCTCTTGCAAATTCAGTATGATACAATAAAGGCTTTTGAGCTTTTTGGCATTATTGATTCTGAATCCAAACTTGAGCTTTGGCTAATCTTTGTTCTGATAAGTGTAAAGCAAATTAATGAATTAACAGAAGCATTGCTATATATCTGAGACAAGAATAATACCATTTCTGTATTTTTAGATTTGTCTCGAAAAGGTTTTGTAAATGTAGGAGCTGAAAACATTAGGGATCATGAAGCTCTTAATTAGGCATCAGAATTCTTCTCACTTGTTGTAGTAAGTGCCAGAGGAGCATGTTCTGCAAGAAAAGAGAGAAGTTTGCCAGTGAGAACAGGATTTCATACTATGACAGCAATGGCCGCTCACAACAAACAGCGTTTGGAACAATCTTTATAGGTTCATGTCATAAGAATACATTGGGGAGGAGCCTCAGTATCACAGTAGAATTGGATATTTTTTTTGAGGTAAAATAGGCCTGTAGTCTTCCTGTAAATTTGGTTACAGTAGATATGAACTATGTAAATGGTGGACGGACCCCAGTTAAATTAAAAAGGAACATTTACAAAATATATGGATGGATGGAGTACACAAAATTAACAGTTTAAAATTTGTGAATCCATCATATTTTCCCTTCAGTGTTAAACCACTGCTTTGACCATTTATCAACTGTAATTCTCTGGAGTGTGTCTGATGTATAACAAGTTTACACAATGTCTGCTGTAGTATGTCCCACCTAATGGTTAGACCTTCAGCAATTCTGTAATGAACATAAATAATAATGCTAATAAATTGAGGCACAGAATTGTTGTATGGCAGAGCATATGTAGAGTGCAGGCTTACTTGAAGTGTAGAGCATATTCTGAAATGACCTGTGTGGTACAGAGAAATTTTAGGCTATTATCTTAGTCCTGCTAACAAAGAAAGTGAATTTTTGTGGAGATGCGTTTTCATTGAGTAGGGAACAATTTTTTCTAGGTTCTACTAATCAGCACATATTATTAAGCTTGATTTTCTTACATTAATTAATTTCTACAATTAATTACAATGTTTACATAACTCTAAATCTGGGGCATTTGATTGTCTTTTGGCACTTATCAGTAATTTCCATGGGGCTAAGCTGCTTGAGACTGTCCATATGTGATCATAAATTATAAGGTGAAGGCCAAAGAGAGAAATTTATGCCTCTGTGATCTAAATATTTCTTAGGTAATCCATGAAGGGTTTTTCCTCTCTTCCCTGTCAGCATCCAAATCCACAATAAAATAGAGATTTAGATTCTCCACTTCTGCTGATTCTAACAGGAAAATTATCTCCAGTGAATAATAAATATTTCATATTTGCAAATACTTCCTTGCCACTGCACCTTTTTCCTAGAACAGCCATATAATCCATTCTCACTAAAGGCAGTTTTCAATGAAAAATATAAAATGCAGCATTGTATATTGAAGAACCATTCAACTCTAACTGAAGTGATGAGAAACTTCATAGAACCACTCTGGACAAATTTGTGTGTAATCTGAATCAGACTCCTTCCTCTGAGAAGGTTGTGTCCAATCTGTAGAAAGCAATGTTATTGGGTACGTGCTTGAAAAATGTGGGAACATACCTGAGTGCAACTTTCTGAACACCTTTTAATTGTAGATCTCTAGACATATCTAAAGGCTTCACTAGTTTTTATCATTATTTTCACAACAGAATATTTTTGTGCTATTGTTATGCTCAGACTTCATTTTTTTTCATTACAAAGACGGATGGTTCAAGATAAGAAACAGCAGGTTACCAACTTTCCAGAGAATTTTTTTTTTTTAAACTGTTCTTGTCTACAGAGATTAAAATTACTCCTGTGGAAATTTTCAAATACAGCTAAGAAATAGCTTGTCAAAAATTATTTATTTATCTAATGATAGATGTGAATATCTTACAGGATTTTAGAAAGTGCCTGAGCAAGCTGGAACTAATGAAGTTTAAGCACCTGATATGTTTAGTTTATCTTAAAAATTCTGTGAGATGCTCGGCAAAATTAAAAGAGAATTTTTTACAGACTGACATAAAATGTTTTAGACCCAATCACATTTTCAAATATGCCTTAGAGATACTTAATTGATCAAATTAGAAATAAACCACCCACCCTAGTATTTAAAACACTGAATATAAACACACAGAGAAGTATTGTTGCATTTGTGAAGATTTAAGGTTGGGAAAGAAGCAAGGCTTGTAGGGACAAATGGCTACTACCACTGAAAACCAGAACAATTTTCCAATCTTTTCATCGTATCTCCTTAGTGTGTCTGACAGCCTGTTTGCCTTTTCCAGTGGTATCAACCAGTCTATTAAAATGTACTGCTTCCCTGAGAAAACCTCGCATTTCAACATGAATATCAATCTGTTAGTGTCCTGGTTTCGGCTGGGATAGAGTTAATTGTCTTCCTAGCAGCTGGTACAGCGCTGTGTTTTCAGTGTGGTAT
>JAVKLA010000061.1:6498403-6538657 GCA_034782735.1 Sagittarius serpentarius
CACTGGGTGGGGGGGGAGCGAGTGAGCGGCTGCGTGGTGCTGTGTTGCTGGCTGGGGTTAAACCACGACAGTCAGTTATTAAAACAAGAGAGTAAAAAATGTCCCCTACTTGTTACTTAAAGAAAAAGCTAAAGTATGAGAAAATGTAACAGGAGCTCACCTTGGGATTATGTGCAGTGGCAGTAACAATAAGTACTTTTTAAAGAAGTGCTACGTCTTCCAAAGAACTAACTCTTTTCTGTCTGAAAGAGATCAGAAGAGCCTCCGAGTAGCACAGCAGCAAACCAAGCCCCAATTATTATTCTCTAGAGACAGAAACTGCAACTCTTCACTATTCATGTTAAAGGCAGCCAAAGCCCCTTGGGTTTTATGAGAATGCTATTCGATATCCTCAAGCAACCTTGTGTCTAGAGACTGTTTATGAGTCTAAGCAGTACTATGTGCTGTACTTAGCTGCAAGGCTTATGTTTCTATGTATTCAGGCCAAACTGGCATTTGTATTAGATAATATTCTGAAATTCCAGGTCAATGTTCTCATGCTAAGTGTGGTTGAGGAGACTGAGGCCAAAAGAGTTAAAATTCAGTGCAACTCCACCTTATTCTCATCAAAGCTGTGGTGGTGGACATGACACACTGGACTCAAGACCCATACCAACGTTTTACTTTCCCACTGTGCAATTTTTGTAAGCAAAACATGAGTGCCTGCAATGACTTCTCAGCAAAATCCATGAGATTGCCGCTGCGTAAGGCAGTGAGATGCCTTGATGCTGTAAATCATCTCTTGAGACACCTGTATTTCTCCTTTAATGCAGAATGAACAGAGGGGGGACAAAGTTCCTGACTTAGCTGTCTCATTTGAATATCAAAAGTTAGTCTGAAGTTGCTTGTGTTTACTTTCAACTTGGATGAAAATGCAAGAGGTTCATTTGGTGAAGGAATGGGAAGGTATGTCCTGAGCTGGCTCTGTAAGTGTATTTCAGGTCTTCTTACAGGAGTTGTATCTTTTGTTTGCATTTGCCATTTCTCTTCAGATCCTACTTACTCTGGCTGAAAGGTCTGTTTGTACTAGATTTTGAATACTTTGTCTTATTGTCCTGAAGGAGAGTTTGCCAGTTATGTCATTTCAATAAATTGCACATGCTTTGTTATATTTTTACCTTCTGTTCCTTTGCTTTTGAAGGCTTAGCTGGAGAGTGAGAGCTGCCAAAATTGCAACTGTGCAGTATTTCCTGGCCTGGCAAGTTTGACATTTCTCCCTTGCTGACCATGCCATGAATAGCTGAATGATAATGTGGTTGCTGCTTTTTAAGCCTTTCCCACACCTGTCTTTGTTTGTCTGCAGAGATTTCATGTTCTCTTTTAAATGACTAAAATGGAAGCATTTCCAAAATAGTGAAAGGAAAACATGCTCACAAAAACTCCTTTCCTTTATACTGGTAAGGTGCAGGCCAATTAAAAGCAGCTTTTACTGGAATTGGTCAAGGCTCTTTACACAGGGGAAAAGAATCATAATATGGATATGCAGTCCAGATCTGAGATTAAGCCTGAGTTAGTCTAAAAACTACTGGAAACCCAAAATCTGGTGATTTAGATATCATCCCTTCTCTCCCACAGGGAAGACACTTTCAAACCCATACAGCTCAACCATATAGTTGAAGCACTGGGGCTCTGTGACATGTACCTGTCTCCTAAGGAACTTACTTGTACACATAAATATTTTGCCAGACATGAATACTTTTTCCACTTTCTGAACTTAGTGAGAAAGAACATTGTGGCTTGTCATTTGAATACTGAAGTTGCAAGTTGATAGACTATAGACAGTTATAAATTGAAAAGGAGTTGAGGCCAGATCTGTTCCTTCTCTGTTGTGCTATTCCTGCATTGGGGGACTAGAAGAAAGCACTGGTAATAGCAACATCCATCTATAAATCTCTAGAGTTCCTTGCACAGGGAGCAAATGTCTCCTGTGGAGAGATCTGCACCTCAAAATATATGGTAGTAATTAAATTACTGCTAATTGAGTTTAGTAATCCAAAGGCTCAAACACTAACCAGCTAAAACAGGAAGTATGGAAAAAGGGAAATACCTCTTCTGTATCTTTTTATGTTTTTCATCTCATAATTGCCTAACCTGCACAGAGAATTGCTTTCTGTCAACATCTCCCATCTCATTTGAGTTTGTTATTCTTGGATTTCTTTTCTGTGGCGGCAATTTTGTTTGTAGTTGCTGTTTGCTTACAGGATTGGAAATAAAAAAAGTCACTGCCTGTCATAAAACAATTTACCTGAGAGAAAACAATAACACCACTGAGGCAACTGTACAGTTACATTTCTTGGCAAATATGTACTTTTTGCTGACTGCTTTTATTTTCACAATGCCTTTCTCACAGCCCTTGACAGCCTCTAATTCCAGAGGATAAATTCCCTCTTGCTCCAAAGCAGAGTAGACCAGTTAGGCTGATAAAGGCAGTTGTATTAGCCGTGAGTAATATCATAGAATAGAGACAAATCAACAATCAATAATGATAATAATCTGTCATTAAAAAAAACATTAAAATGGCAACAAAATTGATATTTTACATTTTTTCCTCCAAGTCTTGAAACCATGAATCAAGATTTTTAAAAGGCAGCAACTGAACTTAGTTTGTATGGGCACATTTTAATGACATCTGGGAAGGCAATCTTAGTTTTGTTGCTTTATGTATTTTAAAAAGCTCCTATTGGTCTTAACTGTGCTGGCTAACAGTTTTCCTCTTCTGGCCTTCTCTCCATTTTCTGCATTCTGCCTCTTGATTTATATGTGTTATTGTCAGTTGCCCTATTTTTGTAATTTATTACGTATTCTTTTCATATTACTTCATGGATTCTGTCATCTCTATGGTGAATCTTTAAAAATTAGTAGGTCTTCTTGATTATTATTTTGTAGCACATTGAAAAATAATAGCATTGTAACCTGCTCTCACTCATGCTTTTCTGTTAAATTCTCATCAACAATCATTCTGTTTTGTAATTGTTTCTAGCTTTCTGGAATTGGTTCTTTAAAAGCACTGTGGTTTAGACTTTATCTTGCTTGCACGTAAGAAACGCAGTAGGGTGATTGGTTTTACCTCAGCTATCACAATTTTTTAGCTCTAGGAGGAATTAGTTTTTATCTCTCAAGGTAAAGTTTAATATAGATTTCCTAGCACATTGGATGCAACCCTTTTGATTTAGGAAACTATCTTCCAGGCTAGCACCAGTCTTTTAAGGTACACATTGCAGGTTGTAGCCCTGCATGTTAATGCAACATTTTTCTCTAGGTAGAAACTATAAATTGATATCAAGAACCCAGAATCCTTTACTTTTTCTGGTTTTACAGTCTGTAAAAAGTGTCATTTATATCCCACCTCATGCTTTATCTGTTATCATGCTGAGCATTCAAGATCACTTTCATATTATTTTTCAGTAAATCAGAGAAATGTAATTCCATTTTTTACACAGTTTTATCAAATGCAAGTAACGTATTTTGGAAATCTCTAGTTTCTGGTTATGAAACAGATACAGAATGTATCCCTGCAGTTCTATAATGCAACAACTTTGCCACATTAGATATTTTTCTGTAATGTCTTTTGTACTCGAGGATGAGAAACAGTAGCTTATATGTAATAAATGTCAGACAGAAGATGTGCCAAATTCTCAATAGCAAACTGCAGTGAAGTGCACTGCCTAAAAGCTGCAATATATTATTTGGATTCACAGGCTAGCAAGGACTGTTAGATATGCCCTGATCCTTTTATGCTAACATTTTTGGTGGAAATGATATTTTTTAGGTTAAACCAGGTACTCAGCTTGCTTACTTATCCTCACCTTCCTCAGAATTTTGTTTTATTTACAGCACCCTTGGAACTAGGAAATTTAAACTCTGAGAGCTCTCTCATTATACCTTGCTGAAACAAAACTGGTACAGACAATAAATATTAGTCAGTTATTTATGGAGAAAATAAGAATTCATGTCCTTCTCAAAAATCAGTTCCCTTTGCAGCCAAGAAACGGTGCCATCTTCCAATGCAGTAGAAATATTTGAAGCTCGGGAACGTGTATTTCTTTTATCGACTTCTCTCCATACCAAAGCAGCATGGTTTACATATGGGAACACAGTTGGTGTCATACTCCACAGGCCAGTAAAGAATGGGGATGGATTTCAGTGTTGCCAGAAGGATATCTGAGGCCTTTTTTGAAGATCTGTCTGAATAGCAGTGCTCCAAGGTTAGCCTTTTTTTTTTTTCTCTGCTCATTGTCATTTAAAAATGCATCCCGGTCTGAAAAAAACAGATCTTGCTTTTGCAGATTTGGACAGGGATTTTTTTTCTCAGTCAGTGTGGTATTATCACATCCCCACTGTTTTTGTTCTTTGTAGCAGACATTTTTAAAATGCAACTTAAAAAATAAAATCTCCCGGCTGCAGCAAGGGAGGGATTATCACACATTAATTTGATACACTTGCTCTGAGTGATTTTGTTGTTTTATTGCTTTTCACAACATTTAAAAATTTCAGTATTCATAACCCATTTTAGAAATTATCATCAGAGGATATTAGTCTTACCCGTGAAGGACAGATCATATACATTTTTACAGCTTATTAGGCTCCTAGATTTACCCTGAACACATGCATGAAGTCTGCTTGAAATATTGGCCTCCTACACAGCTACATTCAAATTACTGGGTAGATGGTCCCACTGGGGTTCCTGTTTTGTACCCTGCAACTATTGAGATTCAGTGTGCCAGTGAGGATCCTAATGATAGCCAAGAGTCCCGAAACTTTCAGTTTTCATGGCAACCACACAGGCTGTTGTACAATAACTACTGCTTTGTCACTTGTTTCAAGTTGAGCTTTGAAACCAGTTGGCAGTAGAAAAGCATCTTTTTATGCCTTCTCTCTACAGAGCCTGATATTCTTGCCTGATGTGTTTTGTTAGCGCACAAAATACATCTCTTTCCATGAAGGTAATTGGCAGGGGGCTTTCAGCGATATTAATGGCTATGTGATTAGCTTGCTGTTCATGGCACTATGATAATGAGAGTTTCCTTCAGGGGAACACTGATCTGATCCTCAGCTTGCATACTTTTCACCTCAGAGGCTTCAGCTGAAGCTCATGAGCGTTATAGTCAGCAGTGAGGAAAAGTGTAATGTCAGCAAGAAAAATACCCATTAGCTGCAGATATCCAATTAGATATCAGCTAGGTGGGGCTGAACACAGCCATTTGTGGAGGGATATTAGGGGAAGAAGAGGCCTTTCACAAATACTTCTCTCAAGGGCCTGTTGTTTCTCCTGGTTGCTCTGGACCACAGTCCCAGAATGGTGCTGGGGCAGGAGCTTTTGATACTGATGGCAAAAACCCCACAGTTTGGGCTCCCTGACTGTTATCCCACAAATACTGTTAATTCATATGGATCTGGGTAAAATATCTAACTTTCATCTGCTACTGCAAATGGCAATAAGATCTGAGCTGCTGCCTGCTGAAAGCCATGAAAATGACCCAATAACTTTTAATGGGCTTCAGATCAGACTGAGAATATTCATTTTTGCAACAGTCTTCAGGACATGATTCTGAAAAAGCACATAAATGCATGCCTAAATTTAACAACTAAATATGCTCCATCTGAATAGGGATGCTATCTAGAATCAGGGTGTGGCTAATTGTTACGACAGTGTTACTAATAAGAAGCAGTCTACTGCAGATGTGGGTGTGCATGCATTGATAGTTGTTAGAGTGGTGCATGTAGATCCTTAGGTTTTGTAAATGGACTGATGGGGAACATCCTGAATGAATGGCTTTCTCAGATATGACAGTCACAGGCACAGTTTCAGACAGGTGACCTACTTTAGGGTGGATCTCAGGATAGCGGAAATTTTTCTTGAGAATTGTAATGACAAAGGAGTTAGATCTATTTCCTTTTTTCTTATTTTTTTTTGCATGCACAACTGTAACTAATTTATTCAACAGGCAGCATCTGGTGCATTTCTGTGTCTTTGTGGTACCATAAAACTCTCTAAATGATTAAGGAGAAGCAGTTGTTAGAACCGCTTTGATCTGACTCAGGAATCAAAGAGTTTAAGACCAGGGAAAAGCAGTTAGATGATCCAATCTGACCTTCTGGGTATCACATGTATGTTGCATTTCTCTCAGATGTCATTATGTAAACTCCAAATATTTAAATTATATTATTGAACTTTCAGGGTACTGAACAGTGTGCCATACATAGGAAGCAGATGGACTAACCTTGCTGCTATTTCTGGTAATCAGGTGAAATTTGCTGTGGTAGTCATGAAACATGTGCCCTGCCCTCTGATCTTGAAGGGATATATTGTTAAAAAACCCCAAACAACTAACAAACAAAACCCCCACAATGATCAATATAATCCTGAGCTGGTCAACAAACTAGGCATCAAGACAGCAACTTTGCCATACTCCCTCGTAGCGGGTGTTCATCCCACCTGGTGTCTCAGCTCCAGTCGTGGCCAAGCACTGACTATCAGAAAAAAAAGTGAAGGGAAAAAGTCCTGGAATAACAACTTCCTCATCTAGTGCCTCTGCATCAGAATATGCTTTTGGCCTTCTGCAGACTGTCCTGCCATGGTGCAGATACACCTGACCCAGTACCACCAGTCAACATCATCTCCAACGAGAAATTCTTTCTCAGTAAGAGCTCAGTTACTGCTCCATCAGCCTTTAAAGCAGGCTGCAAGTTCTCCTGGCAACTAGCTCTTGTAGCTGCCTTAGAATGACTGCCCTTTTGCTTCCTGCACTTGATTTGACCTACACGTTTTCTTTTGTTTTGCTAAAAATAGGTGGTGTAAAGCTTTCAGCAAAATGAAGTTACCTGTTTAGAGACAAACTGCAGTGTTAAAGAGTGCATTTGCATTTTAGCAAACAAAATATGCATCAAATCAATTATCTCAATAAAGGCTAAATAGTATTTTACTGTGCTGACCAAGGAGCTCCAAGCTTCTGTTGTCTAACACAACATTTTATTGCTTTGAGAATGGTTTTCCTCATAAAAGAAAAGAGCACTGATTAGGAGTTGTTCAGAATGAAAATCTCAGCCAGGCTGGCATTTTGGATGTCAAGTACAATGATGGAACAAGAGCAATTGGAACAGGAAAAGTAATTTTAATTTTCAGTGTCTAAATTGAGCAATTAGCAAAGAATTAGATTGGCATGGACATAACCAAGAAATGTCAATAGGTAACAAATGTCAAGTAAATCCCAGTATATAGTTGCTCTCTCCTTAGTTCCTTCATCCCATAAATCACTGATGGGATGAAGAGACACAGACAGACCTTAGAAAAATATGAGGATTCCTCCAGCCTCAAGATTTGGGGTTTCATGGCAAAATAGTCAAAGTATCTATGTGATTCAGGAGGCCAGGTCCCATTCTCCAGTGGACTACACAAACACAGCTACTGCTCTGAGAAATACACAGCCTACATCGATGTGACAGAAAAGGAAGGCAGGGAGCCAGGAGGTGTGGGGGGGTTAAAAGGAGATCAGGGCAGAGACAGAAATAGAACTCTTTTCTACACAGTGCTATCTTTCAAGACAAAGGCTGCAGGATGGACTAAGTGTAGATCCAGATGCACATTTTCAATCTGGAGTTTTAGACCTGCCACTCTCTAATGTATTGCCCCACATTCCTGTTTTATTCCCTCTATGAGAGTAGTGTGAATTAACAGGAGAGGCAATTACAGTCTCTGAATGTACTAGTCTGTTTATACCTTTGCTTATTATTTACATGACGTTTTGAACAGCTGCTTTGGGAAGAGGCTTTCATGTATGGAATTTCTGCTAATACTGTCACTTGAAAGTTTGAAGTGCTGCTGCAGATATTTTGACAAAACTTATCAACATGAGAACTTTCAATGCCATTCAGTTCTGCTTGCTGTCCCAATCTAAGTTTAAAAGAGGCACAGCTCTAGTTGTTTAACTGCATTTTGGCGGGCTGGGTCATGGGATTATGGCTAGCCAGGAAGTAGATTTTCCCATGCACAACAGTAGTGTCTCGGTCACTTTCCTAGAAAGTTTCCAGGTATGAAGCAAGAGTCATATTTTCTCTGGAAGTCTTCCTTGCTGGCCCTATGGATTGCATCTCTTGCTGTGATCTAAGAGACAGTGATACCCTGCTCCGTTTTCTCAGAGCATTGACACAAATCCTGGTGGAACTTCTAAAAGCTCTGGCTGGGGAGAAGTTAGACTCTTTCTTCTGCTTCTCTTGCCTTACTTATCTGCTGTCTTGGGAAAATAGGTACCCTGCTCCAGGGACCGGATTCTCCAGAAAGGGCCAGCTCCTGGGTATCCATGTCTGTTACTGATTATTGCATATTTTGTTTTGCATTTGCTTTGCATTTGTCTTTCTGGTATACAGTCCTTACTGTCAACATTGACTTTAAATCAATTCCCTGATGTTGACAATGGCTGTAATTGATTTTCAAAATGCAATTATGTTTGTTGTGGAAAAAGTCCAGATATAATTCATGTTAAACTATACTGAAACCTATAAGCCAAACCATTGGAAGTCTGAGTGTTTTAGCAAGATCAACCCTCCAGTTTTAAGTGTATGTCACTGTAAGATGAAAGGCACTTTCACAGAGCCATGAAGTAGAAAATGAAAGTAGAGCAATTAATTTTAGAAGTTTGATATGTTGTGTTGGGAACAGACAGATAGATTCACATATGATTAGAGCCTTCCATGTACAATGAAATGTCACCCCCCTATAGAACTGAACATCACGGGGACACTTTAAGAAGGGCAGGTGAATTTTAAATCAATTAGTTTTTCCTCCACCCTGCATTTGCAGACAGGTTTTGAGGCAGAAATAATAATGTGCACAAAGTGCTGATACCTGGTGTTATGGAAATCATATATTTTTATACTCTTGTGAGTCCTAGATGTTCCCATTTCCTTATTAAAGGTAAACTGGTTTAGATTCTATATCTTTCCTGAATCCTCAGTTGAATGAATATATCAGCTCTTGAAAGCGATACAATTTCTAAATACTGAGTCTCCAAACATAATAATCAACGCAACATCGTGGACACAGCAAGGACTATTTGAGTGAATGTTGCCATGAGATGCTCATAAAACTGGGGCTGTGTTTACTCAGATTCTCATAGCAGACCCATAAGTTTCATCAGGTAGTTCAGCCCTGTAGCACAGAACTCTTAAGATTTGTTTAAAATAAGTATACAACCAATGTGTAACTCAGCCCCTCATTACCATACATGCAACTGGCTTATACACATATTTTTTTAGAAAGTCTCAAAGTTGGCAAGTCTGTCTGGAGAAACTCAGCACCATTTCCTCACTGTTGCCTAGCTTCCTTGAAAAGATCCCTACCTTCACCCCCTTTTCATTCCAAGCCGTAATTGTACATGCCCATCATTTGAAATATTTTCCCGTGCCATGATCAGCTTCAAACATAGGGTGAGCAGTAAAAAACCTTGTAACTCAATAGCTTTATCTAACATTTTCATTATGTTGCAAATCTTCAAAATATCATATCCAGTCATATGCGAATATTTTCAAGTAGAAATAAATGCGTTTTAAAAGATGGTTGTGTTTGGGTGGCCCAGTATCATTTAGAATAAGGCATACTTTGTAAACATATGTCTTTGTGCAGAAGTAAACTTTAGAATTAATCCCAATGAAAATGGAAAATACTTGTGGGAGAACTTATGCACAAAGGTCTAAACCTTAGAACTTCCCTTAGCCCACTTCTGAGTACAGTGTTCAGCGCAGGTACGAAATAAAAATATGTAGTATCCCATTCTTCATTTGGAATACAAGTTTAAGCTTAATTGCCAGCAGAATTAACAGAAATGTCTTAAAGTTAATGCAAGGAAGCAAAGAAAACATATCTATAGGAAGTTTGTCTTATAACTGATGGTTGGGTTTTTTTTTTTTTGTCATTAAAAATTAGGTATCTGCGTTACTCTAGAGCTGGTGAGCTTATGATCAAGCAATGTCAATTTATTTTAGAATGTCAAGCTCGGTTTAACCTCAAGATGGTGCTAGATGGTTGTTGGCTGTCACAACAACTATTTGTCATTAAATTTTTTGCAGAATGAAAAAGCATCGGTAACATGTAATTGGTTAATAACAAATAAGAAAGGATAAAGGCTTCATATTAAAGTACATCACTATTATAGATTAATATGTTTATCTACCTGAGCAAGACATGAATTGCTTTGAAAAGATATTGATTATATCAGTGTCTCAGAATAAAATAGTGCTTGGGAAGAAACAAAGCATATATAAAAGTCATTGGAACAACAGTGATAGGAGATATACAATAGGCAGTTTGACAGCTTACCTAGTTATTAGGACCAGACAGTCTGGGAGTAATGGGAGTGTCATTCTGGAAAGTTAAAAGTAATTGAAACCTACCAGATAAATAGTAAATTCTTGAAGAACTTAAAGAACTTTAGCTCTTTCATTCAAAACAAATAATATGTTGAAGTACTGTATTTATTCCAAATCAAGCAATTTTCATGCTAAAAGATGGTTATCCAAGGCATGGCTGCAGTATTTAAGCTATAACAGTGCTACGAAAGTGGTAAGATCCTGCTAGTGCAAACACAGAAGACTTAATATGATGTATCACTATACCCATTCTTGGATCAGCAGGGAAATGAGTTGCGCTGATGCGGCAGTACCATTGTTCTGACAACATTCTTAGCACAAGCAATTGTATAGATGATGTAACTGCAGAAGAGAAAACACAGACTGCTGTTGAGGTTTTTCCCTTCAGTTATGGCACCAGGGCTGTATTTCTAGTTCAGCCAAACAGCGGCCAGATGACCAGAAATTCATCTTACAGCTTCCTTCCGTGTGAAACAGTTAAGGGAAAGATTTTCAAAGGAGCCCATGACAGTGTTGTTACTGTTTATGGCAAAAAAATAGTGCTAGGTTTGTATAAACTGCTTATAACTCAATGTGGTGGTCGCTAAAATGGACCTACTCACTTTGAAAATATCTTTTCCCAAAATAAGATGTAGGTCTGCTTGAAGATCCCGGTTCCTAGGCATGTCTCCTGTGATCCGTGGGTGCTGGAAAGCAGGGAATCTCTCTTCCCCACACTGGGTATTTTTGTTGTTCTTTTTATTTTCTTTTCTTCTGTCTTTTTTAATGCTTGCTTTTTGGCAACAAGATTTAATCTTTTAGAAAAGCTGCAAGATGGGAACAATTTTTGTAATTTATTTTGCACCAGAAAGGTCTTTCAGAAAGATGGCTGTTTAACATATAATCTTATAAATGAATCGGCAAAATAATATGGGGACTTGGGGACAGGAGGCTTTTTATTAAATTTTATTTTATTTTATTATGAATTTTGAATTTTTTATTTTCACAGACATTTGTCTTGATACCTTCCAAAGTTTTTATAACTGTTTAATGCAAGCAATTACTAATGAGGTGGCTGAATCAGCAAAGACAGTGTTACAGAAATGTGAAAAACTCTGGCATTGAAAAGGGCTTCTTGATCTCCCAAAATAACTGGAAATTTGCCACCATTCCTTTGTAACCTTAAAAAAGAAGGTTTTACAGTCCTTCTTATTTGTAAACTTGGAATGATATAAATGAACACACTGCTGCCTATGCTGCTCAAAGTCTTAGTTTCTTTTTTGTTTATATAATGCATTTCTTGGAGAGAAAGAATCAGCTAAATGTAGTTGTTTGGCTTTATAAAGCAAGGAAACAGAAAATGGACTGTGTGTCCTACCCACAGATTTCTATCAGATACGGATAAAAGCATAAATAGCCTAGGAGACAGTGTCCTCTTAAATGATGATCCTGAGGTTAGTGTGGCTTTTTGAGAAGATTTTTCTTGTCTAGACAGTTAAAAAGAAACTGAAAGCTGATTTAAGGTTTTATTATAGGGAACGTAATTCTACATCATTCATACTCAGTATTTAAGCAGGAAGGTATAACTTTAGAAAGCTATTCAGAAGGAAATATTCAGAAGGATACTGGTCATCCCAGC
This sequence comes from Sagittarius serpentarius, assembly GCA_034782735.1. Classification (NCBI taxonomy): domain Eukaryota; kingdom Metazoa; phylum Chordata; class Aves; order Accipitriformes; family Sagittariidae; genus Sagittarius; species Sagittarius serpentarius. The sequence goes on from JAVKLA010000061.1 coordinate 6,510,423, forward strand.
TATCTGAAAATCTATTTTAAAAAGTATTTCAAAATGAAAATAGATGACATTTTTTAGAACAGTGGGGAAATCAACATACTATGCTTTTTTTCATTAGATTAAATTCTGAAGTGACATTCCAGCTGACAGAAGGAGAGAGCTAGTAATAAAATTCATGCTTACATGGTTCAGGAGTAATCAAGGGGAGAGCTAGTGTAAGAGTGTTTAGCTAAAAGTAATTTTAAGTCACAAGTACATAGGGATAGATGATTAATTATATTGTCCACTTTGGCCAATGACTGTGCAGGACAAATTGCATTTGAACTTGGCCAGAGAAGAGTTTAAAAAACAAAAGCACTGAGTCTCAATAAAAAAAAATTAATATTTTCTTCCTCTCAAAGCACTGTGTATTGATACAGGGAAATTATTCCTTTTGGCTTCATAGAGGAATTTAGGAGAAAGTTGTCTATAGATATCGATCCTGACACAGGGTCCTTCCAGTAACAGTCTCAGAGGTGCAGCTTGCTGAGATGTAGAGGCTAAGTGTTTGCAGTGACCTCTGCCACACAAAGATCATAGTCAGCATCTGGATCCCCATATGGAAGATAAAACTTTTTGTAGTATAAAAAGGCTTTCCAACAACTATTTTGGCAGGGACAATTATAAAGAGAGCATTTGAGCATCTTATTACACTGTTAATATATTCCCATCAGGAAGTTAAACTAATTAACTCCTCTCTTATGCATACCTTGGTGATATTTTTACATTTCCCAGGGCACATAACCAGTCAAAAGAAAAGGAAAATGTCACCTTCCGATAGTCACTCCATAGCAGGTGCTGGAAGACACTCTTAAAGCAAAATGTTTCGTGTGCTGTTAAGTTTCTTGATGAAGTAGAACAAAAGATAATGGTCTCACCTGACATCTTTGCTTCAACTAGGTGTGTATCTCTGTCTATTTTTGAAAATTTTTACTTCTTTGTGCTCTTGATATCATAGTCACCTATTCTGCTTGCATTTTCTGATTCCTGGGGCGAGGAGGGGGCGGGGAAGAAAAAGAATTATTTCAGCACTGAGAGATACAGAGCTACTGGAGAGTCCAGCAAATGACCTCTGAGATGATTGAGGGACTGGAGCACCTCGCATGTATGTAAAGGCTGAGAGAGCTGGGACTGTCCAGCCTGGAGAAGAAAAGGCTCAGGGGAGATCTCAACATGTACAAATATCTGAAGGGAGCATGTAAAGAAGACAGAGCCAGGCTCTTTCCGTTGGTGTTCAGTGACAGGAAAAGAGGCAATGGGCACAAACTGAAACGTGGAAAGTTCCCTCTGAACATCAGGAAACACTTTTTTCATGTGAGAGTGACAACACTGGCACAGGTTGCCCAGAGAGGTTGTGGTGTCTCCATCCTTGGAGATATCCAAAACCTGACTGGACATGGTCCTGGGCAGCCTGCTCTAGGTGACCCTGCCTGAGCAGGAGGGCTGGACAAGATGACCTCCAGAGGTCCCTTCCAACCTCAACCATTCTGTGATTCTGTGAGTCTGTAACATTGATGTTCAGTGTTTTTGATGTCATCTGTGACTGTAAAGCAATAGTGCGGGAATAAAAGGCTCGAATCTCTTAGCCTTTAACTAAGCCTACTAACCCACTTGCCTTCTTTTTTGTTAGGGTTTCATTTCTTCGGTCTGTCTGTGAAAACAAGGCTTAAGAAAAGCATCCTTTGGAAGAAGACAGATTTCAGCAATGAACATTGGTCAAGTAGAGCAGAACATAATTTAGGTGAATAATGAAGGACAAAACACAATACCAATGTCTGTACGCAAACTCATCCTCTGATGGCAACTTCTGTCATTTATAGTATTCTTCTTATTGTGAGGGAGTCACTTTTTTAAAAAGTATTGTCAATGTATTGTGGAAACCAACAGTAACACAGAAGGACAAGGACCATTGTCTGCATCTGCCTAATGCTTCTAAATGAGATATTTTTAGGGAACTGGAATCTAAAATGGCTTGTGTGTCAGTCAAGGTCATTTTTTTTTTGAGCTTGTCTGATGCACACAGTGAACCTACTGTATTAAATGTAATTCAGCATAATATCTCTAATTTAAGATGTAGACAATTATGACGGATTAACCAGAGATAATAGCTATGAACCTGATTCTTTATTACCTGGATCAGCGATGTTGGAAGAATAAATGGAAGGCATAAACGAAATAATCTGTTGCTGGGCAGTTGAAGAACGCACTAAATCACCTGGCTAACCAAGAATGAAGATTATGTTTTTGAACTGACAGAAAAAATCATGGTTAAGGTCACTGTAGATTTATTACCCCAAGGAACATTATAATAAACTGGGTTGTCTTTATATTATAATTAACTAAAAGAAGCCTCAGTCCTCAGCCAAATCTCTGTTGCAGGCACATGAATTTGTACTAGAATTAATTAAATGACAGTATCATCTGATCAAATTGATGGAAATCTATCCAACTGCATGAACTATGTGTTTTCAAAAGAGGCAGTGAAGATTTTGGCAGCACTTCCTTGTCTGAATTTTAGGAAACTCCACAGTTGGATAACTGTGTTCCAAAGACAGGATGAGCACAGGGCTTGGGTTTGGTTTGGGGTTTTTTGTTTGTTTTTTTCCCAAAGCAGATTTTGTGAGAGGAAAGAAATTCTGGATTATTTAAACATAATGTTCCACCTTCTATTTTAAAATGTCTAGACTATTCAGTGGATATTAAATGCAATGAACTTTAACATATATTACATGAAAAAAATAGAAACATATTCTGAAAATATTTAAGACCTTTATTCAAATGTTTATAATTTTAAAAATGCACTTTCATCAAAATCCATATTTAAATGACATTTCAATTCCTGTGAAGACACCATTGTTACTGAAAAAATTTGGATGAAAACATGCTGTAAGTCCTATTCAAGACTATATGTCCCCTTAAATGTTACCTTCCTGTGGTACTCAGCCACTTTGGAAAACCTAGGCTCAGATTTATCCTGTGTAACTTTAACAGTTTCCCTGATGTGCTGGGCAAGGAGTCTTTTTGCTGGTATGGCCAATGCAGAAAGGTGAGCGGCTCCAGGGAGGCTGCATCCCGTGTAGCAATGCCTTTTCTCTCCATCGATAAGAGTGCCAAGGTATTTAGCCCTCCAGTGCTTGGAAGACACACAAACCAGTGGTAATTAGGTAACTGAGTGAAGGTCCTGCGGTTTATTCCTGCTGGTAACCTTAACAAAGACTGTTAAAAGTCTTGGCCATTATAAATGAGGCCATTTTTGTGAAGCATAAAGGATCTTCTAGCCAAGTATCTTGCTCTGGTGTGTCTAAGGAGGCTACTTTCAGTGCAATTCAAGCTGTTCTGTTAATTTACATCACAAAATTGTGTCTTAAAAATGAAACTGAAAGCCTCTGGTTCAGCCTGTTCTCTGGGATCCCTGGGCAGCCGTAGAAACAACACAGAAGAAAAGGATTTCATACCAAAACCTTATTTTCTGTCAGCAAATGCATTCAGAATTACAGGGTAGTAATTCTAGATGAGGAGCTTCATGGATGTTTTGAAGTTACATATATTGCCCACAGATTTTCAGCTCAGGGAATCTCAGTGTGTAATAGCCTGTGATGAAGCGTGCAGGCCTATCAGTGTCCCTGGAGAGGACTCCGAAGCCATTTCACACTCTATGCTGTGCAGGGTCTATTAAAAGGAGATCCTGCCAAGCCAAGTCCCGAGGAGTTAAATTCCCAGCCAGGGTTTGAAGCTATTCAGGGTGTTACTAATAATGGAAACATCATTATCTGCAGCCAAACTCATTTACATCCTATGTTTTGAAAGAAGGGAATTGGGATTCGTTAGGAGGACTGTTCTTCCTCCCAGCCAAAGGGGTGAGCACTGGGCTAATGAGGTGTTTCTGAGAGACTTTTTGATTTCTTCTTCTCATGTTTATTGATTGTCAGCCTACATGGATGACATACAGTTACAGATTTGAACTTGAAATAAATCCCTCGAGTGTTTTGACAGCCTAACATGCATCTTGTTTAGATTTTAATAATTTAATAGCCGTAGTTGTAAAATCAACATACTAGAATTTGTGTGGTTTTCTACTGGACACTGAAGTGGTAGCATGCGTGGTGTCTCTGGGCAGGACAGTTTCATTAACGCAAGGCTAATTCTTTAGCACCAGCTGTACTCCCTGATTTTGGGGGGGGGCTTTATGTGATTATCTCAATTTTCTGTTAAATAGGGATTTTTATTTTCTCGAAGTTATCATAAGACATAGAGCAATCAGCATCAAGAAGGTAAATGGTGAAATCAGAAGTATGGCAACAATTTGGATACTCAAACAATATAGTAACTTGATGTAGCAGTCAGAGAAACCATAGTCAGCATGTATTTCTAGAACTGAGCCTGCAAACGTTTCCAAAAGACACGACCTACTTTGAGTGGAGGTTGTTGGGCTCGAAGAAGACTGAGTGGGTACAATTTTGTGCTTATATTATGCTCGAAGTCACACTAGATGGCAATAATGGTCCCCTAAAGGCTTACAATAGGACCCACAGAACATGGATTCATTTTCTACTTTGTAAAGTGAAAACCACCTGTTACTGTCCAGCTCTGCCTTTCTTGCAGAAGTAAGTTTTGCTTCCTCCCCATCTATTGTTAAAAGATAAACCTGAAGTCAGTAGTTTCATTTTCTACATGAACACTGTTTGTTCAAAGCACTAATCTGAGAACAGCAGCCCTGTCAAGTTCTTGTTCACATGAACTCCTCTCGTATCACTAGAAACAAAGTATTGGCCTTGGGAAATATTATCTCAGCTCCTGCAGTGGCCAGTACTGTTCTATCTGTCTCCAATGCCCCAGGTGCCAGAATGATTTCAAATATCATACGCGGTGAGCTAATATTGCCAAAGAGATTTCAAATACCAGCCAGCCTTTGCTATTCACACCCGAGTAGTTTAAAATATCAGCACTACAGTAGCCTCATAAATTAGCAGCACATTACATCTTTTCGTTACAGATGTGGCAATGTCATCCAAGAAAGTTAATGACTCGGGCATCAGGAAATGGTCTTCCAGGTAGCAAATGTTCAGCAGATCACAGTATTCCATTTATAGCATAGAAGACGATCTAAAATATCACCATTGGAGAAAACAAAGTACTGCATGCGAACATGCTGGAGGCTACGTCAGCGAGAAAAGAGTTTCTCTCACTAGCTCAGGTAGTTAACATTCGTGCTCATCTATTACACTGCACTTTGTCTTTAGCAACTCTGCAGCTCTACATAATAATAATATGTGGTAATTTTCTCATGATGGATATTGGCAGTCAGGAGTAGAACAGTGGGGGTTTTTTTAATGTTTCAAGGCACACTACAAAGCTTAGTAATTCTTGCTGCCTCTCTGTGATGTTGGTCTTGTTTAACTATTTCAGGAACACATACATTGAGATAAAGAGAGGGAAAAGAGTTTGTCCAAGGTTACCTCCATAGCAAACAGACCGGAGTACCTCACTTCTCAGTCTGCTGGCCTCCTTGTTACAAGGTGAGACACTGTTCCCAACAAAATGGAATTTTTCATGCCTTCATATGTGGTATCTGTGATCCTATCGCATACTCAGGTGATACTACTCTATGTTAAGCTTTACAGCAAAGTTTCTTAAGTAAGTTCTGTGGTATTCCCATGACGTGCACCTAGAGCATGGAGACTGACCAGCTGTTTCACATAGGAGACTGGAATAGTGTGAAACCGCATGAAACAAAGCAAGGAGCTTATAATGTCAGTGGTTTTGCAAGTCTGAGCTTTCTTTCTTGCATTCATTGATGTTTAGCTTCCTAGGAGCAAATTCTAGGTGAGTTCTGGATGGGGATGATATACATTTTCACTCTTTTAGGTAGTTAACTACAGTTCTTAAGATGGTGAGGAAACATTGTTTTAGACTTCCTTCGCTAAAGCAACTTCTTAGTATTTATTTACACTTAGTGTCCACTTTCACCTAGTTTCACTTCACTACAAGTGTGGCATCAGGAGGCTTTTCAGCTGGAATGGAGGGAGAAGAAAAGAGGGGAGCTTTGCTCCTGCCAGGTTTGTGGCAGGGACATAATTCCTGAAGTCCCCAGAGCTGCTCTCACTAGCTTGGGCCAGAAGCGCTTGGGGCTCAAAGCCTGCCAGCAGTGGGGCTCCTCCAACCTGCCTAAGAATGGTGCTTGCAGAAGCAGCTCACTTAGTGGCCAAGTTTCAGGCTTTCCAGGACACCTAATAGGTGCCCTGGAAATATGGACTGCCTGGGCAAAAAGGAAATGTTTGGCTCTAGGCCCTTGGTTTGCTACATTTCCCCAAAATGTTCCCAAAATATCGCATAGAGAGTATGGTCCAGACTGACTTCCCACTTTCTCAGACATTTTTTACAGTCTCCACCTCACATTGTTTTCAGTGCCCAGGAACTTTCAGGGCTTCAAAATCTGTATGGATAGACTTTAAAAAAAAGGAGAAGAAAAGAGGGGATTGCATTAGTCAGAGTTTAACAGTTGCTTTCCAGGAAAATGTGTCTTTGCAAGCTTGAAAGTTTTCCCTGGATACTGAGTCATTTCTGCACAGAGTTATTCTGGGCCATCCAGTCCATGATACTGAGTTGTATTCTTCACACGGTTGCATAACAAAAATAAGTTATGCCGAGTTCATTCAACATCTTGTGGATGATTTGGGAAAGTATTTGACAATAGCCACAGGTCAAGATAGTTGAGAATCAGGTTACATTATTACAACTTGCCAGAAACCAGACCAGAGGGCAACATTCAGCATGGCAAAACCCATTCTGGAGATTTTTTTCATCACAGTTGCCTGTACCTAATATATCTTCTATTCTCACCTGTATGGAACATACAAACAAAATTGTTCTAGACAAGTTAAAATCAAAGACTTGAACTGTAAATAATCCTTTTGTTGGTAACATATTAGGAGGAATGGTTTAGTTATATGGATACTATTGCACCTGAAGGGGAAAAGCAGCCTGATCTCCTCCAATGTATATAAATCTGATTGAGTCTTTGTGTTTTTATGCGAAGGTCACAGAGGGAGAATCTTGTGTGTAATTTTAGCAGAAAGCCACCTTGTACAGAAAAGAAAAAATAATTCTAAGACTTCACAGCCTTGCGTGAGAATAGAAATAAAGTCCCCACCAAATCCTTTTTCTTTCATCCATCACTGACCCACCTTTGCTCTCACAGATTTTCCCATCTCTTAAGGAAGCCTCTGGATTTCTGACAGTAGAGGCTGTCTTTGAAACATGCCTTTCTTTTTCTCTCCCCACTGTCACTATGTGTTGTTCAGCCTTCAGTCAAGAGCACCAGTTTTAGTTCAGTACTAACACCTGATTCGTGCTATAGCTAGCCAATTTTCTTCACTCTTTTCAGTTTGCTGAGCAACCCAGAGGCTGAAGGATTTGTCTTGCCATTCACTCTCCCAGCTTTTGGCACAAAGTTCTTCTATGCTCAGCCCCAAAATATTCAGGATCTTGTCGCATGGAAGATGGTTCTCATGTAAGGTGGGGACTACTACATACAGAAAGCAGAAAAGTATGTGAGATTTATTGGAAAACTTATTTAAAAGTGGTAATTTTTGTACTGTATTTACCATATCAAATGGTAAATTCTTGGTTAGTGGAATATTCCTTCCCTTCACATATATTCTGAATCAGCAAAATACTGAAGTAGGTTTCTAAATGGAAACCTGTGAAGTCCAACTGGATTAGACCAATCAGATGTTGAAAGTCAGGAAAAACTTTCTTAAAATGTGGGTTCTGCTAGTTATATATTTAGCATTGCACCCTCTCTTAGAAGGTAGATAGCGGGCAAATTGTGGATGCCCTGTGTACACAGTAATAGTGAAATTTTAATGTGCTATTGAGCTCTTTTCACAGGTCAGGGAGTGGTGTGAATCTTATAGATACCATGTAGGTCTGCATATCATCATAGCGGTCTTGACTAAATTGCAGAGTTCACTCAATAATACGGTGCTCTCAGGCCAAGAGCAGGTTAGAAATGGCTTTCTCACCGTTTGTGAGTGAAAGCTTTTCTGCAGACTCATTGCACCTGCCAACATGGCAAAGGGCACCCCAAGATTCTCCAAATCAGGCATCCAACTGGCTGCACCCTGTTAGCTCCTACAGAAATCATTTGTATTAGTCCACATAAAGGTATCACAAGGAGAAAAGTGAATTTTCCTTCCTGCTACCTTTGGAAAAGAGCATTCAGAAAGTGATAGGGACTAGCGATGAAAGCGGAGAAGGTTTGGTACCAATTCCTTATGTCTTGTACTCTGGCCAGACTCATTCTTGTATTGAGAATGGCCCATGAGAAGTAACCCAGCAAGGGGGGTTTATTAGGAGGCAGTAGGGAAGGTAACGCCGCCCTTCAATGTGTGATGTATTCATCTCGGGTCTTGTGATAAGAAAGCAGCTGTGCTCACATGCATTATATAACAAAACTGTTCTGGCATCCGTAGTCAGATGATTTCAATCACATCCAAATTTCCCTTTGTACTGCAGTTAGAACGGGGCTGGTATCTTGCTTTACAGAGATTTAAACTAGCCAGGGAGGCCTCTTTCAAAAGGGTGTTTACATGCACTGAGTCTACTTGACATCATGGAAGTATTATAAAAGATCTTTTATGTGATGGAGAAAATAAACCTCCTATATTAGTGTGGAAAACCAGATAAAATATGGTAAGTAAATATTTCAAAAGAAATAGCAATAAAAAGAAAAGGAATTGAGGAAAGATTATTTGGCTTTCAGAATTGCCAAAGTATTAATATAAACTACACTTTGGTTTCTATCCAACATGATCTGAAAATCTCCCGAAACACTGAAAAAGAGAATGGCTGAGTTTGTAAAAATCCACTGGTATGCAGTGAAATACCTTTGAAAGCCTGTCTGCAGAGCAATATCTTACCATTTATTTTGTTGTTTCAAGCTATTTTTACATAAACTAGAACAGCCTCTAGTTACTATGACCCTTGCTTTGTAAAATATTTTGGTATAACAGGATTTTTTATTGTTGAATACAGACCAGTTAAAGGTGAGCCTCCATAATTTAAAAGGCAGTGTGCATATATTGCCAGTGATATGATTAAAACAAGGTGATTAATATTTCTTAATAAGCTGCTTAATATTTGTTAAAAGCAAATTTTCTGTCAGGTTTCAGGAAGACTAAAAGAGATTGTAACATTCAGTTCAGAAGGATTTTGAGATGAATGTGCAACAATCTACACAATGTCCTGGGCTGCATTTGTACTTGCCATTTCTACATCAGCACTAGATGGCCATGACAGATTTTCAGGCACTCCAAGACAAAGAGTTTGATTCATCCAGAGAGTGGAAGAAGTGATTTATGGGACAGTGATAAAAGAGTAAGTATAAGAGAAGTGAGATTTGAAGGCACAGAGAACATTTTCATTAGAGGAATGGAAACTGGGAAAAGTGGAAAAGCATTTGACCATACAGTCCCATTATCAGGTTTCTGATTTTCCCAGCTGTTTTAACTGCTTTGATATAAAACATGACTCCTCTCTACAATCTTGCTTGCATAAGTTGAAGCTTGTATCATGGCTGTAACAGCAGTGTTACTGCTACAGCACGGAGTAAAATACTTGCTATGGCATGAGCTGAACAGTGCGAAGAGCAAACAGATCAATCTGCAAATGTGGGAATACTAACAAATAACAGCAGAGTTGTGGTTTTGTCACGAGCACTTTGCAAGCGTTGACGTGCACTTTGGCTTAGAATGGAGCAAATCTAGTATGAGAGAAGGCATTTCATTACCTGTTGGAAAACACAGCGTGTGTTTAAGCAGTGGAAAAGATTTTATCTTGAATGAACATTGGTGTTAGGTAGTATTTGCCCACTTGTAACATTGTCACATCCGAAAGTCTGGTGAATTGATCTTCCCTGCTGGTTTCCCCCGGAACATGTCTGTCCTTGAGGCAGGCTGGGGCCAGGCAGATCCAGCAGGTTTAAAGACGAAGAGTAAGGTGTCCCCTTCCAGGCCTTTCCTTGCAGCCCTGCTACCTCACAATCTGATTTTCTTTACAGTATTGGAAGAACACCCTGATGTTCACTTTACCTACGCACTCTAATGTGAAAGTATGCATTTCCTTTGCCTTTATTTGCAATGACCAAATACTCTTCTACTTATTAAAAGCTTGTCATTTCACTGTGCTGAGAGTGTCTCCCTTTGTGAGCTAGCCTTTCATATGTGGTGTATCGATTGCGGTATCTTAACAAGTACAGCATTGTTATTAAACTTCCATTTTCCTTAAACCATCTGCCATGAAAGGTCAAAACACTTTAATTCTGAGGCAAGGCATCTGCCAATGATGGGCTCGCTGATTTGCCCATATATATTGTGCTTTTTCCCTGACCTATTCAGTGAACGGAAAATAATTGATGGAAGACCTATGCCAAGTTTTCAGTCAAATGCACTTTGTTGCAAATATTTTGGCAGGGTATACAGGAGGGAGAATTGCAAAATCTGTAAGAAATCATATCAAATGTCCGTTTGCTTCTGTGAGGCATAGAGAATAGATGCTCTTCACAACAACAGTTAAAAGCCCCCAGTCCTGTCCAGTGGACCACTGCAGGTGTAAATAGCAGAGTCCCAGCCAGACAGTTTTGTGCTGGCGAAACAGTTTCTTTTCAACAGCTTGGGAGTGCGCAGTAGCTCGCAATGGGCTTGCTCACTTTTCAGCCTGCTCTAGTTGCAGTAGGACATTGGGAAAGTGACAAGATGAGAACTATAAAGCTGCTCAGAGCTCGGACAGGGTCCTATAGGTATTTCTTCACATCACAGCTCTCTTGGCCAGCCTTGTAAAGGCAAGGTGAGCCCTTCTGCACGGGGAGGGAGCTGTCTCTGACTGCCGGAATTGTTGCCTTTCCAAACAGGCAGTGACTGAGCCTCTGAAATTATATCTAAGCAGCTGTTCCCACAAACTGGCTGCTCTGTTACTCAGCACAATTAAGAAATGGTAAGAAAGTGCTCAGCAGGATGTATTTCACAGCAGCAAACCCAAGAAACGTTATTCTTCTCCCATATCTTATTTTACCAAGCATGAGATCGCATTTATCCCAAAACCAAAAAAACGTAACTTTTGTCCAGTGCTTCTTTAGTCTTCTGTTTAGTTTACAAGTGAGCATGATTTAGAGCTGCATGAATAATGGGCAATATTATCTCTGAAATAGTTTAGGAGTAAAAACATAAAATTTAACAAATGAATAATTCACTGAATGTATTTGTGAATTATTTACCCAGCTCTATATGCTGAATAAAAACAGCCTGATGCAAAGCTCAGGGGAGTACCTTTCTAACGACTTCAGCATTTTTTGGATCAGGCCTTACAAGGAAAAAGAAAATTGACAAATAATTTCTTTGAAAGCAATTCCATAAAATCTTGACAAGTGGTTCTCGTTTTGTGATGAGTATAAATTGCATTCAACCAATGCCAAATACATTTTGAAAAGTGTATCGTCTGTTCAAAGACAGTTTGTAAACAGAAAATTTTAGCCTTTCCACCCACCCGTTGTGTGGGTGTAACTTTTGGGCAAATCACATTTTGGAGAAAGCCAACATTTTTAAGGGGCAAGAAGTTAAAACCGAATGTATCCTATTAAAGGTGACTAAAAAAAATTTTAACAAGAAACAGGGACTTAAAAAACTTGAAATGCTTTTCAGTCTTTGAGGAGAGTGATTTATTGAGTTTTATAATTAATAGCAATAATTATAGTTTTGTGAAAAAAACACAGCTTGTTCAAAGACTTTCTTTTTTTTGGTAAGATTGCAAATTTGCCTGATACAACAGGGAAGGTGACATCAGATGGGAACCTGACTGAATGCATATGTCTCTTGGGTTTAAAAAGTAGACAGACACAAGATAAAATATACAGTAAGCAGATTAAAACATCTTCAGAAGTGAATGTTTTTCTACTGTAGCCCTGCAGTTGAGGCACAAATGAGTTAACAACAATACCATGTCTTTTTCACAAAAATGTCTGACTGATTGATCACAAGGTCTTGTGCCAACCTAATTTATGAGTCTGATGGCAAAAATCAAGAATTACTAACATTTATACTTTTATTGGCAACGTAACAACTACCATTTTGAATGCTTCTTTCCTGAGAGTGTTCTGCTTAATGACTGAGCAATCACTGATAGAGTTGGGATTTTAGAGTTGCTCTGAGATTTTTGATTGCCTTGTCTAAAAAAGTATTTTTGCCTTTGTGCTAATGAGAATTCTTTTTGAGACCTTGAATAGCTAATTTATTCTGCTAGGTGAGAGGACGTGTTTTTCTTATTTTAAGGAAAATTGAGCCAGACTCTCAGTTGTTACACCAACAAAGCAGCATAGTTTTATCCATTTCAATGGGACTGTATTGATTACTATTGATCATAGGACAACACCAAGTCTATGTGCTTTTTGTGAAATGTTGTTCACATACAAGGTATTCTGAATTATATTCTCTCACATCAATTAACTTGTTTACAAGAGGCAGTAATTGCATTTGTCCATGGAAGCACATGGATCAGAGCACAATTTCATGCAATTAAGTTCTATTTTTGAAACTCACTGAATTATAGAACCTGAAGTTCCTTTCTCTTCTGATTTTGATGGATTAATTGATTTGTCCTACTTTAATCTTAAAGTAAAACTGTATATATAATATAGTCGTACTTGCAACATTTTTGGTTGTGTCCTGACTACTCATTTAATTCTTAAGTATTCATTCTGATAAATTAGAATCTATAATATTTAGTTGAGATGAATGTTTAGATGTTATATGTACAGTTTGCCCTCTGCCTGTCTTCTTAGATCTATCAGTTTTAAAACAAGAGACAAAGGAGAAAATATAGGATTTTAGAATTTAGGCTTTACAATTTGCAAAATTTCAAAAAATGCTGGCTTTATTCTCTTCAGAGGCTCAGCTGTATACATTAGTGCTGTCATTGTTGATTGATAGAAGTTCAGGACCTTGCAGTTTGACTCTCATCATAAGAAATACCATGCTCAGGCTCTGGCTCAGCCTTCCATGTTGAACAATACAGCTGGGCAGGTATGTTAAAATGCTGATGCAACTGGTGCACCAGAAGTTGATAGGAAAAAGCTGGTCTTCCTAAGGCAACAAATCATGTTCAGTGTGTCTGGGTTCAAACCAGAAATGCTTGAACAGCTATAAAGGCAATAGCTTTTTCACACTACTGTGTAACTCAAAGGCTGGATAGAAACTGTTAGTGTTCCTAGGGTTTTGACATGAAAAGGAGCAGGAAGTATTTTGACGATGCAGTTTGTATGCCACTGCCTTTGTCCATACTCTGTTTCAAAGGCTTTCAACCATTGTTTCTTGTTCAGCATAATGCACTTTAGCAAAGTGTAGAATATTAAACCCCAACAAATGTTGTTTGGTTGACTGTGTCTTAAGTTGTTTAATAGCGTGCATAGAATCTGTAAGAAGAAACAGGGTATGCTGTTGAATATCAAGGGAGGGGAAGAGTGGATTTAGGTCTGAATCATACCCATGCTCTGGTAATCACAAGACTCTTTGAGGATATGGGCACTGTCACAGAAAATCAGACAAAATTACATTTAGACTAGATATAGGGAAGAAATTTTTTACAATGAGGGTGGTGAAACACTGGCACAGGTTGCCCAGAGAGGTGGTAGAAGCCCCTTCCCTGGAAACATTCAAGGTCAGGTTGGATGGGGCTCTGAGCAACCTGATCTGGTTGAAGATGTCCCTGCTTATTGCAGGGGATTGGACTAGATGACCTCTAAAGGTCTCTTCCAACCCAAACTATTCTGTCATTCTGTGATTCTATGATTTAGCCCAGTATTCTTTCTCTGCTGGTGTCTAGCAGCTGATACCTTCAGAAGCAGGTGAGAAAGATCTCAGCTGTCAGGTTCATATCCTCATACAGTATTCAAATATTTTTGATGCCTCAAGATGTCAAAAACATTTTGATAAAGTCTCAGGACTTCCACTCCATTAGTACACCCCCAAAACTAGCAGGGGGATTAGAGAGATGAGCTAAGACCTACTGGTACAGCAGGCAGCAGGAACTGCACCTTTCTCAGCTGTGTCTGGGATTGTGCCAGCCACACAACATGGAAGAGACACTATTACCACAGCCTTGTCATTATTTTCATTGCTTGTTCACCCATGTAGACAATTTGTGGCTTCAGATGGGGCAGGAATGCTAGCACAGCCTTATATAGGTCCTTGGTGGGATGCTTGGGGTTTTCAGAAGGACAACGCTGCTCATACAGAAATGTCCCCCGCTGCTACACATCCACAAAAGATAAAAAGAATGTGACTGTGTGTTTAATTACAGTAGGCCATTTTACCTGCATGTTACTAGAAGCAGGACTGGAATGAAGTTCCAAGAGTTGTAGAGACTGTCAGAGATCATTTAACTCATTTCTCTGAGAAATCAGGGGTGGCACTGACAATTTTCTCTATTTCAGCTTTTGTAGTTACTATGACAGTTTAGGGAAACACCATCTCTTCTCTATCTGTGTTGGGATATTATTATATATATGGTGTTTGTGAGTAATCCTGCCTCAAGGACAGAGTTACATTCCCCACTGGAAGGATATGTTGCCGTGTGAGATATCACAAGTTTGGAGTGTTTGGTTTCTTGTTTCAATTTCACTTTCTCACTTATTCTCATTCAGCCTCAGGAGAGGCATGAAATTATATTTAAAGTGCAGATTTACATAGCAGCAATTTGTCAGTTAACCTAAAAGAAGCAGGTGTGATGTTTCAGCTCATAACAAGGACGTGATTCCTAGATGAACAAAGCCTGACACACTTTTAACTGGCTTGTTTACACCATCAGCACTGCTGTTTCAACAGCCACACTCTCCAGTATCTCATATTAATTGGGAACTGCAGCCAGAAGGTATCAAGTGTCGCTATAAATTGCTGGTTGTTGAAAGATGCATGTGAAACTGAATCACTGCCTTAAATGTGGTATAGTAAGAAACACAGCGCTTAGCACACAGACCTGTTGCTCCTGCAACTCTAGCTATGAAAGGAGGAATATACCCCATAAAACACTGCACTCTTCCATTGTCTCTGGGGATTTCTGAAGAGAAGCTGGGGATGCTGTGATCGAACAAGTTAGCAGTAACACAGATGTGCACCCCAGTTAATACAGCACTATCAGCTGGTTACCAGCTCTGTGTACTGCCTAACTACTAACTGTAATGTGGCAAAGCAAAACTCCTCTTAGTTAATAAAAATTCTTGGTGTGTCTGTCTCTTAAGGATTTGCTCCCTCCACTTCACTTTGCACCTTGGTGTCTGTTTCCATGCTTTTTCTGTCTACCTGTCACCTCTGGTACCTGTCTTTTCCAGCCACCTTAAAGTGCTACCCCATCATCAAACTCAGTCTTCCAAGAATTTTCCTTCGTGCTTTCACTTCCTTATTTTTGATTACAATGCCAGTCTTTGGTCTTCTGTTGGCTACTGACTTAGTGTTCATTTTTAGGTCTCTTAATTTTCCTCTGAGTGTTAAATATCCAGTCCATCTTTCAGACTCTGTAAATCTGTACTTCTGTCACCTCGTGCTTCTGAAATCCTGACCTAAATTTTGTCATCTCTTTTTGGCAGCTGCGGTCTTTTTTCTCTTTTAATTTTTGTTCTTCTATCATCCTAAAACAATAGCAGGAAAACCCTCTTCTGAGCCTTGTATTCCAAATTTAATCCTTCTTAAATATCTTTCCTCTCATTAAAACTAATCTAAGGTGCACATTGTCTTTCTCACTAGCACTGGCGATTTCATTGTTATGATGCTTTTCTTATTCCTTTCATCCCAGCCCACCTATTACTCCTCTTTTTTGAGGCTTAAGTCAAAATGCAGCACTCATTTCATGGATTAGTTGCTTTTGGTCAATCCCTACAGCCCTCCTTCCTGTATCCACAGAAAACCTCTTTCCCAGCCTGTTGCAAATGTCACGTCTGCGTCTTGTCTCTCTTACACAATAAGAGGAGGGAAACTGTTGCTCCGTATTTGTTAAGTCTTGTGCACCTCTTCAAACTATATGAGAAAATCTCATATTTATTATTAATAGGACTGAATCTCCAGTCCCCTTGGCTCACCTCAATATAATTGCAACAGAAAATGCTCAATATATTTGCTTTTCCAGGATGAGAAAATTAATATTTTATTTCTTTTATTAAATAAATAATGTTTTGCAGGACTACCATCCTTTGAGGTATACAGATACTGCATTAATGACCACCCCAGCCCTATTTCCTTCAGTCCTCCCAGTGAACTAAAGGAGAATCACTGAAGTGCTTTTGCTATTTCTGATTAAACAAAGCTCTGAGAATTTATTTCAGCCTCAGATGAATCTGTGCAGTTCACAGTTACTTCTGTTATGAGAGTGCTCTTTCCCTCCTCACACTTGCTTGGATAAATGTGTGTCCCTCAGTGCAGGCTTGCACACTTGTGGTAGCACAGGCTTGAAGATGGTAAGAGAGCAGTTGCAAGTCTCCAGTTGTTGCAACTTCTTTCTCTAGCTCCCTTTTTATTTTGACCTCTTTAATAGCTATTGTTAGCATTCTTATCAAATCAGGACTGTCATTCCAGTAAGTTCGCTGCATGTTCCTCTCCTGGCTGCTCTGCTGTGTTAATCTGCTTTCTGTAATGAAGATGACTGGAAGCCATCTATCCACTCTGTGCAGCACGCCAGGGTCTTCTGAAACACATTGGGGAGTGTATTTATTTAAACATTACCATAAATGCAAAATTAATGTCATACTTTTCACAGAATAGCCTTGAGTATGTTCATTTTATGAAAAGCTCTCTGTTTGTGAAATCTCACTACTTGCTAAGAGAACAGCAAAATGTTTTCTGGGGAAAGCAGACAGAAGACAGGGAGTCATCAAACACTCGGAAATTAATCATAGCTGGATTTTCCTAGCTAATCAACAATTCAAAAAATGTTAGTGTTTTTGCAGAATTTCTTCACCTGTAAACCTTATTTTTTAGTATATTTTTTTCAGTAAGTTTGATTCAGAGCCCTTTGGTGTCAATAAAACAACTGGTAGTAATCAGTAAATACAAGATGACCCTTCATAGAATTAAACAACAAACGACTATTACTGTCTTGTAGTTAGGATGAAATTTTCCTGAAGCAGATTATTTGAAAGTAGGTCACTGTGAAGTTCCTTGCATTCTCCTCAGAAGAATTTAAAACACCAACTTCCAGAGACAAGATGCTGTGCAAAGATGGCCCCATTCCGATTCAGCAAAACCTATAAACCTCACTAGGTTTGTCTTAGGACTGCTAGCTCTGCCTCTATTTCTGACCACAACCTAGGTTGAGATGCTCAAGAAGACGCGTTACAATGAGTGTCATTTAAACCTCTCAACCTGCACATCTATTTTAAGAGCGGAAACTTGTTTAGGAAGAGTTATGCCAGGAAAATAACTTATTACAATTTTTCTACCTATTCTGCAGCAGGGCATTTAAACTTTTAAGCCTATTACTCATTATAATGACTGGTGAATGGGTTCAGTATCTCATTGATTAGAAAGTCAGCAGCACATTTTACCAGGGAGACAGACATAGTACAGCTACTAAATATATCTCATGCTACCCTAAATAGTGCAAGGTTGCATTGGTTAACAATTTAATGTATTGTAACAGCACTGAAAGAAGCACACAATGTGCTTCAGGTCTTAGACCTCAAGATTATTTATTCTTTTTACATGAAGTCATGCTAGATGTAAAACCAAATCAGTAATCAAAGGAGCAGAAATCAAGCTCAGGACTCTCCTGTTCCCTGCAAAGGAAACTCTAGGGCTACTTTTACCTTCTTGCAGGCTCTTAGTTTCCTGGTCTCTAAATTTCTACAGGAGGAGAAGGTTTGAATTCCCTCAGGCTATGAAAGCCCTGAAACCCCTACCTCCAACTTCTTGGCCAAGTGCTTTAGCTACCAGACACCATAGTCCTGTATTCCTCTGCTGTTTTTAGGAAAATGTTCCTGATTCAGGTTTTTCAGTGATTCTTAGTCAGCATCCATCCAGGAGCGTGCTCCCAGATATGTGATTTGAGCAGGTAGGAACATCCCTGCTGCTTTGCTGACTGCTGGTGTGCTTAATGCTTCCTACCAGCATCTCTGCATTCTTCGTACACACTTTCCTAGTCTGTCCCAAGCCGCCCAACCCTCCTTAGGCTCTGTGTGAGGAAAACACATCTTTAGCTCTGGCCTTTGAATGTCGGTATGTGGTGCCTAATTTGGAGGTTAGGTCTGCTTGCAAGAGGTGTCTGCCTTCACACGAGCTTGTGAAAGAATGAGGATTTAGTGTACAACTGGTGATATTGCATTGCTCAGAGAACTGAGCTCTGTGCGTTTCTTCTCCTCTGTTCAAAACTGAGAAAAGCCAGACACTCATGATCTTGGGTATTAGAAGAGGGAGAAACATGGACTGATGCAACACAGAGTGATCAAAGCAAAGAAACCTATCGGGACAGTCTTAGACATGCTGCTAACTTTAAATGTACGAATCTGTCCCATTTAAATCAAAGCTAATAAGCTGAAAATTTTTGTAATTGGGGAAAAATTAAGCATGCACTTGAATGTTTTCCTAAATTAAAACACTGACTATGTTTTTCTTGAGTCAAAGATGGACCTCTTGGAGGAAGCCAAGTGTTAGACTATTCGTAGTGGAACTTTTAATGTGATTATATGTCTTTACAGATGAAATGATACACATTAAGATCAGTGGCAAAACTGAGAATATGTTCTTACCTTCCACTTACACCACAGATATATCTTGCTTTTATAAAACCCTATGAACTTCTGGTAGTAATTTCTAATAGTAATTAGTAGCAGTTAATGTAACAACTGTACAGTATTAATTGATTAGTCTGTATATAAGGTATCATAATTTTCACCATAATAAGATGTGATTGTAATCAGTTTTTCTACCCATCTTCATCATTGTATGATTTGGTAGCTGCTTGATGTATGTTACTTTCCAAAGTGTATATATTAAATCTTATCATTCAAACAAATGACCATTATAAAAGGGAGACTTAACACTGTTTCTTGGCCAGGAGTTTTTACAGCACCTATGAAAGATACTTTATGACAGATATAAAGAGATGTTACTAAAATACTTTCTCTTTCTGGAAACCTATCACAGTCTATAAATGTCTCCCAAAATAATGCTGAGAGCATTCTGATATTGCCATCCCAAATATACACATTTTTCCCCTGTCTTGAAACAAACCATAGAAAATCTTTGGTTTGGACTGTCAGGAATAAGAGTCACCCCTAAAGGGAGATATTTGACTTCCGTCTGTTAGGGGGTTGTTTTGTATTTGTTTCTTTTTTTGTGCTTCTAGTCTCTGAATTCTTTAACTAGCTTTCTGTTTTGAAGAAACCTTATTTAACCTTCTTTCCAAGTTTTGAGTATTCAAGCAAAACACAAAGAACTAGCAAGGTACTAGCAGAAGGATTAGCATAATTAAAAATATAAATTCATCCTTTCACTCTAATGGAAAATCTGCTAGCAACAATTTGATGTCTTTGTTCATATTGTGTTATCCCTCATGTAATTATTAATTTACATTGCTGGGTGAATGAGCATGAACTTCCTAACTTTGTCTTTGGTATTCCCACAGCACAGGCACTGCTGCCTGCTGCTGCTGTCTGTCACTTTTAACGTGTGGAAGGTCACTTGCAGTTTGTGATTGTGTCTTTCATTCATTCTGCTAGAGGTCACTTTGTCTTCTGGTAATACATTGTAATTCAGGATCACAAGTAGAAAGCCTATGTGGGCAATTGTTTTCTGTTATTTCTATTCAATACCTTAAGCCATTTGCATATTTTGTGCTTTATTTTCCATTCATGGTTCCATTTTACAAAAATGGTTTTGTTTCCAGCCACAGGCATGGATAAAATGCACATATGTCATTAATTCTCTGTAGGTATTTTAGTTTAGTAGTAAGGCATATTTTGGTAACTGAAATGAAAAATAATTTATCTAAAAGATTCTGTTGATCTGAAACCCCTAATAAATATGCTGCTATTAACAGGAGAGAGCAGTAATTTTGGGAACTGAACATAGTAAATAGCAGAGTCCAACTTGCAGCAGCCACTGAGCACTCTTTAGGAAACCACAGATTTCTTAGCTTCAACATGTAAGGTGAATCTAGCCAGCCAGAAGCACTGATCCAGCCTGCAGTGCTTTCTCTCCTGTCTGAGACAGACCAAGAGCGAGCTTCGCAGAGTGAACATGTCTGATCCCAGGTTCATTCTCCAAATTGACTGTTAATGTTAGTGCTAGTTTCATAGCTAATACTTGAAAGGATTCCCAGAATGTTTATCTTACAAAAAGGCGTTACTGTTGGAGGAACAGATATTGCAGAATATAAGCAGGCCGAGCGAGCCACATCATTTTAGGGAACACACTGATTATAGGAAAGTACCTGAGAATTCTTGGCGTCAGTGTTTTTCACCTGGGGAATGCTGTGGAAAATAACATATTTTCTATTGCACAGGATGCATATTTTCTTATCACTTTTGTTTTTTAAGGCTATGAGAAGAAGGGGGGCTTGGAATGATGGGGCAGGGTGGGGGGAAGGTGAAAGGAAGGTTCAAACAAAGAAGTCTGGAGAAATACAACTCTAATACACAGCAACTAAAACCAAGGGAACAGAAATTTTAAGAAAAGGCCTTCGTGAAAGGGCACAGAGTATGAACACCCTCAATATGCTCAGAAAGGGGACTCAGGCCCAACAAACATCAGGTGAAACCAATATGAATTAGTTCTCCAGTTGCTGGGAGGTCCAAGAGAGGCAAAGGCCAATCAGGGTCAGGAAGGCAAAATAAAAGGGTTTAGCAGCCTTTCTCATGTTTGGTAGTTTAAAAGAGATTGCAAAAAGAGATGTTATAGTATTTATGATACTTTTCTGGAAAGGTGATCCAGATGGCGTTAATTCTGGAGAATGACATCCCACTCTAAGGTAAGTTCATGAAATGCTTTTCTGGCTTAAGTGTGTAACTTGTTTTGCGGTTCTTGGGATGAACAAGTCTGACTGTGGCTTTGACTACCTTCCTAATTCCTTTTTACTTCTGTACAAATTTTAATACTGACTTATGCTAAAGTTGCAGGATTGGCTCTACAGTGTTGTTAGAGTAGGCAATGCTTGGTTGAGTATGTGAGAGTGTGTAAATATGCTTATGTTAATGAAAGATGATTTCAATGCTAATATTGGGCAATATTATGTAAGATGTGCTTTAGCATGTATTGTGTATGGGAAAGGTAGAAGCTGCTAAATGTAGGATATCTGCATGGTCTTTTCCATATTTCTATTAGAAAGGTCACTTCAGCAGTATCTTTCACTTTGCTATTTTCTAGCTCCCTATCTTCTGTGTTTTGTGAAGCTTTGTTTGGTTTTTGGAACTGAATATGCTGGGAAATTCCTCAGAAGCAATGAGGAAAAGCATGGTTTGATAGTACGTGTGTCTTTAGGTCGCAATGAAGTTCTGGACTTGAAATCTCTGGATGGAAACATATGCTATCATGAAAAGGTTTTGCTACAGAAACAGTGGCAACTCTATAGCTTGTCTCTTGAGGGGGGACTGCATGTTGGTTTTCAAAGTTTATTAAGATACTAAACTTTAATCTAGAATGAAGCATGCTAATACATACGTTTCACTTTAATCATTGTGGTGTATCTGAGTTGGTGTTGAAATAATTCATTCTGCTCTCTTGGAGTTATCTCCCATAGTCTCATGTAAACTGGGTCAAATTCACCTTTTAGCTGCACTGGAATGACTCTGTGTAGGAGGAGGGTGATCTGTTGTGTAGGTATCTTCCTCTGCTAAGAAACTGATAAAGTAACAAAGGTGTCTTCTTAATGGAGCTTGCGTTTCACCATCCGCTTGTGTAAAGAGAATTGATACGTTTTTTGACAATCTGTCATGGGGTAACACTTCTTTAGAAGTGCTAAGGATCACTGAGCACTGATTTAAAGAGATATGTAGTTCAGCATTTGAAATAAAGAACAACAACCTTTCCTTCCTGCGAAAACCACATACTGGAAGAGCATAGTGCTTTGAACTGAAAATGTGTGCTGCCCTTCGGTGCGCATATGCCACTAGCTTTACTGTAGAACAATCATTATGTTCATTGTTACAGCTGTAAAAGCTGTGATGTTCTATCTAGTAACATTTCACCTTTATTTTCTTTTTTTATAAATCTCTTCATTGCTTCTCTTGAGTAAAATAATTTTTGCAACTCTTCTGCACTCAGGACCCAGTGAAATAAAAGAATTGCATGTACTGTTGCAGTCATACTGGGTTTTGCTAGATAGTGGTGAGAAATAGTATTTGGTTTGGATGTGGCATGTAGTAATGTGTGACTGCTTACAGTAAGTATATACAAATTTATAACCTTTACTGATTGCATTGCTGTCTCTAGTTTTTGTGCTGAGTTCTGTTCTGCTTTACTTTGCCACGAAGAGCTACAGATGCAACTGGCTGCAAAGGAGGACCTGATGTTAAGACTGGGAAATGCTCACAAGCTTAGTCATACTGACTAGAGAGGAAACTTGTGTGGAAACCATCAGTTAGTGTTGCTCCCTTAGCGTGTGTAGTAGGAGCAAAAAGAGACCTTTGAAAGTCTTTAAAGAGCTAACATGGTAAAATCTCTTCCCTAGTAGTACCACACGGACTTCTCTTGTACTTCTATGTAACGTAAAAAAACCTACCTTGTCTTGGATTCCAATGTACCGTCAGTCATAATGTGGCTTTGGTTACTATGGCTTGTCTCTCTAGTATTCCTTCTCTTCCTTTTGCTTTCTGCAGAAATACTAGCGTTTTCTGGCTAACTTGCTACTTCATTAAGGTGTCGGCTGGCTTTGTGCTAAAGGCTATGCAGCAGGAGTGAAAGGCAATGCATGCTTCCTTGTATGAATTCATGAAACGTCAGTATACAAGTTCTTACGTTCTTGTTTCTCCACAAGTCCCCCTCCGTAGTGATTATTCTGCTTTGCTCTCCTAAAAATGAGTCTTTCATCACTTAACAAGAATATATATATTCTTGTTAAAACTAGCATTAAATATCACATCTACAAACTTTGTAATAAAGCAAATGGACTGGCGATAAACTCCTGTTTCTGTACGATATCCTGCATTCCTGTTTTGCAAAATCCCATCATGTTTCCAAAACAGTACCTGCTGTTCTCAAACAAGACATGCTGTTACCAGTTCCACACTAGACTAGCTGGCATATTCGTGACTGAGGAGACTGGCTGGGCAGGGCAGTGGGAAGCAGGAATGCCTGGTGTAAGGGGAATTGACCTGCAAACATAATTTTGACCATGGCTCATTCCATAAATAAACTTATGCCCTATTGCCTCCTCAGCTACTGGTACCGTTGCGTGAGCTCTAGCATTGGAGCACAGTCCCACTTCAAAATACTTATCCTCTCAATACAGCTGTGAAGTTGGGAATGACCTCTCTTGCTATTCATGCACAGGATAGAGCCTGTAAGATTTAAAAGGTCTTCCTTGTGCTGCTCTGTAAGCAGGATGGCTATGACACAAAATAAAACTAAACCCAAATTTTCCAAGTCCCACTTATGGTTCCCCAAAAAATAAGAAGCAACTTTGCTTTTTTGTTGGTGTACTCCAAATGATAAATGCCTGGCAGCCTCCTCTTAATGCCATTAATCACTTATTTCCCTAAACTTAATTCAGTGCCATGTCATATGCAGCAAAGCTGTGGCCAGAATGCTATGTGGCAGTAAACCACTATTTTTGGATATTGGCGGGGGATAAATCTCCTTCCCCTGGATTACAAATAGGGTTTTCTGGCTTTACTTCCCACTTAATGGTGGCTAGTGCAGGACTGTTATATTGTAAACTAGACACCGATATTGTATGCAAAGTATGGTATGCACAGGAAGATGCAGGGCCATGAATTATCATAGAATCATAGAACTGCTTAGATTGGAAAAGACCTATAGGATCATCTAGTTATAGGTGCCTCTTCATGCAAACAATGTATTGGTATAATATAGCAGCAAAATTAAGTACTAAGTATTATTAATTCTCTTGTAAATTTTGGATTAATTTCACCCCAGATGGTGGCAGGATTAATGTATTGCCAAAATTACCCCTTGTCCTTTCTTGATGATCAGTATCTTGTCAGCATTCCTTTCACTCTAGAGTAAAGCAACACTAGTAACTTAAATAGTGGCAAGTTTCCTGTGGAAGCACTGCTTGCAAAGCAAAGATCCAGTGTATGGTGGTAATATTGCGGGCAATGCCAAATGGAGTTTGGAGTTACTGGAAAGTCCAGGACCTTTAAGAAACTTGACTTTAATGCCTTGCATGTATATATATACACAGGCTCCTTCTCTGAATTACCTATCTGATGGTTTATTTAACAGGCTGCAGTGATGTGAAAAGTGTCTTACTGGACATTGAGATATAGCACCTGGGAGATAAATTTACTGTCAAGATGAACAAAAATCAATGAGTAGCTTCAGATGGCAGATAAGGTTAAAGCTGCAGTATTCTACTTGTTCAAGTTGTAAGATAAAGCTTAATAACCTGGTTGCTCTAAAAGCAGCTTCTTTATGTCTTAAATAATTGATTTTTGAGGGAGAAGCAGGTCTGCTACTGTTCAGGACTCTTTCTGCTTAGATTTAGGGCCCTAATGTTCTGTGAAGTCAGAATTTCACAATATTGGCTCTCCTGGCTGCAGAGAAAACAGGAATTGAATGCAGCTGGTGCAGTACCTGCCTCCCAGCAGAGGTAGATCCCTGCCACATATCTGTTGCCAAGTACTTAGGTGGCACCAATAGGTAGTATCAGTGACTGTCACTGAGTAGGGTTGGCTGCCCTGGGGAGAGGAGTGGCATAAGCCTAGAGCAATCTTGGACTCTCTAGAACTGACATTAAAGGATGACTGGAGTGGGTCAGAAGGTAAGGTGATGATGCACTAACCTTTTAAACAGTGAGATTATAATAAATTTCTGGTCATAGTATAAATGTACTGTAATCAGCAAAATACCCCACAAGGCTGAAGTGAGACAGATCACCCTGAGCCAGGATCATGTTTTGGTGTAAAGCGTTCTGTAACACTGCTTTTACTTCTCTCCTCTTCGGATTTAGAAGAGGCAAGGGCAGGAACTGGGAAATCTTACCAATTCCTGAATAAATTTAATGCTGTTTAACTTGCTGGCCTAAGGGATAGAGAAATGCTCTGTATTCACACAACTCAAGTGGGGAGGACCCCTACAGAATTATAAAATTTTGCTCTGTTAGTGTCACAAACTTATCCCATTCCTTTCAGCTAGGAATATGTCTCCATTCTGTTACTAAAATGGCTCTGTTGTCATTTATCAACTCTGCAGTGCATGAATCATTTATCATGGATTTCCATGTGGTCTGAATTTCTGTTAGACACTGCACCTTGTACCCTACTTTTTCAATGCTGCTTAGAGCTACTTGTGTTATTTTGAAGTTATATCTTCCTCCTGTCACACTTACTCTTTCAGAGCTTCTTTTGAACAGCTTCCTGAAAGGAGCCCTGCAGAGGTGGGACTTGCTTGATATGACTATCTGATACAGACTGTCTCTCCCCATATTTCACCTCCTATTGATGCTTCTGCTAAAGCAACAATGGATAAATGCATACATAATTCATCAGACCTAAAGGAGAGTAGGGAATAATGGGAAATAATAGCTTGCATTTAATGTTCAAGAAAACTGCTCATTACTTGAGTTTTTCTTTGCAAGTTTAATGTTTTATTACAAAAGGAACTGATTTTAAACTGTAAACCTCTGGCATAGAGTGCCCACTATGGTCTCCAGGCTGCAGCAATGCCATCTGTCATGGCATTATAGGTGGTTATAGTGAGGTTTCTGCCCTCTTACTTAGGTTCAGATAACTGATTTATGCTAGAAAAACTAAGGAATTACCCAGATGTTTTCATTATTTATCTTCAGAACCACACATCTGCTGGTACTTGCTAGTCCTCAGTCCCACAGCACTGCATGTTTTCTTCTGAAGCCTCTGGCTGGGAAGTAGCTGAGTCTAACTTCCAGATCTGAGCCACACTGAAATGTTTGGAAAGTTTTGTAAGGGAAATGAGTGCTCCAGACAAAGAATAAATAATAACGAGCTGGTCACTTCAGCCCGAAGCAACTCTTTGCCCAGAAACTGCATGTTCCATCAAAAGCTAAAATATTCAGTCTTTTCATGCTAGTGGCTACTTTATATTCAGCTGGTCGTTAATGTCTGTACTTTAACTTTGCCCATGCTTGCTCATGCAATTGTGGGGTTTTGGTTTTTGAAAGTGTCTGAAATTCTTTTAAAGACCTTGTATTTAAGCTGTGTCTAAACAGAATAGAAGAAGGTCAGTCTAGGATTTTGCTGCTTTTACTACTGAAGACTTGGCTCAGCAGATTCAAGCCTGAACAAAGTCTCTTGGAAAAGCAGAAGTCCAATTAAATGAATCTTTTGCTTCTGGCAGTGCACCTCTTCCTCAGTATTGTCCACTGCTTCCATTCACTAAAGACTTTCAACATGACACTATGTTTTTACCTCCTGTTATATTACTGTACATAGCCACTTTGCCTGCCTTCATGCCACCAGTTTCTATTTATTCTTTCCCTGTTTGCTGTACAGAGGCTTCTTGCAGTCAGAATAAGGATGAGATGCTATTGAGCAAACTATTTACCTATGCACCCGGGATTCCTTTAAAATTGTTTCATTTTATCTGGCAGCTAGTTCAAGGGTTCCAGGACTGCAAAGTTACCAGAATGATTGCTTCTTGTTTGGGGATCTGGTAGTGGTGTTACTGGCTGTTGTCATATAAAATTTTATCAGGTTAGTCAATATTAAGTGATTGTCATGCAGTCATCACTTCCTAGTGGTAAGTCCTTTCAAAATCAGAATGAAGCAAAAAGACTCTGTTCTTAATTTCTTGCTAATTCTATCCCGGCCTCATTTTTACTACATTCAATGATCACAGCATGCATGAGGCCTAAGGAAAAAATGCAGCTTCCCTTTGGGTGGGACTCAACTACCTGACTGTCTCAATGTGGTGATGTATGTGCATTGGGTAATGTTAAGGTGATGTCTAATATATTACACTTCTCTAGCAATATGACTGCTATCACAGAAGGCAATGAGGGTGGAGAAGTAGTGAATGGATTACTACAACAGTGGTGCATTTATATTTGGAACCAGCATTGCCATGCCATTATCAGGATGTCTTTGAGTAAATTTCAGAATTTAACATCCGTCAAGCTGCCTGACAACACTAAGCCTGCATTTGTGAAATGTCTCATAGGATAGAGGCATAAATCTGAGTTATCTGCATAACAGGGATATTGAGTTATGTTACACAGGAGAGGCCATAAACATAGCTGCTCTGGAAAGCATATCTAAGAATAGAGACCTAAAATACGACTCATTGTATTACAGTAACACCTTTTATTATAGTTCTAACTTTCAGCAGAAACAGAAGGAAAGAAATAATTTTAGAATTATCCCTTCAGGCTGACGGCTTAGGCCACACACTTATGTGACATTTTGCATCTGTCAAACATGGGTAAAACTGGAATAGCCACTTCTATCATCCTTATTCAGAGGACAACTTATTCAAGCATCTGTTAGCTTAACAAGTACTAACTAGGGACATGCCATTCACTGAGCAGAAGATGAACAAAGCTTTAGCAGCTCTCATCTACTATGGAAATTCAAAGAACTGTATGCTTAGCTAAACTTAGTTGAAGCTAATCGTTCTGGCCTTAGCTTGTTACCTGTGATACTTAAAACCAAACTGAAATGTCAGGTTTATCGGGCCTGATTGTTTGTTATTGTTACTACAGCAATTCTAGTGTATATCACTTCTATACAGTAATACCATCTGGAAACTAATGGCATCTCACCAGAATAAAATGGATTTGACACGAGGGAATCAAGACCATCACTGCATCTTTTCTTTTTGTGTTGCTGTTGTGAACTGAATAAAATATTTGTCTGTACTT
The DNA here is from genome assembly GCA_034782735.1 of Sagittarius serpentarius. NCBI lineage: Eukaryota > Metazoa > Chordata > Aves > Accipitriformes > Sagittariidae > Sagittarius > Sagittarius serpentarius. The sequence goes on from JAVKLA010000061.1 coordinate 6,538,491, forward strand.
AATGTAAAATATCTAAGATTCTGCATGGTATGTAAAATTCACATTTTCAGTAATTATACTGAGGTGATCTTTCCATTTCTACAAAATGTATTGCTGTCCTGGTTTCGGCTGGGATAGAGTTAATTGTCTTCCTAGTAGCTGGTACAGCGCTGTGTTTTCAGTTCAGT